>CM038681.1:245519493-245945682 GCA_021605205.1 Aegilops longissima
CGGCTGCAACGCCTTATGTTGCAGAGGATTATTCCGATCGGAGTGAGGCTACGATCCGCGCTTGGCGATTGCCCTATGGAGTCGGATGGACTCACTATTCTTCACGCTCCGCAGCTTGTTTAGTTTATTTTCATGAGTTGGCCTTCGCCGAATTTATTCTATTGTAATAAAGACTCGATATGAGAATCATGTAATAAATTCAGGTGTGATTGAACTTTGATTATTTCATCAATGTACTGTGTGTGCCAGCATGATCTTGGGATGGTACAGACACAGAGACTTGACCGATTTTGGGTCGGGTCGCTACAGAGATGGTATGAGAGCACACGCTGACCGTAGGACGTAACCCCTAGGATCGGAAAGCCATAGGAAGAGACTATTTATTTTATATCCTTATCATTCCGTAATTCTCCCCTGTTCATTTCTGACTTCTCTCCGATTTTCAACATTCTAGATGGCCGCCGAGTTCACCCCAGTTTTGCTACCGGAGTTTTGCCAGCCAGATGAGACGATGCCTTTCGGCAAGAAGCTGGTCCAGATCGTGAAGAAGCTGAAGATTGCTCTGCCCTCAATCACCGAGAAGCCTACCAATGCGCTTCCGACGGATACCCGCTGAGGATTGAGGTGCACATTCGAGGAGAACCTTCGGAGGACATCTGAGCCTATTGACTTTGAGTTTACCGATTTCAAGCTGGATCCTCGGAAGAGACATGGCGATTTATCGCACTTGGACATCTCAGAAGAGTACAGGCCGAGCTCGATCCATCAGACCTCGCCATGATTTCTCGCAGAGCAAGGAATGGAGATATCATCCGTACCGTAGAGGACGATTCCATTCTCTCATATGTCCAAGACTTGGAGTGTCTCCTCAGGAAACGGGAGATCCAGACTCGCCATAACTCAAGGTACACGGGAGGCTGTTGTTCCGTGAACTGAACTGGAGGAGAAGGCACACGCAGACTTCCTTGACTATGAGGAAGAAATCGCGGATTTCATGGAGAGAGTCGACAAGCTGAAGATGGATGTTGCCGCATTAGAGGAAAAGATGGACTTGGGAGAAGACCTTTTCCGAGTGGAGATGACGGACCTCGTGAGCAATGACCAGGATTATGAAGGGAGCTCCACCAAGAAAGCCGCAAGAGGAGGCGCCGCATCGAGGACGCCACACCGAGGACGCCACACCGTGAGGACGCAAGGATAATTGATGAAGACATTTAGTCGACCGCCATGTTATTTTATTTTTCCGTCGAACAGTTAGGCCGTTATTTTCGATTAGTCGTGAGATATTTGTAATCGAGATTGAACCATGTTTGAGTGATTGAATAAATGATTGGTGTGATTGTGCATTCATATGGGTAGCGATATTTTCTCATTAGACCCTCGTTCTATTCTAATTTTCTCATCCACTCCAAAACACCAGATGCCTCCGAGATGTGACCCGGTCTCAACTTCCGCGGAGCTCACCCGGCTGATCCCAGCAGCAGAATGCCCTCATGCAGATGCTCATGCAGAACCAGAACAACAACAACAACAACAATCCACCGCCACCACCCCCTGTTGACAACTTGACCCGCTTCCTAAGGCTGAATCCGCCAGTGTTCTCTAGCAGCACTGAGCCGATTGTGGCCGATGATTGGCTCCGCAAGGTCGGAAGGGAGTTAGTCATTGTTGGATGCACATATGCAGAGAAAGTGCGCTTTGCCGCACATCAACTTGATGGACCTGCAGCCTCTTGGTGGGAGAACTACACCGCCACTTATCCCATCGCCACCATCACGTGGGATCAGTTCCAGCAAGCTTTCCGCACCGCCATGTATCATTTGGAGCCATGAGTGCGAAGAAGCGTGAGTTCCGCAACTTACGCCAGGGAACCGTCCTGTGGGGCAGTACGTGGATGAGTTCAGCAAGTTAGCTCGCTATGCCCCGGATGATGTGGCCACAGATGCCGAAAAGTTTCTCGAGGGACTCAATGACGAGCTGGGTATGTAGCTAATGGTGGCTACCTTCAACAACTACCAGGAGCTAGTAGACAAGGCCACCATACTTGAAGGCAAGCAGCAGCAGATTGATAGCCGCAAGCGGAAGTATGGCCAGGGGAAGTACAACTCTGGAGCTCAGCAGAAGCCCCGTTATGCCCCATACTCTGGAGGGCATACCCATCACACCCATGGAGGACATAACCATGGAGGAAATGGGAACAACCGCAACCAGGACAACAAGACAGGCAATGGAATCGGCAATGGCAACCAGCATCGTCCTGCCCCGGTTCAGAAGGATCTGAGTCACATCACCTGTTTCAAGTGTCAGAAAACAAGGCACTATGCCACCGACTGCCCGGAGGCCAAGCAGAGGAATGGAAACGGCAATGGAAGCTCAGCAAAGAAGCCCAACCCTTTTCCTCGTGCACAGGTGAACCACATTGACGTGGAAGACGTCTATGATCAGCCGAATAATCGTGGTTGGTAAGTTTTATTGAATTCACGTTCATATTGGTACTCTTTGATTACGTGCAACGATTCATTCATATCAAGGGTAGTTGTGGAAAAGTACAGGTTGCCCACTAGAACCCTTAGAAGCCCTCTTCACGTCGGGCCCGCAGAGGAGAAATGATGGCGAGCTTAGGCTGTCATGCAACCCTCAACATCGAAACCATAAATTTCCCGCAGACCTCATAGTATTGGAAACCCGGACCTTGGATGTGATCCTAGGCATGGATTGGTTGACGAAGTTTGAAGGAAACATAGATCGTGCTCGCAGAAGTCGATTCTGCCACCACCCCGGGCGAAGAGGATCAAGTATGTATCCGGGCGTATCCCGATGAAGAATCGGTGCATTCCTCAAGGGAGTTGTTCAGGAGGAAGTACCAGTAGTGCAAGATTTTCCCGATGTGTTTCCGGAGGAATTACCAGGAATGCCACCGGACAGAGACATTGAATTTGTGATTGATTATTGCCCGACACAGCCCCAATATCCAAGAGACCCTATCGGATGCCCCCGAACGATTTGAAAGAGATCAAGAATCAAATTAATGAGCTATTGGAGAAAGGATATATTCGCCAAGCTCATCACCTTGGGGAGCCCAGTTCTTTTGGTAGAGAAGAAGGATGGAACCACGAGAATGGTTAGGATTATCGCTCGTTGAACGATGTGACTATCAAGAACAAGTACCCTCTGCCGATGATTAATGATCTATTTGATCAGCTAGTTGGAGCCAAGGTATTCTCCAAGATCGATCTTGATCGGTATCATCGATTGAAGATCCGTGAAAAGGATATACCCAAAACAGCATTCACCACGTGTATGGTTTATATGAGTATACCGTCATGTCATTCGGATTGACTAATGCCCTGCATACTTCATGAATTTGATGAACAAGGTATTTATGGAATATCTGGACAAGTTTGTCGTGGTGTTCATCGATGATATATTGATTTTCTCCAAGAGCGAGGAAGAGCATAAGGAACATTTGCGTCTAGTTCTGGAGAAACTTCGAGAAAATCAGTTGTATGCTAAGTTCAGCAAATGTGAATTTCGGCTGAAGGAAGTCGGATTCCTCGGACATGTTATTTCAGGAGAAGGAATAGCAGTTGACCCCGCCAAGGTTGTATCAGCCACCGATTGGCAATCGCCCACCTCACCAAGGAGATCCGCAGTTTTCTGACTCGCAGGATATTATCGGAGGTTTATTGAAAATTTCTCGAAGATTGCCAAGCCCATGACTGAGCTGTTGAAGAAGGATGCCAAGTACATTTGGACCGAGGACTGTGAAGCCAGCTTCCAGGAATTGAAGAAACGTTTGGTTACAGCCCCAGTACTGATTTTGCCAGACATACACAAGGATTACCAGGTATATTGTGACGCTTCTTGTCAGGGACTCGGAGGAGTACTCATGCAGGAAGGAAAAGTTGTAGCTTATACCTCCAGATAGCTACAACCCCACAAGATGAATTACGCCACACATGATTTGGAGTTAGCAGCCGTAGTGCATGCACTCAAGACCAGGAGACATTTCCTTATCGGAAACCGTTGTGATGTTTACACAGATCATAAGAGCTTGAAGTATATTTTCACGCAGAAAGAGTTGAACCTCAAGCAGAGGAGATGGCTAGAGTTAATCAAGGACTATGACATGAGATTGCATTACCACCCAGGAAAGGCTAATGTTGTAGCAGATGCTTTGAGCCGTAAGAGTTATGTGAATACTCTTATAGCAGGAGGATTACCCCAGGAGTTAGTCGATGACCTCAGAGATCTCCGACTGGAGATAGTTCCGAGAGGATATGTTGCAACTCTGGAAGTTTAGTCCACTTTGGCCGAAAGAATTCGTGAAGCCCAGAAGTCGGACAAGGAAATTGATGAGATAAAGAAAAAGATGAATGAAGGAAAAGCTAAAGGATTTCGTAAGGATGAATACGGAGCTATATGGTTCGAGGATCGTATTTATGTACCCAATGATCCCGAACTCAGGAAGCTAATTCTTCAGAGGCTCATGATTCACCGTACTCGATTCACCCGGTAACACCAAGATGTACTGGATTTGAAGGAAAGTTTCGTGGGCGAGGCATGAAGAAGGATATTGCGAGTACGTAAAAGATGCGATGTTTGTCAACGAGTAAAGGCAGAACATCGAAGCCAGCAGGGTTACTTCAACCTTTGCCGATTCCCGAGTGGAAATGGGAAAAACATGGAATGGATTTTATCACAGGATTACCCAGGACCCGTTCAGGTTATGATTCCATCTGGGTAGTGGTTGATCGATTGACCAAGGTAGCTCATTTCATTCCCGTGAAGACTACCTATACCAGCGCTAAGTTGGCCAAGATATACATGACCAGGATCGTATGTCTGCATGGAGTTCCGAGGAGTATCGTGTCAGATAGAGGAAGACAATTTACCTCAAAGTTTTGGAATAAGTTGCATGAAACTTTGGGTACGAGGCTGGAGTTCAGTACAGCTTTTCATCCGCAGACAGATGGACAGACCGAGAGAGTCAACCAGATTCTGGAGGACATGTTGAGAGCTTGTGCGCTAGACTATGGGTCTAGCTGGGATGATAACTTGCCATACGCAGAGTTCTCATACAACAACGCTTATCGCACCGATCCAAGATGGACCCTTTCAAGCTCTATACGGAAGGAGGTGCAGAACACCATTGCTGTGGGATGGTGTTGGAGATCGAAGACTTTTCGGTTCCGATCTTATCAGAGGTTCCGAAGAGAAAGTCAAACTGATTCGAGATAGACTCAAGGTAGCTCAGTCGAGACAGAAGAGTTATGCCGACAGTAAACGCAAGGAAGTAACTTACGAAGCGGGAGACCAAGCATATCTTCGTGTGTCCCCACTTTGTGGAATCAAGAGGTTCGGTGTCAAAGGAAAGTTAGCACCCCGATTCATTGGCCCCTACAAAATCCTCGAACGCCGTGGAGAAGTTGCTTACAAGTTGGAATTGCCGGAAGGATTGTCCGGAGTTCATGATGTCTTCCATGTTTCTCAGCTGAAGAAGTGTCATGCCGACATGGCCGATATCCCGTTGAGAGACACAAAGGCCCCTAGAGGCCATACAGCTCGACAAAGGATCTGACTTATAAGGAGAAACCCGTCCGAATTCTCGAGACTCATGAACGAGTCACCCGCAGCAAGATCATCAAGTTTTGCAAGGTTTGTGGAGTCATCACTCCGAGGAGGAAGCCACCTGGGAGCGAGAAGAAGACCTCCTTCGAGACCACCCGCACCTATTTGCTAGCCAACCCGAATCTCGAGGGCGAGATTCATCTTAAGGTGGGTAGGTTTGTAACATCCCAAATTTCCTATTTGGAATGTTTTACAAGTATAGCTAAGCATCTATGCATATTGTTTGAATTTGAGTGGCATTTGAAGTTTCAGAAGTTTTTGGAGTTGTTGGAATTTGAATTCAAATTTTGGCAGTGGAAATTATTTCAAAACTATGCCTGATAAATACTTGAGAAAAAGTATGAGAGGAGTAAACATGACACTCCAAAAATATCAGAGGAAAAAAACATTGCCAAAAAGTTTGAATTCAAATCTGAATTTTATTTGGAATGTTAGAGAAAATGATTTTTTATAAAGTTTGAGTTTTGCCCCTGGAAAAATGTTCAAATCATAGGGAATATTCCCCTGATCATTTTGATATATATATGTCCTATATTAAATATTTATATTTATATATTTTTTCTCTCTTTCTAAAAATTCAAAAAATAAAAAAAAGGACCCAGCGCCTACCGAAAGCCACTGCCCCCAATACTGGCTGCCCATTAATCGGCAGCAAGAGCTCACCAGCGCTGCCCAGCCAATACCGAGCCGCCCACCTGAGCCCCCCTTGCCTCGAATCCTCCGCACCGGTCGCCCGACCGAGACGCACTCTCCCCTCTCTCACCGACGGGTGGACCCACCACCTTCTTCCTCCCCACGCCAACACGCCAACCACCCGCGCCGCCGCTCGCCGGAATCCCGAGATCTCCGGGATCCCTTCCCCGAACCTCGCCCGATCTACCCCTCCTCCAAGCCGGGTGCCCCCCCTATATATACCCCCCCTCGACCCCTGCCCCTCGCCCCGCCTGACCCTCTCCTCACAGATCGTCATGGGAGCCCGAGTGCGCCCGCCCCATTAGCCCTGCTCCGCCACCCCGACCACCTCGACTCGCCTGACTCCACCAACCGAACCCCCTCGCCACGCCAAGACTCATGGGAGGCCTCCATCCGTCGCCGCGAAACGAGCCGTCGCCGTCGACCCTCGGTAAGTCGCCGGAGCACCCCGCCGCCGTTAGATCTAGATCCTACGCTCTAGATTAGACCCCGAAGGGGTACGGTTTTATTTAGGTTTAGTTTTATAAAACCGGTTTTTATTCCGGTTTAGTTTTGGTTTTAGTTAGGTTAGATTAGACCGGGCCGAAGCGGTTTATTACCGCGTGCGTATTTTAGCTATGTTACGCCTGAGCGTTATATAGGCCCATTAGCCCGTTTTTCTTTTTAGTAATTTTTTCCGTTTCTGTTTTTAACAGAATAGTTTCAGTTTTGTAAAATTCATATCTTTTAATCTACTTAATATTTTTAAGTGATTTTTTTTGTTAGTTTGCAAATTTGTTGTAGTTTCTGTAGAAAATATACTTAGTCATGTTAAAATTATTAGAAATTGTTTTATTTTAGTTTTAGACAGATTAGTAATTCTGCTATAAAGTGAGTTAGGAATATTATTTTTTTGTGATTCTTTTTGTCACAACTTTGTTTTGACCTTACCTAACCGTAGGAATTTATTTAGGCATTTTAGATTTAATAAAAAATAGTTTTAATCAGAATCATGTTATTCCTATTTATTTAACTAGCTACTGTTTTCCTATTGTTTTAATTAGCAAATAAATTTATTTTTCCTATGTGGTAGTTTATTCTAGGTTAGTTTCTGTAACTTTAGAGCATGAACTTTTATTTATAATAAATAAAACTTTTATTTTATTTTTTCTTGCTAGGATTGTTTTAGGCCTAATAGGAGTTTTATAATAGCTTTTAAGGTGATTCTTTTTGCTCCTAGTTGCATGATGATTTCTTTTCTGTTAGGTAGCAAAAACCCATACTTAGGTTCTGTTAAGAAAAATTTTGTTGTGTAAAATCTATTCTTAGTTGTTGCTTGATGTAGGAAAATCATTGAGTTGGATTTCTTCGAGTTTTTCTTTGGGTTTTTGATTCGTTTGTTTTGTGTGTTTCGTATTATTATGCTGTTACGTAAGTGATCATATGTTTGTATGCTTATACGATTGTTGTTTGCTTCGGTAGAATTTCCGGAGTGCGAAGCTTGCTACCACGAGTCCCTAGCTTTCGAAGATCGTCAGCAAGGCAAGTCATTGATCATAATTTTCTTTAATATGCCTATGATTTTATTGCATTAGAATTATACCTCCCCCACCATGCATACAGTAGGTGAATTTGAAGTTATGTTCTTGAGTAGTATCATGAGGTAGGATGAACCCAATCCCCCTTGTTACCATTGCCCGGGACGAAGTAGTTTATTTTGCTATGCTCAGAGACGGGTTGGTTGAGTGAATCATAAGGGAGATGTGAGAGTCAAAGATGATGACAACCCCATGACTTCAAGATCAAGATGGACTTCAAAATTCACTCTTGGGTGGAGGACGGTTGACGGGCACCTGGAGAACCCGGTGGTTGGCGGGATGCATGGAGAAGCGCCATGACATCTTATGGAAAGCTTCACCCAGCCACGAAGAGACGGATGTATACCCCATTGACCGGAAGCTTATGTGCAGCCGCAAGCCATTATGGGCTCGCTTGGTCAACCCTAGTTGTGACTCTGGCGGACGGTGCTACGAGATGTAGAAGAACGGTAGGATTGGATGGGTACCGGCAGTGGCTGAGGAACTCTTTGGAAGACCCTGTTGTTCGTCCGCCTTCAAACACCATGAAGTGCGAAGACTTAAAAGGAGGAACGATTCTTGCGGGTAAAGTGCGCAAACCTCTGCAGAGTGAAGATCTAATCGGTTAGCCGTGTCCCGATTACGGACAATTTGAGCCCTCCGAACTTGGAAGTATTTGGATATCTCAACACCAAAATTAATAAATTAATTGAGGGGTTAGTATTTAATAATTGGGAATGAGACATTGGTTGGCGGAACCATCTCAATAACTACCAACAATTTTGTAGTAAGCGCAAACAAGTCCATTATTGTAGGAAAAACTGGCTTTTCGCAAAATGATGAAACTTAGAGCTCCCACAGCCAAATTGCATATAGTGTTAGCAATTTTATTATTGTTCTCTCTTCATGACTTGCCGGCATATTCAAAATGTTGACCTACACGGCTGCAACGCCTTATGTTGCAGAGGATTATTCGATCGGGAGTGAGGCTACGATCGCGCTTGGCGATTGCCCTATGGAGTCGGATGGACTCACTATTCTTCTACGCTTCCGCAGCTTGTTTAGTTTATTTCTCATGAGTTGGCCTTCGGCCGAATTTATTCTATTGTAATAAAGACTCGATATGAGAATCATGTAATAAATTCAGGTGTGATTGAACTTTGATTATTTCATCAATGTAATCGTGTGTGCCAAAGATGATCTTGGGATGGTATGCATACGGAGACTTGATCGATTTTGGGTCGGGTCGCTACAGGAAAGATCCCTTCAAGAACTCAACACCACCGTGCGCAGGCCCCACGGTGGGCGCCAACTGTCGTGGAATTAACACGTCAGATGTCCTTAGTGTGAGGACTTAGTCGCGAGGCCAACGCATCTATGTGGTAGCTTGAGAGGGGTTGATTGGAATCGAGAGATGCAACACAAGACGAGGGTTTAGACAGCTTCGGGCCCCGGGAAACATCATCCGGTAACAACCCTACATGTTGTTTGAGGCTAGATCTCATTATCATCACGAGGGAGTCGCCGTAAACCGGCTGTCCTCTAGTTGTGTCTAGCCCTAGAGATTGTTTCTTGTTGTCCCTCTTTGGGGAGCCCTGCCCCTCCTTATATAAGTTGAAGGGGCGGGTTACATGTAGAGTCCATCTCGGACTAAGAGTTAAACTATTTTGACTTCCTTTCTTGGGCTTCTTAACGTCTGCCGGTTTAACATTGTCTGCCGGTTTGACATTGTCTGCCAGTTTAACATTATCTGCCGGTTTAACATTGTCTGCCGGGTTATGATTGTCTTAACACCTGCCGGTGCTACCATCTGTCTTAACTCTGCCGGTTTAACACTCGCCGGTTTAGCGTCTGTCTTAACTCTACTGGTTTAACACTCGCCGGTTTACCGTCTGTCTTAGCCATCTATCTTAACTGTCTGCCGGTTTATCATCCACCGGTTTACCAAGTCCCGGCCGGGTTACGACTCCGGCCGGGTCATACCGCGGGGTATATCCCCGACTCCCTCCATTCCTATATATTACTAGATGAGTCCCCGCGCGTTGGCGCGGAACAGCGATATATCTCTCTGCGCAAAATTATCGATTTCATAGAACTAAAAAAACTCTATAACCGCATGACAAATGTGATAGCCAAACTAAATAAACTCACATCATCATTTAGATCATCCCACGTAAGGAAAAAAGATTAGCCAACTCCTACTACATAATGGGATTATATTTTTCTTTTTGACATGTTAATGGGACTTAAAAGCTCACTTACATGCATGCTACCGGTGCATGCTTGCATGCAGACATGTTGATGTGATTTAAAACCCACTAACATGCATGTGCCACGGTATTTCTGCATGCTTGCATGTGGCTTAGTGCGGAGCCTCTCAATGTCTAGATCAAACGGCTATTATGGACTGATTTACTTCATCTAACGGCTACATCAATTTTGATGACGTGGCTCAAGGAGAGGATAGAGAATTCCTAGTAGTGGTAGCTAGCTATTACTAGTAGATAAGTCTTTGTAGAGATTCCACTACATACGGAACAAAATGAATGAATCTACACTTAAAATGCATCTATATACATCCGCATGTGGTTCATGGTGAAATCTCTACAAAGACTTATATTTAGGAACGGAGGAAGTACTAGTATAGTACGTACTATAATTTATCAGCGAGATAAATTTGTACAATGCTATGAAGCTTCCAGCTTCTGTTACATGTATCTTGCGTCCAAGGTTGCCCGTTGCAACATTTCATCAAATACAAAGGAGACTAACATGCATGCTATTGCATCTCAATGATTGACAGATCATAGCAAATATTGATTGGTAGATCATAGCAAATATGTACTCCCTCCGTTCCAAAATAAGTGTCTCAACTTTGTGCAAACTTTAGTACAAAGTTGTACTACTACTAAAGTTGACCTTTATTTTGGAACAGAGTCAGCTAAAGAAAAAAACGATCCATGCAGTCCCTAGCCCTTGAACCGTGAACCCTGACCAGGCTTCAATTTGCTGGCAACGTTCGAGCTTCCTAATAAATGAAGTTTGCAACCTTTTGACCATCGGATCATTTTGTGCAGTTTCACCAAAATTGAGATGAGCATCCCTGTGGCAAAGAAATTGAAAAAGCGTGATTAGAATAAGATTACTGGGACTAGTTGATGAGACATAAACTCATCACAAATACAAGACATAGAAGCCAGTAGAGGTATGTGCGGGGCAAAGAAGTAGAGAAATATCCACAGGGAGTGATGTGGCCAGCTGGAGCAATGGTGCAAGCCAGCTGTAAAGGGAGTTGTACCTGAGGGACGTAGCTCAACCTTGAGGAGGGCAGCGGGAGGCGGCAACTGCCCACGTCACGGCAGTGAGCAAGGGACGAAGGCAACCTCACCGGCTTTGTGAGAGAGAACAGCGGGGACCCCTGATCGGGACGTGCCGACAGTGGGTTTTCACCGTCGGCGACGGCCACCGCATCTACACTAAGCATCCACCCCTTCCCCAAGCGGATGTGATCCGTCGGGATGTTAGAGATGTGGCCACAGTCGTTTTGTGCGAGAGAGTGTGAAGAGAGCAACCCCAGCAAGCAACCGTGTAGGCTAGCCCGTCCTGACTATGTATATAGTGGAGCGATTTCCTTTTCTCTCCATATGAACCTATCATATTGCGTACGTTACACTGAAGAAAAAAAACTTTATTTATAAATGACGCGGCACCTACTACTCGTTCTCCTATAACCTTGCGCTTGGCATCTCCAAAATATTAACCTTGCGATTGGCTCTTCGCCTCTTCGGGAAGTCGAGCAATAATTGTAGTGCAGTATATATCATTCTGGCTATATGAGACCGAATGAATTGCTGTCACGCCCACCACGTGGGCGAGGGTCGAGGGGCGAGGGAGAGTGCTACATATGGAGCAAAATGAGTGAATCTACACTCTAAAATATGTCTATATACATTAGTGTTTGGAGTATGTACTAGTAGTTCATATTGAAATCTACTAAAGGACATATATATTCCAAACAATATGATATAATCTCTATAACCAAGGTAGTAGGGACGAGGAGTAAACTGAGGGAGTAGTAAATTTTTCTCCTCGTCCTGCGAGCCACACCGCGCATGGGCGAGGGAGCGGGTGTAAGGCGTAGTAAGCAAGCTTCACCTCATCCTGCGAGCCACCGCGCCCGTGGGCGGGGGAGACGGTGTACTAAGCAAGCTTCTCCTCGTTCTACGAGTTGACGGGACACATCAAAAGTACTCCAGTGTATAGAGCCTTGCCTCTAAGGTAGGTCCCACATGGTTTGCCTCTTTTTTTAACATAACACGTCAAGTCGCAATTTGTTTGTTCACCCGTGGTAGACGATCCTCCCTCCACCAAGTGGACAACCAGTACACGTGCCAAATTACCACGTGGGCTGCCTTTTTCGTACGGAAATGAGCTCCACCGTGTACTCGCGCGGGTGTGGTTGGGAAAGAGACGGGAGTACGTGCGCCGTGCATGCACCTCTTCTCTTCTTGCACGTCCCCCACCTACGTGGGTGTGTGTGAGAGGTACAAACCGCGTCCGTGAGTGTTTTTTGTTTTGGGGTGGGGGCGGGGTGGTGGGTTGATTTCGTGAATTATTTGTGGGAATATGTGTCGATAACATCTCAAACAAAATTTTTCATGCAATGTGTGTGAAATGGAGGCCTATCCATATCATACATAGAGGTCGAGCAATCCACGAGAAGAGAGGGAGGGGTCATAGCTATCGATAGAGTCGAAGAGAGGATCAAGTGGGTGGGTGCGAGATCGATGAAGAGAGCCATCGAAATTGTGTGTGTGTACAAGTCAAAGATATAGGGCGACTGGCCTACCGGAACGTTAGAGGGCACATGTCAAGTTTGTGTGTGGCAGGGAGACATGACTAGAGTGCTCGATGTATCAGTGTGTGTGGGGGGGAGGGGGTGGGGGTAGGGGTAGGCAGGGGCCTAACTATAGAGGTAGAACGACTCGTATATGTGTTGAGAAGGAGAGACCCAACTATATCTTGAGGGAGATCGGTGGACATCCATACATAACTGAAGGACGGGAAATATGATGGGACAGAGAGAGAGAGAGAGAGAGAGAGAGAGAGAGAGAGAGAGGGAGGGATAGGGAGGGAGAGGGGTAGAGTGCTGGATGGGTGATGGAGTTGCTTCTCGAATATGGTGGGAGAGGCCTACTAGACAAACTGAGGATGGAACTGCAATGTTATCAATAAGAGTGGGGATGTGTTTCTGTGTGTGCCTGTGCGTGATAGATCTGTCGGGACGCATCCATGGATGATGAAGGGGAACCATGTGTTTGGTAAGCAAACCTAACTAGATCGATAGATCAATTGTTGTTTATCGGAGGAAGGGAGAGACACAACTAATGAGGTAGATCGATTGACGTGTGGGTAAAAAAGAGTTATAAGGACCTAGCTAGCTATAGCGAGAGATTGGTCGGTGTACGTCCATTTGTTAGAGGCAAATAAGGCCCAGCGAGACGGATAGACAGAGAGAATGGAGCTAGGAGGTGGTGCGAGAGGCCCAACTACTAGCTAGATAGGGGGAGGAGTGTGCGATTGTAAGATCGATGAAAAGAGGGGCGAGAGTTTACATGTGTGTCTGACCGTATGAGAGACACGAGGCAAGGACACATAAAGGAGGAGATTGAATGTGTGTGTGTGTATGTTGTAGGCAGGCATCGCTGGAGGGGTTTATCGATCGGTGTGTGTCGGAAAGGAGTTGTGGAGACTCTGGGAGAACGACCTAAAGAAAAAAATGAATGTGCCCGGTGGATAGAATGCCGAGGGAGGGGGAGGGCGAGGAGGGTGTGTGCATGCACGAGAGAAAGTTAGTGGTAGCTACAAAGGTTAGAGGATTGTGTGGGTGTAAGAGACTAACAAAGATCATAATTTGATATGAAAGCAGATTCATATATTTGAATAGGAGATCATAGTGTTCTAAACATTGCATGCATGAATATAGTGGTGATACACGTGTTGTGCACATGTTATACCATAATGTGATAATGCATGGCGTTTGCAACTCACAGCTAAATGCCGAACAATCTAAACCATAGTATACATCAAACAATCTCACATTTTATTTGAATTTGTGATAATGTGTGGCGTTTGCAGCTCACAACTAAATATCGAACAATCTAAACAATACTATATATCGAACATTCTCACATTTTATTTGAATTTGTGGTAATGTGTGGTGTTTGCAACTCACATCTAAATACTTGTAGGCGTGAGGGGCGGGCACCATACATAATGTGATAAACACATTATACATATGAGACATGGTTTAGATTATGAAGATCTAGCTAGAGCTAGAAATGTAATGTGATTTGAGATCAAAATGAAGTGGATTCAAAAAATCTAGTTCGAGTTCATATAGTACACATAGTTCATATGTAACTCGAGACTAATCATGTGGTGTGCTGTGAAGATAATACACAAACGATGGTTTAACTTGACAATAATGATGATTGTAGATCTTATTAAAACAGAGAAACGAATTCAAATGCTTTGACTTCACAATAATCATCACTGTAGATCTTATTCAAATAGAGAAACGAATTCAAATTTAGTTCATATTGAAGCGGTAGTATATTCGTTTGGAAGGCACTAAAACATTCATTTGAGTAGTAGGTTGCATGCATTATACACGTAGCGAAATATTTTAATTTAACATAACATGAATTCAAAGTTTTGAATGACATTTGTAGTGTGCATTGATTTGGTACAGTACACGTTAGGCTTGTCCGGAAATTTCATCCCGCGCCTTGTTAGCCCGAAATATTGAAGATATATCTTTGTCTCGTTCTGCTCCGACAACTCCCTCCATCTCAACCCGCGCCTTGCTATTCCAAAATTACAACGTGCGCGAAAACTCCCACCTCCTGTGAAATCCCGACACGCGAAATGCCCGTGGTACCCCTGAACCAAAAGATCCGCCTCAAATCGGTGGGGGTACTTTCGTAACTTACCCCACATTTCAGACAAGCGCGTCTCTTAGCCATGGTTCCGCAATGCCATCCCATCCGCCCACCCATTCGTACACAGAGGCCGCGAAAACCCGCGACGAAACCCCACACCCTGCTTCGTCCGCCACCCAGCCGGAGCCTCTTCCCCGACGACGTCGTCCACAGCAACACCTCGACGTCCCTCATCCACCGTACCGGATGAGCATCCGTCGTCGATCTCATCGTCCTGCCGGTTCAGCCACCCCGTCCTCCACCTCCAAGGAGCTGCCCTAACGTTCCCCTCGTCTTTCGCGCCACCTCCATTCCCACACCGCCGTCTTCACCTACACCACCAAAAGAGCATCATCATCATCGTTTCCTCGGATGAAGCTGCGGTCTAATCGGCGCCACCAAAGAGGTTGTATACTAATTGCCGCATTTTCTTATTGATTCGATCTCACGGTGCTACCGGCGCTCGGTCCCGAGCCGACACGGCGCGGCTCCATCGACGGCGGCGTCGTCGGCCACTTCCTCCACGGTGTCGCTCCCTCGGCGACGACGTCCACATCAGTAGGAGCTGCTGCTGCTTTAGCTCTCGCCGTGCTGCTGCTCTGCTCTTGCTCTCGCCCCCGCCTGGTCTGCTCTTGCTATTGCTCTTGCTCACGCTGCTGCTCTCGCTCTTGCTCTTGCTTATGTTGCTGCTCGATTTAGCTACACTTGATCGGTGAATCGACTTTTGGGTCATCGATTTTGGGGTGGGGGGCTCGCCAGGTGAAGGAAGAACCAGCCGCAGCGGGAGGGGGGCTCACGAGAGGTACCCCACTATCTATCTTAGGGTTCAGGATGGGGCGGTGGTCGGCTGGTGGCGCAGGCGTTGGCGGGGTGGCATGGGGATCGCCGGAGAAAAGCTCGGCACGGGGGGCTAGAGGATGGTCGGGCGGCGGCGGACCGGCGGTGGGGAGTGTTTTGGGCGGGCGGGCGGTGACCGCCGCCGCATGGGCGGCGGGAGGCTGTTGTTTGGCGGCTCGGGGTGGAGGTTGAAGATGAACCGCAGCCCTTGATTTCAGATCCAACGGCTGCAAAATCGACCGACCAGAGATGAAAAAGTCAGTCGACCGACGTGTAGCCTCACCTTGCTAGTGCGCTCAGTTTCGACAAGAAAATTTAGTTTTGACAGCAAAATTCAGTTTCGACGATTAAGTTCAGTTTAACGATTAAGTTCAGTTTAACGTTAAATTCAGTTCGACAGCTTAAGTTCAGAGATGAGCGGCTGATGTATTTTACATTTAGAACTTTGTGGTTATGTATTTTACGTCATGTATTGGAGATGCTATTAGAATTCCACTCAGGTTAACGTTGTTCGTTCTCTCTCTTGTCCTGCTTCAGCCTCGGCGCCGTACAACTCAACGGAGCTGCTCCAATATTGAAACCCTCCATCACAGCGGAGCAGTACCTCGGGCTCCATCTCCAGACACCTAAGATCTTCTTCCCCTCCTCCGACAGCAAATTCAGCCGGAGCATCCTCATCGGCCAACGCAATCACGCTGAGATCGACATGGCTTCGCCAAAGAGGTTGTACACTTGTTGCATCTTTTTTTTACTCTACATGTTATATATATTGTCCACTGAGCACACGGATTTGTTACTTTAGTGTCTCCTTGAAAGAAAAAACGTAGGAATTTTAATTTTCACTTGTCCTCCTTTTCAAATTCCTATTCATGAAGCACAATACTAAGAGATAGTAACATAATAGCATTATAACCGTACATTTTCTTGTGGTTTGACTTAATCTCACCATGCTTCTTTGCATCCTGTGATCTTCCAATTGTTGTGAATCAAACACCCAGATTGGCACAAATCCTGTGTTTTTAAATTCTCTATTTTTGCGTGCATTCCTATCCTATTCTGTCTATTTCCTATCCTGCATTGTTGGAATCCTCCAATTCAAACGAGCCCTTACAGAATTACTTCTCTTACAGATAGTTGTCAAAGAAAACCTTGCGTGGTTTTCCCGCTCTGCTGCACCGTCGTCCACCCCAGCTCAGCTGCTCCAACGATGTAAGGGTCCAGCAGACAGCAGGATCCGCCTCCAGACTGTCTTTCGCCGCCTCAGATCTTCTTCCCGCCACCGGCAGCCATGAAAACTGCATTACCATCATCAACCGAAAGCAGATGACCTCGAGGACTACACGGGTCCGCAAGAGAGGTCGCACTCTTTCGTGTTCCGCCACGTTATGCATCGCTAATATTACATGCTAATTTATCGTCCTGTTCACCGATTAGACTCGAGTCAGCTCCAAACTAATGGTCAAACTTGAGTTTTAAATGGTTGTGGGGTACATATCGGGGCCGCTATCAATAGTATGTATCTACTATCTGGTTAATCTCCAGTGTCTACTATGAGTTTCATGTTGGGTGGGAAACAAACAGTAAAGAAGCCATTATCTGTAATTTTTAACTGAAGCCATTATCTGCCTGCTATTATTGGTTTTGGGTCTATCCACAGGTTGCTACCATCACTCTGGATTTCTGCATGCACTCCTTACATAATCTCACTATGTTTTATTCCTATGCATGACAGTTATTGTAAACAATGGAACTAAACATGTAGAGCAAAAGAGACGAGCCTTGCGTGGCAATAAAATTTCATGCAGACGTCGCTCCATGGTAGGCGCAAAGGCAGCCCCCCTCCATGCATTTCGGATGGTAATCGAGAGGAAGATATCTGTTTTGAGGGGGATTCAGAAGGAGAAGACAACTCCTATTTACCCCCTGAGGTCTTCGCTCTAACTTGGCATGCTGATGTTGGTTATATCATGCATACGGTGTCTTGCATTGCTTACTTTATACATCAAATATGTCATCTGCTTAGTTTAGACATCCTTTGTGCGAATGCCATCTGTTTAGTTTATTCATCGCTTATGTGAATTATGCAACACCATCTTGTTTAGCCAGGCATCATATATGTGAATTTTGCAATGCCATCCTGCTTAGCCAGTCATCTTATATGTAAATTATATCAGGCCATCCTTTTTTTTCCGTTACATATTACATTTGTCAACAATGTTAGTACATTCAACTGCTCTTCGTGTGCATCAGCCATTTGACACGGTGATGGCAAATTCTGGAGTAAAACAAGGTCTTTGAGCAAACTATGCTATCTCGACGAAGCGCATATCTCCTGGTTACGGATAGCTCCTCGGAGGAGGATTCGAGAGACAGATGACCAGTCCTATTCCCCGAGGTGAATGCTCTAACTTGGCAGGGTTATGTTGCTCATATCGTATGCGTATGGTGTCTCGCATTGCTATGTCATTTGATTAGTTTAGACATGCTTTGTGTGAATGCCAACTGCTCAAAGTGTCTAATTACCATATATGTGAATTATGCATTGCCATCTTGTTGCAAGACATTATATATGTGAATTATACAATGCTATCTTGTTGCAAAGGCATTATATATGTGAATTATGCAATGCCATGTTGTTTAGCCAATCATCATGTATGTGAATTATATCATGCTATTATTTTTTTGTATTACATTTTCCATTTGTCGACAATGTTTGTATATTCAACTACTCTTCCTGTGCATCAGCCATTTGATGCGGTGATGGAAGTATCTGGAGTGAAAACAAGGTATTCAGAGCAGACAATGCTACTCGTCAAGCAGTACATCTTGCTGGTTATGAGAGCTCCTCAGAGGAGGATTCAGAGACTGATGACCAGTCCTATTTTCCCCTGAGGTCTATGCTCAAACTTGGCAGGGTTATATTACCCATGTCATGCATGTTGTCTTGCATTGCTTAGTTTTTACATCATATATGGATTGCCATCTGCTTACTTGCTTACTATATAAATCATATATTTGAATTATATCATGCCATCATGTGTACATAGTACATACACATCATCTATCTGAATTATGGCATGACAACCCATTTAATAAAGACATCATATAGTTATATCATCTCATCATGTTTAGTGTTTACAGTAATCATATTTTGAATTATGGGATTCTATCCGTGAATGTATGTGAATTATGGCATGCCAACCTATTTAATAAACACATTATATAGTTATGTCATGTCATCCTGTTTACATAGTCTCATATTTTGAACTATGTCTTTCCATCTTTTTTAGTTAGCCATCATAATGTGAAATTGTGTCATGCTATTTTGTTTAGTTAGCCATCATATATGTGAAATTGTGTCAAGCTATCCTGTTTGGTTAGACAACATAAATATTAATTATTTCATGCCCTCTTTTATTCCCCACTATCCATTGCACCTGTCTATCATACAATGTCTATACTTTCAATTACTTTTCTTGTTTATCAGCCCTTTGAATTGGAGAGCATGATGGCAGTATCTAAGGGAGTAACAACACGGTCTTCGTAAAAGATAGTGCTACCATTGATGCAGATAGAACCACGGTTGTACTTGCCCAAGGACTAGATCCACCACACATAACCTGACTCTCGCAGATTGTACCCCTACCCAGTTGGACAGAGAACCAGCTACACCCCTTCTAACCCCAACCCCGGCAGATAGTAACCCAGTTCCAGTTGACACAGCACCGTCTCCACCACAGAGCACCCAAACACGAGCAGTTAGTAAGGGAACTGCAGTGCCCAAAGCACGAGGACCACCACTCCGAATCCCAACTCAACGCTTAAAGGAGAATAAGATTTGTTCTCAGGTCAGGTTCTATAGCTATGGTTCATACTCCTTTGCTCTTGCATGACTGTATTTACTCATACCAACTATTTTCAAATTTGAAGGATGGAATTGAAACTCCAATGGCGCAACAGGTATGTTTTAAACCTGTTTCTTTAACTGGTTTGCTGTTGTAACCTGCTCTATGTTGATTTCAGTTTCAATTGAATAAACAGTTATGTTCTCATGTCATGCACATTACAAGTGTTGTTATTGCTCTATAGTTACCCACACTTATATTCTGTCTATTCTGCTTTGTCTTGAACAAATATTATTTGAACTGTGTCTCTATCTTGATTTGGCAACAAAAACTAGAATGATATAGACCATAAAGTGACCATGGTACATAGATATATGTTTGTTTCATGCTGTTATCCTGTCCACTTTACTACTGAAGTATTTACCAAAATGAGTTTCATATACAACATGGTAAACATGTGATGTGTCTGCTTGTTTCTCTTTTAGAACGCGGACAAAATATTGGAGAACAGTACCGCGTTATCCAATGGTAAAGGAAGTAATGCAGATAATGTTCAAGATAGTGAGACATCCCTATTGGTCTCCAAGAAAGCTGATAAAAACTATCTTGACAACAGTGAGGGAACCCAAAAGTCCTGTCTTGATGTAGTGTTCGAGTTACTGTCCACTACTGTTGGCACAAGCTCTTCGAACTCGCTGCCTGAATCAGTTCATCTTCTTGAGTCTCAACTTCAAGTTGAAAGACATTGATCAGATGTGATGCGACATGAAGCTGAAGGACCGAGGAAGTCCCTGCAGAATTCAGATGCATATTTTTCGTGCAATGACAAGTTACTGGAGGATTTAAGAGCCAAACAAGAGAAAGTTAATAAGCTTGCTAAGCATCTTGCCAGCATTATGGGTACCTGGATATTGTTTCTTGAGATCTTCAAGTGGTTTCAGTTCTGGATTTGTTTTTCTTGGCGTTTATTTGCGCTTGGTCGCCAACTTTCACAACCAAAGGTATATGGTATGCTGCTTTGTTCCCTATATTTGCCTTGGTGGCGAACTTTTATGCCCAAAGGATGTAATATGTGTAATAGCCGTGATAGCCTAGCGTTAGTTGCTTTCTTATTTATGTCCTTGTTGTCTTGTTTATTTGTTTGCTTGTAGTCATTGCAGTTCTTTTTCCACGGTTAGCTAGTGGCTGCAATAACCTATTTTTAAAACTAGGCCACAATAACCATGGGCTAATATTTATTTGTAGTGACATCGGGCCTCCCATCGTCAGAGAAGCAGTGGGCCTTCTATGGGCCATAGAAATAACGGGCCTTCTACGGGCCGTAGAAACAATGGGCCTTCTGCGGGCCATATTACCAATGGGCCTTATACGGGCCGTATGATCGATTGGCCAAACATGGGCCAAACAGATCGCATTACGGGCCAGAACGGCTAGAGTTGGAATCGTCCGCTCATGGGCTGACCATAACGGGCCATCGTTAATAGGCCGTATTTGATGACGCGATGAAAACGGCCCAACGTATTAATGGACCACATACGGGCCGACTGTAACCACGGGCTGAATTTGGCCCACAAGCAGAAAATGACAGTAACGGGTCGTAAGTAAAGGAATGCTGGAAATGAGCCCAAGAATAAATGGGCTTTGAGAAGGCCGAAAGATTACATGGGCTAGAAGCGCCCCAATGGAATAATGGGCCATTAATGGGTATAAAGTGATACACTGTTCATTACGGGCCAGTTTCACCACGGGCCGTTAATGGGTGTAAAGTGATACACTGTTCATTACGGGCCAGTTTCACCATGGGTCGTTAGTAGGCCAAGAGTTACATAGGGCCTCATATGGGCCAAAGACGCCATGGGCCATACATGGGCCGGCGAAAACGGGCTGGAATCATATTGGATGGCCCAGATGACGCTACTGGGCCTAATTCGAATAGGGTGTAACATGCCTTGGGTTAGCGGGCTGTAAATGGGCTATATGCGAACATGCCGTTAACAGGCTTTCCATGGGCCGACCTGCCACCTTTTGACCAAGTCAAACGGGCCAGCCTTTTCACAGGAATGGGCCTCTGTTGGGCCATGCCACGTGTCGACGTATCATAGGCGCCTATCTGACCCACTGACGAGCTGACACGTGTTTCGTCGGGCCAATAAGAATTTTACACGTGGAAATTTCCCATTGGTCGTGGCTGTTAATGGGTTATCGATCCAAAACCTGACCCGATAGCTTAACGGCGTTCGCTATGGTGGATGCCACGGTCGGTCACCCTTGATGAAAGCACTTACGGACGCGCGATTTATCGTCATGGAAGTGGACACTTCCGTGATGATAATTTTGGCAATGTCATGGAACACTTCACGACAAAGACAGTATCACTATCTTGATTCTATCATAAATTTGTCAAGGATGTACATGCATGACAGAAAACTCGACCTACTGTGACAAACACGTATCATCACGGAAGTGTACTTTTTTGTAGTGAACATATGTTGTTATGCGGTTTGACTGATAAAGATCTTCGTAGAATATGTGGGAGCCAATATGAGCATCCAGGTTCCGCTATTGTTTATTGACCGGAGACATGTCTCGGTCATGTCTACATAGTTCTCGAACCCATAGGGTCCGCACGCTTAAAGTTCGATGACAGTTATATTATGAGTTTATATGTTTTGATGTACCTAAGGTAGTTCGGAGTCCCGGATGTGATCACGGAAATGACGAGGAGTCTCGAAATGATCGAGACATGAAGATTGATATATTAGACGACTATATTCGGACACCGGAATGGTTCCGGGGGTTATCGGTTATATACCGGGGTACCAAGTGGTGGAAGAGGAGAGGCGGCCAAGGGGCAGCCGTGTGCCCCTCCCCCCAAGTCCGAATTGGACAGGAGGCGGCGCCCCTTCCTTCCTCTCTCTCCTTCCCTCTCCTCTCCTACTCCAACATGGAAGGGGGGAGTCCTACTCCCGGTGGGAGTAGGACTCCTCATAGGGCGCGCCAAGGGTGGCCGACCCCTCCCCCTCCTCCAGTCCTTTATATACGGGGAGGGAGGCACCCCCTAGAGACACAACAATTGATCTCTTGGATCTCTTAGCCGTGTGCGGTGCCCCCCTCCACCATAATCCACCTCGGTCATATCGTAGCGGTGCTTAGGCGAAGCCCTGCGTCGGTAGAACTGAAGGAAATATGCCCTAGAGGCAATAATAAATTTATTATTTATTTCCTTATATCATGATAAATGTTTATTATTCATGCTAGAATTGTATTAACCGGAAACATAATACTTGTGTGAATACATAGACAAACAGAGTGTCACTAGTATGCCTCTACTGGACTAGCTCGTTGATCAAAGATGGTTATGTTTCCTAGCCATTGACATGAGTTGTCATTTGATTAACAAGATCACATCATTAGGAGAATGATTTCATTGACTTGACCCATTCCGTTAGCTTAGCAGTCGATCGTTTAGTATGTTGCTATTACTTTCTTCATGACTTATACATGTTCCTATGACTATGAGATTATGCAAGTCCTGTTTACCGGAGGAACACTTTGTGTGCTACCAAACGTCACAACGTAACTGGGTGATTATAAAGGTGATCTACAGGTGTCTCCAAAGGTACTTGTTGGGTTGGCGTATTTCGAGATTAGGATTTGTCACTCCGATTGTCGGAGAGGTGTCTCTGGGCCCACTCAGTAATGCACGTCACTTAAGCCTTGCAAGCATTGCAACTAATGAGTTAGTTATGGATGATGTATTACTTAACGAGTAAAGAGACTTGCGGTAACGAGATTGAACTAGGTATTGAGATACCGACGATCGAATCTCGGGCAAGAAACATACCGATGACAAAGGGAACAACGTATGTTGTTATGCGGTCTGACCGATAAAGATCTCCGTAGAATATGTGGGAGCTAATATGAGCATCCAGGTCCCGCTATTGGTTATTGACCGGAGACGTGTCTCGGTCATGTCTACATAGTTCTCGAACCCGTAGGGTCCGCACGCTTAAAGTTTGATGACGGTTATATTATGAGTTTATGTGTTTTGATGTACCGAAGATAGTTCGGAGTCCCGGATGAGATCATGGACATGACGAGGAGTCTCAAAATGGTCGAGACATGAAGATTGATATATTGGACGACTATATTCAGACACCGGAATGGTTCTGGGGGTTATCGGATATATACCGGAGTACCGGGGGTTACCGGAACCCCCCCGGGGGTTTAATGGGCCTACATGGGCCTTAGTGGAGAAGAGGAGGGGTGGCCAGGGCAGGCCGCGCGCCCCTCCCCCTCTAGTCTGAATTGGACAAGGAGGGGGGGGGCGGCGCCCCCCTTTCCTTCCTCTCTCCCTCCTCCTTCCCCCTTCTCCTAATCCAACAAGGAAGGGAGGGAGTCCTACTCCCAGTGGGAATAGGACTCCTCCTGGCGCGCCTCCTCCTGGCCGGCCGCCTCTCCCCCCTTCCTCCTTTATATACAGGGGCAGGGGGGCACCCCATTGAAACAACAATTGATCTCTTGATCTCTTAGCCGTGTGCGGTGCCCCCCTCCACCATAATCCACCTCGATAATATCGTAGCGGTGCTTAGGCGAAGCCCTGTGTCGGTGTCAAAACCGGCGGATCTCGGGTAGGGGGTCTCGAACTGTGTGTCTAAGGCGGATGGTAACAGGAGGCAGGGGACACAATATTTACCCAGATTCGGGCCCTCTCGATGGAGGTAATACCCTACTTCCTGCTTGATTGATCTTGATGATATGAGTATTACAAGAGTTGATCTACCAAGAGATCATAGAGGCTAAACCCTAGAAGCTAGCCTATGGTATGATTGTTATTGTCCTATGGACTAAACCCTCCGGTTTATATAGACACCGGAGGGGGCTAGGGTTACACAAAGTCGGTTACAAGGGAGGAGATCTACATATCCGTATTACCAAGCTTGCCTTCCACGCCAAGGAGAGTCCCACCCGGACACGGGACAAAGTCTTTAATCTTGTATCTTCATAGTCCAACAGTCCGGCCAACGCATATAGTCCGGCTGTCCGGAGAACCCCTAATCCAGGACTCCCTCAGTATCCCCCGAACCAAGCTTCAATGCCGACGAGTCCGGCGCGCAGATCGTCTTCGGCATTGCAAGGCGGGTTCCTCCTCCGAATACTCCATAGAAGATTTTGAACACAAGGATAGTGTCTGGCTCTGCAAAACAAATTCCACAAACCACCATTGAGAGAATAATATTTCCACAAATCTAATCTGCTGACACATGACATCACACCACGGCCCGGTCATTATTCGAACCGTTTTTCTCAACCAGCCTCGGCGCATATTGCGAGGCGGTTTCCTTGGCACGTATTGTCGAAGCAGAGATCGTGTCCCCTTATCACGGGATTCTCATCAATACGGATGTGGGTAACCCAGCCGCGCCATCAATTACGGCGCTTAGGAAATAAGAGGTTTTACTAGGGGAGTGGGGAGGCACGTCGCCTCTTCCGCCCTTATAAAGGGGCAAGGATTTACTCTTTTCACCCACGCCTTCTTCCCGATTCATTCCCTTCTGCTCAAGCTCCAACGCCCGAGTGCTCCTCTTCCCTGACAACAAAAGGTCCTCCGAAAATGTCCGGATCTGGAGCATGAGGCAAATGGATGGCCTCTACCGTCCAAGAGAAGGATATCAAAAAGCTTCGGAAGGCCGGGTACCTGGCCAAGAAAAGTAGCCACCGTCTCCCGATGGCAGGGCAGATCGTCCCTACTCCGGAACCCCACGAGAGGGATGTATTCCTTCCTCACTTTGTCCCCGGGCTGGGGTTTCCCCTTCACCCATTCGTTCGCAGCATCATGTATTATTATGGGATCGATCTTCATGATCTGTCCCCTAATTCCTTCCTCAACATCTCGACATTCATTGTCTTGTGCGAGGCCTTCCTCAGCATTTCACCGCACTTCGGTTTATGGCTGAAGATTTTTAATGTGAAGCCCAAGGTGGTGGGCGGTGAGCACGCCGAGTGTGGGGGCGCCATGGTGAGCAAGATGCCCAACGTCATATGGCCAACGGGAACCTTCAACGATTCTGTCAAGGAGTGGCAACAGCAGTGGTTTTATATCACTGAGCCGCGCGGCACAGAGTGGACCGCCTCTCTCGAGTTCCGATCCGGCGCCCCCATGCGGCTTACATCCTGGGTCAAAAAGGGCCTGGACTGGTCCTCGTCCGACAAACTGTCGGAGCTCCAGACGTGTGTTGAAGATATGGGAGACAAGAATATTGAACTTGTCAATGTAGTCTAGGTGATGTTAGTACGCCGGATCTTGCCTTGTCAGCATCGGACTTGCAATTTATGGGAATTTGATCCGGCCAGGCACCAAACCTTGCGAGAGGTTTTTGGTTCCTCGCACAAGGACAACTGGAAGGTGCTTTGAAGTCCAGCAAATCGTGGCCGGACTCCGCCGAGGACTGTGGGTTCCAACTATCCCGCCCGGCAAGTTCGGTAAGTTATCATACTTTTCTATCCACCTAACCCAAAGGAAGCACTTAATGTGTTTAATACCATTCTCCCAGGGCTGGATGAAGAAGGCGGAGCGGATCCACTGTCCGGCCCTCTGCCCGAAGAACCGGCCATCCCACTTCTGACGAAGATGTTGGTCCCGACACCCTACAAGGTGCCGAAGAAGACGACCGAGAAGGAGGCCAAAAAGACCCGGGGCGGCCTTCGTTGCCGCGGAACTTCAGACACAATATTCAAAGACTCCCATGCCCATTCTGCCTCCAAAGAGGACGATGAGGAGGAGGAAGATAAAGCCCCTACGGGGGGAAGAAAGAAGAGGACGGCCTCCGTACACCTGGAGGCCGAGCTGCCCAAAAGGGGAAAGGCTCCTCATCCGGGGGAGTCCACTGCCATCGCCGATAGCTTCCCGGCGTGGGATCCCAGGGCCCAGCCCCTGGTGAACTCATAAGTGTATGAAATCCGAGCACATTTTAAGCGTCCGGACTCCTCGCGACTTAGTATTTTAATCTAAGCCATGTTTTTTTTGCAGTCCGGCGAGGTCCCGTACCAAACAATCCTTATCAGAGGACTTGCTGAGCTCAAATGCTATGGAGAGCGGGACGCCCCCAACGGCCCCTTCCTCCAAACAGGTGCATAACACCAAGGCTTTGTCCTAGAAGGACCCCTGCCAAGGAGGAAGGGAAAAAACCATGAAGGCGGCGCCTGAAGGTCAAATCTCAGGGGCCGGACACATGGAGGAAAAGATTCCCCTGGGGGGGCTGACGGCGGGAGTGATCCTAAGATCGGCTTCTAGCCGGATGCGGTCCCAGAGACCTATACGGCTCCAGGATCAAGCTGGCAGTCTCCTTCGAGAGGGGGCGTGCCTGTTCCATCGGCGACCTCTGTCGTTGGGGGCGTTGAAAGATGCCTCCATCGTTGATGAACACCGTTCCCTTATGGGTGCGGTGATTGAGAAGATTCATTAATCGAATGGGTGAACGAAGCTCAGATCAGCCTTTATAAAAGGTTTTGAGGTATGTTTTATGAGTTATCGAAGAGTGTCATAGTATAGATAGCAGCCCCTGATACTCTGTTCGGTGAAAGAAAGAACCAGACAGAGGATCGAATTGTATGTTCGTAGGAAGACTCATTGAATGGCATCTATTTTTCATCTGTTACAAGCAGGTGTCTGCAATGGCTGCTTCTTCTCATACTGCGGAGATCTCCGGGCTGAATCAAAGTCTGGAGCAGGCCACAGAAGAACTTGGCCAATTGAAAATGTAGTTGAGGGATAAACAAGGTATGCACAAGTCTTTGTTCTCGTTTATTGAAAATTAATTTTCAGTATGAACTGAGTTTTATGACTTGTGCTAGGGATTGTGACCGAAGTCGAAGCCCTTAAGAAGGCTATGGCCGAGGCCGAGAAAAAGGCAGCCAATGAACAGGCTCTTTGTGAGAAGCACAAGGCCAGGGTTATTAAAGCTGAGCAGGAGCTACAAGAGGCCTTGCGTAAATGCGAGTCCTTGGAGAAGATTTTAACGGAGAAGGAAGCCGAACTCACCAAGGCGCATCAGGCCATGAGCGATGCCCGGCAGGAAACCCAAAGCACCCTGCAGGAGATCCAGGAGGCGAGAAAGATTGCAGCCGGTAAGGCCTTTTCCTCAGAGTAAGTATTGGGGGGACTTATGTTTCTAATTTTTATCTGGATTTCTCAGGGGTATTTGCCGAGCTACCTCGCAGCATATCGATGCCGCTCAATTCTACCGAAATAAGTAAGGGAAGCGCAGATAAGCTCTTACAGGCACGATTTGGCACCGAATTATCCGGTGCCTTTTACCGATATGCTGAAACAGCTGGTCGAACTGTATAAGGCGGCGGGACTATCCATGAAAGACATGGTTATCCGGCTATGGCCTGCCGAGCCAATTCCAAGCAGCTACTTCGGGCTCGTGAGGCGGCTCGTGAGCGCTTGCCCTTGACTTGATGTCATCAAGCGGTCGGTCTGCATAGAAGGTGCACGAATGGCATTCGCCCGTGCCAAGGTGCACTGGGGGAAGATGGATGCCAAAAAGCTGATGACCGAAGGACCGCCAGAGGGGAAGGAGCACCGCAAGCCCGAATTATATTATGAGAGTGTCCGGAAGGGATCTTACCTTGCAGCGGGGCTATGCAGCAAGGACATTATATTCCCATGAGTGCCAATCATGTTGTCCTTTGTAATGTTTGAACAAGGTCATTTATTTGTCACCTGTTATATAAAAGTTTACCCTCCTATGTGGCCGTTTTATATGTTAAGCCCGAGAGTTGGCCAGTCGTCGGCTTCTGCCCCCATGTAAGAAGTACAGGGGTGTTCGGGATAAACCTGAGCACTCTTTATCCCAGTTTTGGGTCCTTCGAAGGAGGTGATCAGCACAACGAACTAGGCAATCGGACTATAGGGCTTTATCATTCTCACTTAGCCATAGGAGCTTTAGTATGGTTGGCGCAGCCCCTGGTGTTCGGAAGACCGTACTAGGGGCTCTATAAGCACCTGATCGGAGAAAGAACCGATCCCTCGCATGCTGCATTGGTTATGGCATTATGCGGGAGAAACCTTTAAATATTTTTTGACCTCTCGAACAGCGGACCAGCTCTCGCCGTATCATGACAGTTAGTTTTTGGCTTTCTCTACTGAGGTGCTCGTCCGGAAGAACCGGGACACAATCGCAGTAGTTCTCCCAGTGCTACCTTAGCCGATATAACGGAACGTAAGGTACCAAAACATGGGAGCCGGGAAAACCCAACTATTGATCCAAGACATGATTCGGAGCTAATGCATATAATGCTATAGGTTCGGGGTGCCGAGCTTCCATGAAGGTGTTCGGACTTTAATGCCGTGTTATGGGTAAAACGAAGCCCCTGGCATATTTTGAGGCATATTGTTGTGTACGGATGCCACTTGACAGAATGATTTCAACAAGAAATAACAGCAGTAAACGTCATATAAATCCACATGTTGTATTTGAATAATAAGTCTATGCTTATGGGTACAAGTAATGTGATAAAAAGGAATATTATTATGGAACCTGCTGAGACCATGGGGGAGGGGCTGAGTGCGGAGCCGTAATATAGCCTGACGGTCACTGCGGGGAATGTCTAAGGATTCCCTTACGCGTTCAAACTGCCTCCGTGTAGCCTGTCCTGGTCGGCGCAAAGGTGAACCTGCGAAAGAAATGTAAGGAACGTTTATGTGCCGTGGGGCGGTTGAGCCGCTGAGTTTGGCCTGTCTTGTCCTGCGCCGGAGTCTTTAGTTGAGTCCCGGATGAGCCGGGCTATCCTTCTGCGAAGCAGTTCGGAGTCCCTTGACGGTGTCCGGAAGCCTGGACGGCGACTCGAGGTTCGGCTGCAAGGTGCCGCTCGTTGCTTCTGGTGCTAGGGCAGTTGTATACTTGTTGGCGCCAAGGGAAGGTTCGGCCTTGCCATTAACCGTGATGACGTCGCGTGGACCGGGCATCTTGAGCTTATGGTAGGCATAATGCGGCACCGTGTTGAATCGAGCGAACGTGGTCCGTTCGAGCAGTGCCTGATAATCACTACTGAAAGGGACGATTTCGAAGGTTAACTCTTCGGTGCGGTAATTTTCCGGAGATCCGAAGACTACCTCCAGGGCAATGGAGCCTGTACAGCTGGCTTCCACCCCTGGTATAATGCCTCTGAAAGTGGCTTTAGTGGGTTTGATCATGGAATGATCGATGCCCATCTTGTGCGCTGTGTCCTGGTAAAGCAGATTTAGAATGCTGCCTCCATCCATAAGTACTCGAGTGAGGTGGAACCCATCTATTATTGGGTCGAGGACTAGTGCGGCTGGATTGCCCTGATTGGCATTAGTCGGACAGTCTGTGCGGTTGAAGGTGACCGGTCCAAGTTTATATTGCAGGACGACTAGTTCCGTTGAGACGCCATCCCTAAGGATACATGTCCGGTCTGAGTTGGTAATTTGGGTGGTATTTACCACATTCACCGATTGAATATGTGGGGGAAATTTCTTTTGCCCTCTCATGTTCGGCGATTTGGGCTCTTCGTCGCCATCACCACCTTGCGACCCCCTTCTCCGTTATTGGCGCCTGCCCTGCAGGCTTGTTTGAAGACCCAACATTCTCTGTTGGTATGGGTAGCTGGCGTTTCTGGGGTGCCATGCATTTGGCATTGGCGGTCGAGTATGCGGTCCAGACTGGATGGAACCGGACTTTTATTTTTGAGTGACCCTTGCCGCTGACCGGACTTTGAGCCCCTGAACCCGGCATTAACTGCCGTATTTTCGGTGTTTTCACCATATTTGCGGCACTTGTGTTTGTTGCTAGTGGTTTGTCACTGCTATCCCTAGCTTCTGATATGCCAAGTTTGCCTGCTGTATTGGTACTACGAGCCAACCAGCTATCTTCGCCTGCGCAAAAGCGGGTCATAAGTGTCATGAGGGCTGCCATGGATTTTGGCTTCTCTTGGCCGAGGTGCCGGGCGAGCCATTCGTCACGGATATTATGCTTAAATGCCGCTAAGGCCTCTGCATCCGGACAGTCGACTACCTGGTTCTTCTTGGTTAGGAACCGAGTCCAGAATTTCCTGGCCGATTCCCCTGGTTGATGAGTTATATGACTTAAGTCATGAGCATCCGGTGGTTGCACATAAGTGCCCTGGAAGTTGTCAAGGAATGCATCTTCCAAATCCTCCCAACTGCCGACGGAATCTGTTGGCAAGCTATTCAGCCAATGCCGGGCTGGTCCTTTGAGTTTTAGTGGGAGTTACTTGATGGCATGTAGATCATCACCGCGGGCCATGTGGATGTGGAGGAGGAAATCCTCAATCCATACCGCGGGGTCTATTGCACCATCGTATGATTCGATATTTACGGGTTTAAAACCCTCCGGGAATTCGTGATCCATAACTTTATCAGTGAAGCATAGGGGGTGTGCGGCGCCTCTGTGCCGGGCTATATAATGACACAGTTCATATGAGTCTTGTCTGCTGTATTCGGCCCGGCCGGATTTACTTTCAGTGTATTCGGTGTGACGGTCATCGTCCCGCGTTGGTGCGTGCCCCCACGACCCGTATATCGATATTGCATGTTTTGCCCTACTTTCCAATTCATCTCGCAGGTCCCGCGTGTTGCCCCGGGCCTTGGTATTTTTGTTTGAGTGGCGGCGAGGTGCAAGCTGAACTTCAGGCTGAAACGCCTCTCTATCTCGGCCACGTGGTGGCCGGTCAGCCGCATCGTACACTGGTGAAGTAGGTTCCACTGCTTCCTCCTTGAGTAGCAACCTGTGTTTTGGGTAACTCTTGGAGGGGTGTTCGAGTTCGTATTCCTCGACCACAAGGACTTCTATCCATCTGTGTGCTAGCAAATCTTGATCATCTCGAAGCTATTGTTGCTTTTTCTTCAGGCTATTTTCCGTGGCTATAAGCCGGCGCTTGAAGCGCTTCTGCTCGATGGGATCCTCAGGCATGATAAATTCTTCATCGCCGAGGATCACGTCGTCTTGGGAGAGAGGCATGTAATTGTCATCCTCCGTTTCTCCATCTGCTGCCTGTTCTGGAGGGCTAGCTTGTTCATCCTCCTGCTCTAAATCTGGCTGGAGGGGATTGTCATCTTCTTCGGCACTATCCGAAGTGTCATTGTCTCTTGTGCCGGTATCACTGCTTTTGCTATGACGGGACTTAGAGCGGCGCCGCTGACGTCGGCGCTTGGGTTGCTTCTTGGAGGGGTCATCCTCCGCTGTCTTATCGCCATTACCTTCGTTGGGGGCATCCACCATGTATTTATCGTATGATGAGGTGGCGGTCCAGTGCCCTGTGGGCAGTGGTCCCAATTCGTCTCCTACATAGTCGTCCATACCGTCAATGTCTTTGGAGTTGAAGTCGAGCATGTTGGTTAAATCGTCGAAAGTGGCTACTAAATGGGTGGTGGGTGGGGAGCGAATTTCTTCGTCGTCCACATCCCATTCTAGCCGGACATAGTTCGGCCAAGGTTCTCCTGACTAGGAGAGAGACCTTAATGAATTAAGCACATCGCCGAAAGGCGAGTGCTGAAAGATATCCGTGGAGGTAAAGTCCATGATCGGTGCCCAATCGGATTCGATAGGCTCGGACGCAGGCGGTTCGGAGTCCGTGGCCGGAGATGAATCTAGTGGTTCGGCAACATGGCACTCGTGAGGGGTGAAGTCAGTATCCGGCTCCATCGCTGCTGAGCGCATAGCCTCCATGGCGAGGTCTACCCACCCGTCCTCGGATGGCGCAATTCGCTCCGGATTGAGGGCCGGAGTAGCTGCGGGTGTGATCTCCCGCACACTGTCCGACGGCAGAGCTAAATCATGCTCAACGTGATCGTGCGGCGTACCTGGCATGGGCTCGAATCCGTCGAAGATAAAATCTCCATAGATGTCGGCAGTGTAGTTCAAGTGTCCGAACCTGGCCTGGTGGCCAGGGGCGTAGCTCTCGATCTGCTCCAGATGGCCAAGCGAGTTGGCCCGCTGTGCGAAGCCGCCGAATACGAATATTTGTTCGGGGAGGAAAACCTCACCCTGGACCGCATCGTTACCGATGATCGAGGGAGCCATCAGGCCTTGTGGTGACGACACAGTGGAACTCTCAATGAAAGCACCAATGTCGGTGTCAAAACCGGCAGATCTCGGGTAGGGGGTCCCGAACTGTGTGTCTAAGGCGGATGGTAATAGGAGGCGGGGGACACAATGTTTACCCAGGTTCGGGCCCTCTCGATGGAGGTAATAGCCTACTTTCTGCTTGATTGATCTTGATGATATGAGTATTACAAGAGTTGATCTACCACGAGATCGTAGAGGCTAAACCCTAGAAGCTAGCCTATGGTATGATTGTTGTTGTCCTACGGACTAAACCCTCCGGTTTATATAGACACTGGAGGGGGCTAGTGTTACACAAAGTCGGTTACAAGGGAGGAGATCTACATATCCATATTGCCAAGCTTGCCTTCCACGCCAAGGAGAGTCCCACCCGGACAAGGGACAAAGTCTTTAATCTTGTATCTTCATAGTCCAATAGTCCGGCCAACGCATATAGTCCAGCTGTCCGGAGACCCCCTAATCCAGGACTCCCTCACCCTGCGTCAGTAGAACATCATCATCGTCACCAAGCCGTCGTGCTGACGGAACTCTCCCTCAAAGCTTGGCTGGATCGGAGTTCGAGGGACGTCATCGAGCTGAACGGGTGATGAACTCGGTGGTGCCGTGTGTTTGGTACTTGATCGGTCGGATCGTGAAGACGTATGACTACATCAACTCCATTGTGCTAACGCTTCCGCTTTCGGTCTATGAGGGTACGTGGACAACACTCTCCCCTCACGTTGGTATGCATCTCCATGATCATACATGTGCGTAGGATTTTTTTTTTGAAATTACCACGTTCCCCAACATTGGTATCAGAGCCTGGTTTTATGCGTAGATGTTATATGCACGAGTAGAACACAAGTGAGTTGTGGGCGATACAAGTCATACTGCTTACCAGCATGTCATACTTTGGTTCGGCGGTATTGTTGGATGAAGCGGCCCATACCGACATTACGCGTACGCTTACGCGAGACTGGTTCTACCGACGTGCTTTCCACACAAGTGGCTGGCGGGTGTCAGTTTCTCCAACTTTAGTTGAACCGAGTGTGGCTACGCCCGGTCCTTGCGAAGGTTAAAATAGCACCAACTTGACAAACTATCGTTGTGGTTTTGATGCGTAGGTAAGAACGGTTCTTGCTCAGCCCGTAGCAGCCACGTAAAATTTGCAACAACAAAGTAGAGGACGTCTAACTTGTTTTTGCAGGGCATGTTGTGATGTGATATGATCAAGGCATGATGCTATATTTTATTGTATGAGATGATCATGTTTTGTAACCGAGTTATCAGCAACTCGCAGGAGCCATATGGTTGTCGCTTTATTGTATGCAATGCAAACGCCCTGTAATGCTTTACTTTATCACTAAGCGGTAGCGATAGTCGTAGAAGCATAAGTTGGCGAGACAGGCAATGATGCTACGATGGAGATCAAGGTGTTGCGCAGTGATGATGGTGATCATGACGGTGCTTCGGAGATGGAGATCACAAGCACACGATGATGATGGCCATATCATATCACTTATATTGATTGCATGTGATGTTTATCTTTTATGCATCTTATCTTGCTTTGATTGAAGGTAGCATTATAAGATGATCACTCACTAAATTATCAAGGTAGAAGTGTTCTCCCTGAGTATGCACCGTTGCGAAAGTTCTTCGTGCTGAGATACCACGTGATGATCGGGTGTGATAGGCTCTACATTCAAATACAACGGGTGCAAAACTGTTGCACACGCGGAATACTCAGGTTAAACTTGACGAGCCTAGCATATGCAGATATGGCCTCAGAACACTGAGACCGAAAGGTCGAGCGTGAATCATATAGTAGATATGATCAACATAGTGATGTTCACCATTGAAACTACTCCATCTCACGTGATGATCGGACATGGTTTAGTTGATTTGGATCACGTGATCACACAGAGGATTAGAGGGATGTCTATCTAAGTGGGAGTTCTTAAGTAATATGATTAATTGAACTTAAATTTATCATGAACTTAGTACCTGATAGTATTTTGCTTGTCTATGTTGATTGTAGATAGATGGCCTGTGCTGTTGTTCTGTTGAATTTTAATGCGTTCCTTGAGAAAGCAAAGTTGAAAGATGATGGTAGCAATTACACGGACTGGGTCCGTAACTTGAGGATTATCCTCATTGCTGAATAGAAGAATTACGTTCTAGAAGCACCGCTAGGTGCCAGACCTGCTGCAGGAGCAACAGCAGATGTTATGAACATCTGGCAGAGCAAAGCTGATGACTACTCAATAGTTCAGTGTGACATGCTTTACGGCTTAGAACCGGGACTTCAACGACATTTTGAACATCATGGAGCATATGAGATGTTCCAAGAGTTGAAGTTAATATTTCAAGCAAATGCCCGGATTGAGAGATATGAAGTCTCCAATAAGTTCTATAGCTACAAGATGGAGGAGAATAGTTCTGTCGGTGAGCATATACTCATAATGTCTGGGTATAACAATCACTTGATTCAACTGGGAGTTAATCTTCCGGATGATAGCGTCATTGACAAAATTCTTCAATCACTGCCACCAAGCTACAAGAGCTTCGTGATGAACTATAACATGCAAGGGATGGATAAGACAATTCCCGAGCTCTTCGCAATGCTAAAGGCTACGGAGGTAGAAATCAAGAAGGAGCATCAAGTGTTGATGGTCAACAAGACCACCAGTTTTAAGAAAAAGGGCAAAGGGAAGAAGAAGGGGAACTTCAAGAAGAAAAGCAAGCAAGTTGCTGCTCAGGAGAAGAAACCCAGGTCTGTACCTAAGCCTGAGACTGAGTGCTTCAACTGCAAGCAGACTGGTCACTCGAAGTGGAACTGCCGCAAGTATTTGGCGGATAAGAAGGATGGAAGGTGAACAAAGGTCTATGTGATATACATGTTATTGATGTGTACCTTACTAATGCTCGCAGAGCACTGGTATTTGATATCTGGTTCATTGCTAATATTTGCAACTCAAACAGGAATACGGATTAAGCGAAGATTGGCTAAGGACGAGGTGACGATGCGCGTGGGAAATGGTTCCAAAGTCGATGTGATCGCGGTCGGCACGCTACCTCTGCATCTACCTTCGGGATTAGTTTTAGACCTAAATAATTGTTATTTGGTGCCATCGTTGAGCATGAACATTATATCTGGATCTTGTTTGATGTGAGACGGTTATTCATTTAAATCGGAGAATAATGGTTATTCTATTTATATGAGTAATATCTTTTATGGTCATGCACCCTTGAAGAGTGGTCTATTTTTGTTGAATCTCGATAGTAGTGATACACATATTCATAATATTGAAGCCAAAAGATGCAGAGTTGATAATGATAGTGCAAATTATTTGTGGCACTGCCGTTTAGGTCATATCGGTATAAAGCGCATGAAGAAACTCCATACTGATGGACTTTTGGAACCACTTGATTATGAATCACTTGGTACTTGCGAACCGTGCCTCATGGGCAAGATGACTAAAACGCCGTTTGAGGGAGTCCTGGATTAGGGGGTATCTGGACAACCGGACTATATCCTTTGGCCGGACTGTTGGACTATGAAGATACAAGATTGAAGACTTTGTCCCGTGTCCAGATGGGACTCTCCTTGGCATGGAAGGCAAGCTTGGCAATACGGATATGTAGATCTCCTTCCTTGTAACCGGCTCTGTGTAACCCTAGCCCCCTCCAATGTCTATATAAACAGGAGGGTTTAGTCTGTAGGACAACAACAATCATACCATAGGCTAGCTTCTAGGGTTTAGCCTCTACGATCACGTGTTAGATCAACTCTTTTAATACTCATATCATCAAGATCAATCAAGCAGGAAGTAGGGTATTACCTCCATCGAGAGGGCCCGAACCTGGGTAAACATCGTGTCCCCCGCCTCCTGTTACCATCCGCCTTAGACTCACAGTTCAGGACACCCTACCCAAGATCCGCCGGTTTTGACACCGACATTGGTGCTTTCATTGAGAGTTCCACTTTGTCGTCACCGTAAGGCTTGATGGCTCCTTCGATCATCGGTAACGATGCGGTCCAGCGTGAGGTCTTCCTCCCCAGATAGATCTTTGTATTCGGCGGCTTCGCACTGCGGGCCAACTCGCTTGGCCATCTGGAGCAGATCAAGAGCTACACCTCTGGCCACCAGGTCAGGTTCGGAAACTTGAACTACACCGCCGACATCCAGGGAGACTTGATCTTCGACGGATTCGAGCCCATGTCAGGTGCGCCGCATAATCACGACAAGCATGATTTAGCTCTGTCGCCGGACAGTGTTCGGGAGATCTCACCTGCGACCACTCCGACCCTCGATCCGGAGCAAACTGCACCATACAAGGACGGGTGGATAGACCCCGCCTTGGAGGCCGCACTCTCAGTGGCGATAGAGCCGAATACTGACTTTACCCCTCGCGAGAGCCGTGCTGCCAAACCATTGAATTCGTCCCCAGCCACAGGCTCCGAACCGCCTGCGTCCGTGCCTATCGAATCCGATTGGGCACCGATCATGGAGTTTACCTCCGCGGATATCTTTCAGCACTCACCCTTCGGTGATGTGCTAAATTCGTTAAGGTCTCTCTCTCCTTGTCAGAAGAACCTTGGCCGAACTATGTCCGGCTAGGATGCGATGCGGACAACGAAGAAATTCGCTCCCCACCCACCACCCACTTAGTAGCCACTGTCGACGATTTAACCGACATGCTCGACTTCGACTCCGAAGACATCGATGGTATGGACGACGATGCAGGAGGCGAACAGGAACCACCGCCCACAGGGCACTGGACCGCCACCTCATCATATGATATATACATGGTGGATACACCCAAAGAAGGCAATGGCGATAAGACAGCGGAGGATGACCCCTCCAAGAAGCAACCCAAGCGCCGACGTCAGCGGCGCCGCTCTAGGTCTTGCCATAGCAAAAGTAGTGATGCCGGCACAAGAGAAAATAGCACTCCGGAAAGTAGCTCGCCCGGCACCTCGGCCAGGAGAAGCCGAAGTCTATGGCAGCCCTCACGACACTCATGACCTGCTTTTGCGCGGGAGAGGATAGCTGGCTGGCTCGTAGAAACAACATATCAAGGAATCTTGGCACTTAAGATACCAAGGATAGTAACGGCAGACCACGTCGCATCAGACACAAGCGCCGCAACAACGGCGATAACGCCGAGGATACGGCAGTCAATGCCGGATTTAGTGGCTCTAAATCCGGTCAGTGGAAAAAGCCATTCAAAAGAAGTACTCCGGGCCCGTCCAGTTTGGACCGCATACTCGATCGCTTGTGTCAAATACATGGCACCCCCGATAAGCCGGCCAATCACACCAGCAGAGAATGTTGGGTGTTCAAGCAGGCCGGCAAGTTAAATGCCGAAAAAAAGGACAAGGGGCTGCAGAGTGACGCCGAGGAGGAGCCCCAACCGCCGAACATGGGAGGACAGAAGAGGTTCCCCCTACAAGTGAGGACGGTGAACATGATATACGCAACCCACAACCCCAAGAGGGAACAGAAGCGTGCACTAAGGGACGTCTATGCGATGGAGCCCGTCGCCCTAAAGTTCAACCCATGGTCCTCTTGTCCGATCACCTTCGATCGCAGGGACCACCCCACTAGTATCCGCTCATGGCGGATCTGCGATTGGTCTTAGACCCCATCATCGACGGATTTCACCTCACCGAGTCCTTATGGATGGCGGCAGCAGCCTGAACCTGCTCTATCGGGATCGGTCGCAAAATGGGTATAGACCCTCGAGGATCAAACCCACAAAACGATCTTTAAAGGCGTCATCCTGTGTAGAGGTCCATTGCACGGGCTCAATCGTCTTGGAAGTGGTCTTGGATCTTGGACAACTTCGGCGAGGAGTTAATCTTGATATCGTCCCGTTCGCAGCGGCTATCACGCACTGCTTTCGGGCGAACCGCATTGTAAGATTCAATGCGGTACCGCACTACGCATACCTCAAGCTGAAGATGCCAGGACCTAGGGGGGTCATAACAGTCAATGGAAACACAGAGCACTCGCTCCGCACGGAGGAACACACTGCAGCCCTCGCAGCGGAAGCACAAAGCAGCCTCTTAAGGCAATCCACCAATTCAGCGATAAAGCCCCCGGACACCGTCAAGCGAGTCCGAAGTAACCTGCAACAGGATCGCCTGGCACGTTTAGAGCTCGCCTAGCAATTCGGCCCCCGCACTAGTCCTAGTCAAATGGCGAAATCCGTGCCGCGCATGCATAATTACGCATTGAAAATACCATGGGCATAGGCGGGGGCACGACCAGGGCACGCCCCACAGTGCGGCTCAACCGCCCTAGGGGCTGAATACCTTTATCATTTTTTCTCTTTCAGGACCTTACTCTCTGGAAGCCCTATCCGGCAGTGCGATTGCCAGACACATGATACAACAACCAAGGAGGCAGGAAGCTACATCCTACAATGGAATCCCCAGGTGGTCTCTGATAACGAGTGAAACACCTGCTTTAAATACCAGTCCACAGCTTGCCCTTGGATAGGACATGTCAAATAGTCCTATTTTTTGCTTATTGCACTACTTGTATCAGTACGCTTCGACGTATTCTTTAAATAACAATGCACAACATTAGTCTATTATTGCATTATCTATTCTTTTTCATATATATTTATTTACGACAATCAGCACCCGTACATTCTGGTATGGCCAGTATGCCAGTGGCTTTCGTATACCCCATAATGCGGCGTGAGAAGTCCAAACACTTTCGACAGTGCGGCACCCCGAACTTATAGCATTATATGCATCAGCTCCGAATCATGTCTTGGGTCAATAGTTGGGTTTGCCCGGCTCCCATGTTTTGGTACCTTACATTCCGCTATATCGGCTAAGGTAGCACTGGGAGAACTACTGCGATTATGTCCCGGTTCTTCCGGACGAGCACCTCAGTAGAGAAAGCCAAAACTGACTATCATGATGAGGCGAGAGCTGGTCGCTGTTCGAGAGGTCTCAAGTCCTTCAAGACCTTTTCCGCTTCCGGCGAGGAGTCGGCCTTGTCCGACTTAGGCGTATATAGCGCCCCAAATTCGGCCTTTCAAATACTAGGGGCTTCGCCAAAATTTAAAATTGTAGACTTCAATGGCTAAGTGAGAGTGATAAAGCATTATAGTCCGATTGCCTGGTTCGTTGCGCTGAGCACCTCCCTCGGAGGACTCAAAAATGGGAAAAAGAGTGCTCAGATTTATCCCGAACACCCTAGTACTAGCTGCATGGGGGCAGAAGCCGACGACTGGCCAGCTCTCAGATTTGATAAACGGCCGCACAGAAGGTAATATTTTAAATTCAAAAAGCGTTGCATAGCGCAAATGAACTAGTTTTCATATTACAGGATCACATGAGAAAGTTCATTCAAAAATTACATCTTTGGTACACTCCTCCACCACAAGGCGGGCACCCTTCAGGACACCGTCATAATACATTTCGGGGTGGCGGTGCTCCTTGCCCTGCGGCGGCCCTCCTTCACCAGTTTCTCGGCATCCATCTTTGCCCAGTGCACTTTAGCACGGGCAAAAGCCCTGCATGCACCTTCGATGCAGGCGGACCGCTTTATGACTTCCAGCCGTGGGCAGGCATCCACAAGCCGCCTCACCAGGCTGAAGTAGCTGTTGGACAGGGGCTCGCCAGGCCACAGCCGGACTATGAGACCCTTCATGGCCTGTTTGGCGGCCTTGTGAAGCTCGACCAATAGCTTCAGCTGGTCGCTCAAGGGCATCGGGTGTTCGGTCCCAGTATATTGAGACCAAAACAACTTCTCTGTCGAGCTCCCCTCCTCGGCCCGGTAGAACTCCGCGGCGTTAGACACACTGCGGGGTAGATATGCGAACGCTCCTGGAGAGCTCCGAACTCGGGTAAGTAAAAAGAAACTTTCTTTCGCGTGCTTGCTTTGCATAACGAATGCCTTACCCGCCGCTATCTTCTTGACCTCCTCAATTTCCTGGAGGGCCTTTTGGGCTTTGGCCTTGGCATGTTCGCTATCAAGCGCCTTTGCAAGCTCGGACTCTCGCGTCTTAGAGTCAAGCTCCAGGGCCTCGTGCTTCTTGACGAGAGCCTGGAGCTCTTGCTGTACCTCGCCTACTCGGGCCTCTTGTTTTTCTCGCTCGGTGCGCTCCTAGGCCGCTTTGTTTTCAGCCTCGGACAACGCCTTCTTCAGGGTCGCCACTTCGGTCGCGGCCCCTGGCACATTCATGTTGATCGTCTTATTCTGCAACCAAATCTTTTTTCATATATACAAGGTATTGCTTACCTTTGCTCTCCTCGAGCTGCCTCTTGGCAAGGCCGAGCTCTTCCTCGGACCCCTCAAGGTCCTGCTTTAGTCTGGCGACCTCCGCGACGCGGCGTCTGCGCAGCAATAGCGATTTAATTGCATATTCACATAGACATATTATGATTAGACTCCTGTGATTATTATTCGATCATCTATTCGGATTTTCTTCGCGAACGCCAAACAGAGCATCAGGGGCTACTGTCTATACGGTAATATTTTCCCATATTTCGATTTCATACCTGAAAGCCTGTTAGGAGGCTGGCACAAGCTTCAGTTAGTCCGCTTTTGGCGGACTGAACCTTCTCAATCACCGCACTCATATTAGTGCGGTGCTCTTCGTCGATGGAAGCGCTGCGAAGCGCTTTCAGCAAGTTGTTCGGTGCCTCTGGATGGACAGAGGTCACCGGCACGGGCGGCTTACCCCTATTAATAGGGGGTCGCCTGCCGGAGTCCGGAACCACAGGAGGTTCCGGCACAGTGTTCGGCTGAGGGCCGAACTTGGAGCCCATGGGAGTTTTGCCCCCTTTGCGCCCAGGGTCCGGAAGGTCACCTCGAGGTGCCTCCAGGACTATCTCCCCTCGGTTTGGTGCCTTCTGAGACAACACCTCGGCGTTTTCCGTAGGGCAAGCAGTGGAGGCGGTCGAAAGTGTATCGCTACTCATATCCAACGGGTCCAAAGACCCGTCCGACGAAGATACGTCGATACGGGCTCCGGACGGACTGCATAATCATGTTCGACGTAAGGTGAAGCAGTGGAATAGAAACATATCGTAAATTACTATGGTATCCGGATACTTACGACTTCGCCAGGGGCTTGTCCCTGGGCAACCACTCGTCGTCGCTGTGGGCGGCAGTCGTGGGGCAGTCCGGAGGGAAGGTCCTTCCCTTCTTGGACCCTTCGGCCTCCCCGGTTGGGGCGGCCTTCCTCTTCTTGTCTCCCCCTGCTGGGGGGGGGAGAACATTCCTCTTCCTCCTCCTTGTTTTCATGAGAGGAGTGCGTCTTGGAGTTATCGGACGATGAGTCTGATATCACCTGACGCCGGAGACCCTTTCGGGTCCCCGTGGCCTTCTTCTTGGTCTTCTTCTCCGGCACCTCATAAGGTGCCGGAGTCACCATCTCCGTCTGAGAGGCGTCATTGGATCTTGAGGGGGGCTGGGCAGTCAATCTGCTCTGCTGTCTCCACCCAGTCCTGTTAAAGGCATGGGAGCTTAGATCCCGCACATGATTAAACTGGGGAAAATAAATACCCTATAAGGTATAAAGAACTTACCGGACTGGCATGGCGCTGTGCGCTGAGTCCGCGGTCTTCGGTAAGGGAAGGAGGCACCTCGGCGCCCTTGAACATCACCTTCCAGACATCCTTGGGCGTCGTGTCAAAGAGCTCGCGCAGAGTCTGGTGCTTGGCCGGGTTGAACTCCCACAAATTGAATGCTCGTTGTTGACACGGGAGGATCCGGCGGAAGAGCATGACCTGGACCATGTTGACGAGCTTGATTTTCTTGGTCATCATGTTCTTGATGCAGGTCTGAAGTCCGGTCAGCTCCACCGGGCAACCCCAGGATAGGCCCTTCTCTTTCCAGGAGGTGATCCACATGGGGATTCCGGATCGGAACTCGGGTGCCGCCACCCAGTTGGTGTCGCGCGGCTCGGTGATGTAGAACCACCCCGATTGTCACCCCTTTATGGTCTCCAGATAGGATCCCTCGAGCCATGTGACGTTGGGCATTTTGCCCACCATGGAGCCTCCGCATTCCGCTTGCTGGCCCCCTACTACCTTCGGTTTAACATTGAAGGTCTTCAGCCACAGGCCGAAGTGCGGCCGGATGCGAAGGAAGGCCTTGCACACGACGATAAACGCCGAGATGTTGAGGATAAAGTTTGGGGCTAGATCATGGAAATCCAGCCCGTAGTAGAACATGAGGCCACAGACGAACGGGTGGAGGGGAAATCCCAGTCCGCGAACGAAGTGGGTGAGAAAAACTACCCTTTCATGATTCCGGGGTAGGGACGATCTGCCCCGCGTTGGGCAGCCGATGCACGATATCCGCAGCCAAGTATCCGGCTCCCCGCAGCTTTTTGTTGTCCTCCTCTGTGACGGAGGATTTCATCCACTTGCCTCCTGCTCCGGACATGCTTGGAACGGTTTGAGGAGAAAGACGCTTAGGTGTTGGAGCTCGAGTGCGCAAGAATGGATGAGCAAGGAGGAAGAAGGCGTGGGTGAAAAGGGTGAACCCTTATCCCTTTATAAGGGCGTGCTAAACTGTACGCCCCCACCTGCCTAGTAAACTCGCTTATTCCCCAACTACCGTAATTGATGGCGCGGTTGGGTTACCCACGTCCGTATTGATGAGAATCCCGTGATAAGGGGACACGATCTCTGCTTCGACAAGACGTGCCAAGGAAACCGCCTCGCAATATGCGCCGAGGTGGTTGAGAAAAACGGTTCGAATAATGACCGGGTCGTGGTGTGATGTCATGCTACCGAGTGTGTCAGCAGATTAGATTTGTGGAAGTATTATTCTCTCTACGGTGGTACATGGAATTTTTTTCCAAGCCGGACACTATCCTTGTGTTCAAAATCTTCTATGGAGTATTCGGAGGAGGAACCTGCCTTGCAATGCCGAAGAAAAATCTGCGCGTCAGACTCATCGTCATTGAAGCCTGCTTCAGGCGCTACTGAGGGAGTCCTGGATTAGGGGGTATCCGGACAGCCGGACTATATCCTTTGGCCGGACTGTTGGACTATGAAGATACAAGATTGAAGACTTCGTCCCGTGCCCGGATGGGACTCTCCTTGGCGTGGAAGGCAAGCTTGGCAATACGGATATGTAGATCTCCTTCCTTGTAACCGGCTCCGTGTAACCCTAGCCCCCTCCGGTGTCTATATAAACCGGAGGGTTTAGTCCGTAGGACAACAACAATCATACCATAGGCTAGCTTCTAGGGTTTAGCCTGTACGATCTCGTGGTAGATCAACTCTTGTAATACTCATATCATCAAGATCAATCAAGCAGGAAGTAGGGTATTACCTCCATCGAGAGGGCCCGAACCTGGGTAAACATCGTGTCCCCCGCCTCCTGTTACCATCCGCCTTAGACGCATAGTTCGGGACCCCCTACCCGAGATCCGCCGGTTTTGACACCGACATCGTTCTCCAGAACTATGGAGCGAGCAACAGATTTATTGGAAATCATACATACAGATGTATGTGGTCCGATGAATATTGAGGCTCACGGCGGATATCGTTATTTTCTCACCTTCGCAGATGATTTAAGCAAAGTATATCTACTTAATGAAACATAAGTCTGAAACATTTGAAAAGTTCAAAGAATTTCAGAGTGAAGTTGAAAATCATCTTAACAAGAAAAATAAAGTTTCTACGATCTGATCGTGGAGGAGAATATTTGAGTTACGAGTTTGGTATTCATTTGAAACAATGCGGAATAGTTTCGCAACCACATCGTAATGGTGTGTCCGAACGTCATAATCGTACTTTACTAGATATGGTGCGATCTATGATGTATCTTACTGATTTACCGCTATTGTTTTGGGGTTATGCTCTAGAGACATCTGCATTCACATTAAATATGGCACCATCTAAATCCGTTGAGACGACGCCTTATGAACTATGGTTTGGCAAGAAACCAAAGTTGTCGTTTCTTAAAGTTTGGGGCTGCAATGCTTATGTGAAATAGCTTCAACCTGATAAGCTCGAACCCAAATCGGAAAAATGTGTCTTCATAGGGTACCCAAAAGAGACTGTTGGGTACACCTTCTATCACAGATCCGACGACAAGACTTTTGTATCTAAATTTGGAATCTTTCTAGAGAAGGAGTTTCTCTCGAAAGAAGTGAGTGGGAGGAAAGTAGAACTTGATGAGGTAACTGTACCTGCTCCCTTATTGGAAAGTAGTTCATCGCAGAAACCAGTTCATGTGACACCTACACCAATTAGTGAGGAAGTTAATGATGATGATGATGAAACTTCCGATGAAGTTGTTACTGAACCTCGTAGGTCAACCAGAGTAAGATCCGCACGAGAGTGGTACGGTAATCCTGTTCTGGAGGTTAAGTTACTAGACCATGACGAACCTACGAACTATGAAGAAGCAATGGTGAGCCCAGATTCCGCAAAATGGCTTGAGGCCATGAAATCTGAGATGGGATCCATGTATGAGAACAAAGTATGGACTTGTAGCGACCTGACCCAAAATCGGTCAAATCTACGTATGCATACCATCCCAAGATCATCTTTGGTACTCACGATTGCATCGATAAAGTAATCAAAGTTCAATCACACCTGAATATCATTAAACGATTCTCATATAGAGTCTTTATTACAAGGGAATAAATTCGGCTCAAGGCCAACTCATGAGAAATAAACTAATAACACTGCGGAAGCGTCGAAGATAACTACCAACAATTGTAGTAATTTGCAAGCAAGTCCACTGTAGAAGGATAAAAATTTGCTTTTCGCAAAATGATGAAACTTAGAGCTCCACAGCCAAAATGCATATAGTGATAGTAAGTTTATTATTGTTGTTCTTCATGACTTGCCACTTATTCCAAAAGCTGACCTACATGGCTGCAACGTATTATGTTGCAGAGATATATTCGATCGGGAGTGAGGCTACGCCCACGCTTGGCGATTGCCCTTTGAGTCGGATGGACTCGCTTATCTTCGACGCTTCGCGGTGTTATTAGTTTATTTCTCATGAGTTGGCCTTGAGCGAATTTATTCCCTTGTAATAAAGACTCTATATGAGAATCGTTAATGATATTCAGTGTGATTGAACTTTGATTACTTTATCGATGTAATCGTGAGTACCAAAGATGATCTTGGGATGGTATGCATACGTAGATTTGACCGATTTTGGGTCAGGTCGCCATGTAGATGGTATCGAGCACCACTGACCGAGGATCGTAACCCCTAGGATCGGAAAGCCATTAGCAGAGACCATTTACTTTCATCCTTATCATTCCGTAAATTCTCCCTGTTCAATTCGACTCTTCTCCCTTTGCAACATTCTAGATGGCCGTCGAGTTCACCCCGGTTTGCTACGGAGTTACGCCCGCCCCGATGAGGCGATGCCCTCGGAAGAAAGCTGGTCGAGATGGTGAAGCAGCTGAAGATTGCTCTGCCCTCGATCACCGGGAAGCCAACCAATGCACTTCCGGCGGGCACCGCCACTGGATTGAGGTGCATATCGGGGAGAACCTTTGGAGGACACACGGAGCCTATCAACTTTGAGTTCACGAGTTCAAGCTGGATCATCGGAAGGGGCGTGGCGATCTATCGAGCACTTGGACATCTCCGAGAGGAGTACAGGGCGAGCTCGATCCTCAGACTCGCCATGGTTTCACGCAGGCAAGGAATGGAGATATCATCCGTACCATTGAGGGCGATTCCACTCTCTCGTACATCAGGACTTGGAGTGTCTTCTCAGAAGCGGGAGATTGGACTCGCCGTAACTTCGAAGACACACCGAAGCTTTTGTTCCATGAACTGGGCGGAGGAGAAGGCACGCAGACTTCCTTGGCCATGAGGAAGAAATCACGGACTTCATGGAGATAGTCGACGACACGAAGATGAAGCTTGCGCGATAGAGGAAAAGATGGACTTGGGAGAGGACCTTTACCCAGTGGAGATGAAGCACCCTCGTGAGCAATGATCAGGATTTGAAGGAGTACCATTGAAGGAAACCCCAAGAGGAGGCGCCATCGATGAAGACTTTGTAGTCGACCACCATGTTATCTTTTACTTTTAAATCGATCAGTTAGGCCGATGTTTTCCTTCGATTAGTCATGAGCTTTTGTAATCGAGTTTGAACAATGTTTGAGTGGAATGAATAAATGATTGGTGTGTTATGATTGTGCATTCATATGGGTAGTGTTATTCCTCATAGACCATTGTTCTATTCTAATCTTCTCATCCACTCCAAAACACGGATGCCTCCGAGGCGTGACCTTTGGTTTCCGCCGAGCTCACCCAGCTGCTCCAGCAGCGAGAATGCACCGATGCAGCTCCTTATTGAATCGAACAACAACGCCAACAATCCACCGCCACCGCCACCACCCACTGTGGACAACTTGACTCGATTTACGAGGTTGAATCCGCCAGTGTTCTCTAGTAGCACCGAGCCGATTGTGGCTGATGATTGGCTCCATAAAGTCGGAAGAGAGCTAGTCACCGTTGGATGCTTGATCTTTGAGAAGGTGCGCTTTGCCGCACATCAACTGGATGGACCTGCAGCTTCTTGGTGGATGAATTACACCGCCACTTTTCCCATTGGAGCCATCACTTGGGATCAATTCCAGCAGGCCTTCCGCACTGCTCATGTCTCAGCTGGAGCCATGAGTCTGAAGAACCGTGAGTTCCGCAACTTACGCCAGGGGAACCGTACTGTGGCACAGTACGTGGATGAATTCAGCAAGCTCGCTCGCTATGCCCCAGATGATGTGGCCACAGATGCCGCCAAGCAGGAGAAATTCCTTGAGGGACTCAATGATGAACTGAGCATGCAGCTTATTGTGGCTACTTTCAACAACTACCACGAGCTGGTAGACAAGGCCACCATTCTTGAAGGAAAGCAGCAGCAGATAGAAAGCATAGCGGAAGTACAGCCAGGGGAAGCACAATTCAGAGCTCGGCGAAGCCCGCTATGCACCGTACTCGGAGGGCACACCCATCATAACCATGGAGGTCATAACCATGGAGGAAATGGGAACAACCGCAGCCAGGACAACAAGTCAGGCCATGGCAATGGCAATGGCAATGGTAATGGCAATCAGCACCGTTCTGCCCGGCTCGAAGGATCTGAGCCACATCACCGCTTCAAGTGCCGGAAGGCAGGGCACTACGCCACCGACTGCCCGGAGGCCAAGCGGAGGAATGGAAATGGCAATGGAGGCTCGGTGAAGAAGCCAAATCCGTTCCCTCGTGCTCGGGTGAACCACATCGGCGTGGAGGGCGTCTATGATCAGCCGGAACAACGTGGTTGGTAAGTTTTATTGAATTCACGTTCAGTTTTGGTTCTCTTTGATTACGGTGCAACGCATTCATTCATATCAAGGGTAGTTGTGGAAAAATGCAGGTTCGCACTAGAACCCTTAGAAGCCCCTTGGCGTCGGCCCGCAGAGGAGAAATGATGGCGGTGTAGGCTGTCTGCAACCCTCAACATCGGGAACCACAAATTTCCGTGGACCTCATAGTGTTGGAAACTCAGACCTTGGATGTAATCCTAGGCATGGATTGGTTGTCAAAGTTTGAAGGAACATTGGTGTGCTCAAGAAGTCTATTCTGCTCACCACCCGGAGCGAAGAGGATCAAGTATGTAGCCGAGCACTGCCGGATGAAGAATCAGGTGCATTCCCTCACGGGAGTTGTTCGGGAGGAAGTGCCAGTGGTGCAAGACTTTCCGATGTGTTTCGGAGGAATTACCAGAATGCCACGGACAGGACATTGAATTTCTGATTGAGTTATTGCCCGGCACAGCCCCAATATCCAAGAGACCTTATCGGATGCCACCGAATGAGTTGAAAGAGATCAAGGATCAAATAAATGAGTTATTGGAGAAAGGATATATTCGTCCAAGCTCATCACCTTGGGGAGCCCCAGTTCTTTTGGTAGAGAAGAAGGATGGAAGCTTGAGGATGGTTGTGGATTATCGTGCATTGAACGAAGTAACCATCAAGAACAAGTACCCTCTGCCGATGATCAATGACTTGTTTGATCAGCTCGTTGGAGCCAAGGTATTCTCTAAGATCGATCTTCGATCAGGGTATCATCAGTTGAAAATTCGTGAAAAGGATATACCCAAAACAACATTCACTACCAGGTATGGTTTATATGAGTATACCGTCATGTCATTTGGATTGACTAATGCTCCTGCATACTTCATGAATTTGATGAACAAGGTGTTCATGGAATATCTGGACAAGTTTGTCGTGGTGTTCATCGATGATATATTGATTTTCTCCAAGAGCGAGGAAGAGCATAAGGAACATTTGCGTCTAGTTCTGGAGAAACTTCGAGAACATCAGTTGTATGCCAAGTTCAGCAAATGTGAATTTTGGTTGAAGGAAGTTGGATTCCTCGAACATGTTATTTCAGGAGAAGGAATAGCAGTTGATCCCGCCAAGGTTGAATCAGTCACCGATTGGCAGTCACCCACCTCAGTCAAGGAGATCCGCAGTTTTCTCGGACTCGCGAGGATATTATCGGAGGTTCATTGAGAACTTCTCGAAGATTGCCAAGCCCATGACCTGAGCTGTTGAAGAAGGAAGGCAAGTATGTTTGGACCGAGGAATGTGAAGCCAGTTTTCAGGAATTGAAGAAAGCGGTTGGTCACAGCCCCAGTGTTGATTTTGCCGTACATACACAAGGAATACCAGGTTTATTTGGCGCTTCGTCAAGGACTCGGAGGAGTATTGATGCAGGAAGGTAAGGTTGTAGCTTATGCCTCCAGACAGCTCGGCCTCATGAGATGAATTATGCCACGCATGATTTGGAGTTAGCAGGTGTAGTGCATGCACTCAAGACTGGATACATTTCCTCGCCGGAAATCGTTGTGATGTCTACAGATCACAAGAGTTTGAAGTATATCTTCACGCAGAAGGAATTGAACCTCGGGCAGAGGAGATGGCTAGAGTTGATAAAGGACTATGACATGAGATTGCATTACCACCCCGGTAAAGCTAATGTTGTAGCAGATGCCTTGAGCCGTAAGAGTTATGTGAATACACTAACAGCAGGAGGATTACCCCAGGAGTTAGTCGATGACCTCAGAGATCTCCGACTGGAGATAGTTCCGAAAGGATTTGTTGCAACTCTGGAAGTTCAGTCCACCTTGACCGAAAGGATTCGTGAAGCCCAGAAGTCGGACAAGGAAATCGATGAGATAAAGCAAAAGATGGAGGAAGGAAAAGCTAAAGGATTCCGTAAGGATGAACACGGAACTATATGATTTGAGGATCGTATTTATGTGCCCAATGATCCCGAGCTCGGGAAGCTAATTCTTGGGAGGCTCATGATTCACCGTACTCGATTCACCCCGCAACACCAAGATGTACTGGATTTGAAGCAAAGTTTACGGTGGACGGTATGAAGAAGGATATTGCCGATGCGTAGCGATATCGATGTTTGCCAACGTGTAAAGGCAGAACATCGAAGCCAGCAGGTTACTTCAACCTTTGCCGATTCCGATTGGAAATGGGAGAAACTTGGTATGGATTTCATCACAGGATTACCGGGACCTGTTCAGGGTTATGATTCTATCTGGGTAGTAGTTGATCGTTTGACTAAGGTAGCTCACTTCATTCCGTGAAGACTACCTATACCAGTGCCAAGTTGGCCAAGATATACATGACCAGGATCGTATGTCTGCATGGAGTTCCGAGGAAAATCGTGTCAGATAGAGGAACGCAGTTTACCTCAAAGTTTTGGAAGCAGTTGCATGAAACTTTGGGTGCGAGGCTGGAATTGATACAGCTTTTCATCCATGAGATGATGGACAGACCGAGAGAGTCAATCAGATTACGGAGGACATGTTGAGAGCTTGTGTACTAGACTATGGGTCTAGCTGGGATGATAATTTGCCGTCTGTGAGTTCTCATACAACAACAGTTATCAATCCGATCGAAGATGGCCCCTTCAAGCTCTATACGGAAGGAGGTGCGAACACCATTCTTTGTGGGATAGTGTTGGAGATCGATCACTTTTCGGTTCCGATCTTATCAAGGATTCAAGAGAAAGTCAAGCTGATTCGAGACAGGCTCAAGATAGCACAGTCAAGACAGAAGAGTTATGCCGACAGTAAGCGCAAGGAAGTGACTTACGAAGTGGGAGACCGAGCATATCTTCGTGTGTCTCCACTTCGTGGAATCAAGAGGTTTGGTGTCAAGGGAAAGTTAGCACCCCGATTCATTGGCCCCTACAAAATCCTCGAGCGTCGTGGAGAAGTTGCATCGAGTTGGAATTGCGGAAGGATTGTCCGGAGTTCATGATGTCTTCCACGTTTCTCGTTGAAGAAGTGCCATGCCGACATGGCGATGTTCCGTTGAGACACAAAGTGCCCCTAGAGGCCATACAACAGCGGTGATCGACTTACAAGGAGAAACCGTCCGAATTCTCGAGACCGCAAGCGAGTCACCATGCAAGGTCATCAAGTTTTGCAAGGTCTTTGTGGAGTCACCAAACCGAGGAAGAAGCCACTGGGAGGAGCGAAGAAGACCTTCTTGAGATCACCCGCACCTATTTGCTAGCCAACCCGAATCTCGAGGGCGAGATTCATCTTAAGGTGGTAGGTTTGTAACATCCCAAATTTCCTATTTGGAATGTTTTACAATTATAGCTAAGCATCCTATGCATCTGTTTGAATTTGAATGCCATTTGAAGTTTCAGAGAATTTTGAGTTTTGAATTTGAATTTCAAACTTTGGCAAGTGGGAAACATTTCAAAAACTAAGCTGATAAATACTTGATCAAAAGTATGAGAGGAGTAAACATGACACTCCAAAATATCAGAGGAAAACATTGCCAAAAGATTTGGAATTCAAATCTGAATTTTATTTGAATTTGAAAAAATGGATTTTTATAAAGTTTGGATTTTGCCTTTGGAAAAATGTTCAAATGAAAGGAATATTCCCCTGATCATTTTGGTATATATATACCCTATATAAAATATTTATATTTTAAAAGTTATACTCTGTTTTGTTTTATTTTAAAAAAATAAAATTTTAAAAAGAAAAAAACCCACCCCAGGCGCCAGCTAGCCCCCTGCCCAGCCAGGCATGAACAACCCCCACCGGGCTGGCCCACCGAGCTGCCCAGAGGCCAGCCAGCGACCGACCGAGCTGCCTCGCCTCGCCCGAATCGCCTCGCGTCGGCCGCCCGCTCGCTCGCACCCCCCTCCTCTCTCGACAGTGGGACCCACCCCTTCGTCTACCCCTCGCCACGCCTCGCTGCCCAGAGATCGCGGATCCGAAGGATCCGGATCCCGATCGCCCGATCCCCAAGCGAGGCCGACCCCGGCTATAAAAGCGGAGCCCCGCACCCATTCCTCCCCGAGACCTCGCCGCACCTCTCTCCTCCCGCTCGACATCGCGGAGTTCAAGCTCTCACTGCCGCCAAAGTCGCCGCCGTCGACGCCCCCCCTCCCGACCACCCCGACCCCACCGAACCACTCCCGACCTCGTCCGCGCCCAAGACGGCGACTCCCGGACCTCCCGACTCGAAGCCCCGGCGCTCTCGCCGCCGCCGCCGCCGTCGCCGGACTCCGTAAGCCACCGGAAACACCCCGTCCGATCCCAAGCAGTGGCCACGATTAGATCCCCGAAGAATAAGTTTTATTTAGAAAACCGCCAGTTCATTCGGTTTAGTATTAGTTAGTTTTTTTGTTTTAGGCCCGGTTCGTTTTAGTTAACCCTAGGGCCCGTTTAGACTATTTAACATACAGGTACGATTTAGGCCCATTAGGCCTTTTTCTTTTATTTTGATTTTCTGTTTTAGCAGAATAGTTTCTGTTTTCAAAAATTGATATCTTTTATTCTGTTTATTATTTTAGATGATTCTTTTTTGTTGGATTGCAAATTTTATGTAGTTTCTGTAGAATATATATTTAGCTATGTTAAAATTAATTAAAATGCTTTAATTTAGTTTTAGTCAGAATAGTAAATCTGCTATAACTTGAGTTAGAAAAATTATTTTTGCATGATTCTTTTGCCCCAACTTTATTTTGACATTGCCAAACCATAAAATTAACTTGGGTATTTTAGGATTAATGAATAATTAGTTTTAAGCAGAATCATATTAATCCTAATTAATTAACTAGTTCCTGTTTTCCTAATATTTTAATTAGTAAATGAATTTATTTTTAACTTGTGATTAGTTATTCAAGGTTAGTTTCTGTCACTCTAGTAGATGGACTTTTATTTATAATTAATAAAAGCTTTAATTTATTTTCTTAATGGAATTTGGATTAGGCCTAAAATGAGTTTTATAATAGCTTTTAATTAATTCTTTTTGCTCCTAGTTGCTTAGTGAAACCTTTTCTGTTAAGTTAACTTAAAACCATGATTAGGTTATATTAAGGAATTTTGTTATATAAAACTATTTTAGTTATTGTTTGGAGTAGGGAAAACTTTGAGTGGTTTTCTTTGAGTTTTTCTTTTGGTTTTGGTTTTGATTGTTTTGTTGAGTTATGTTACTTTTGTTATGTTGTGTTAGGTGATCCTATTACTTCGTGCTTATTGTGTTATTGTTTGTCTCGGTAGAGTTTCTGAGTCTGAAGCTTGCTACTACGACTCTTTAGCTTACGAGGATCATCAGCAAGGCAAGTTTTGATCATGTTATTTCTATACCTATGTTTTTTGTGCATTTAGTAGTTGTCACCACCCCACCATGCATGCAGTAGTGAAAGTTTGAGGTCATTAAACTTGAGTAGTATCATGTGGTAGGATGAACCAATCCCCTTGTTACCATGACCGGGACGTAGTAGTTACTTTGCTATGCTCAGAGCGGGTTTTGGGTTGAGTGATATTCATAAGCAAGATGTGAGAGTCAATGATGATGACAACCCCATGAACTACAATGATCAAGATGGACTTGGAAAATCACTCTGGGTGGAGGGCGGTTGACGGGCACCTGGAGCACCCAGTGGTGGCGGGATGCATGGAGAAGCGCCATGACATCCCTGGAAAGCTTCACCCAGCCACGAAGAGAAGGATGGATGCCCCATGACGGAAGCTTACTGTGCAGCCGCAAGCCATTATGGGCTCTGGCTGGGTTGACCCTAGTAGTGACGCTGGCTGGGCGGTACTACGAGAAGTAGAAGAACGGTAGGATTGGATGGGTACCGGCAGTAGCTGAAGAACTCTTTGGAAGACCCTGTTTCATTCGTCCGTCTTCAAACACCATGAAGTGCGAAGACTTTAAAGGAGGGAATGATTCTTATGGGAAAGTCGCAACCCTCTGCAGAGTTAAAGATCTAATCGATTAGCCATGTCCCGATTCACGGACATTTGAGCCTCTGGAACTTGGAAATATTCGGATATCTCAACACTAAAACTAATGAATCAATTTGAGGGGTTTTATGACTTAATAATTGGGAACGAGATATTGGTTGGCGGAACCATCTCAATAACTACCAACAATTGTAGTAATTTGCAAGCAAGTCCACTGTAGAAGGATAAAAATTTGCTTTTCGCAAAATGATGAAACTTAGAGCTCCACAGCCAAAATGCATATAGTGATAGTAAGTTTATTATTGTTGTTCTTCATGACTTGCCGACTTATTCCAAAAGCTGACCTACATGGCTGCAACGTATTATGTTGCGAGAGATATATTCGATCGGGAGTGAGGCTACGCTCGCGCTTGCGATTGCCCTTTGAGTCGGATGGACTCGCTTATCTTCGACGCTTCCGCAGTGTTATTAGTTTATTTCTCATGAGTTGGCCTTGAGCCGAATTTATTCCCTTGTAATAAAGACTCTATATGAGAATCGTTTAATGATATTCAGGTGTGATTGAACTTTGATTACTTTATCGATGTACTGTGAGTACCAGCATGATCTTGGGATGGTACAGACACAGAGATTTGACCGATTTTGGGTCAGGTCGCTACAGGACTTTGGTTGACTTGCCCGATGATCGGAAAGCCATTGAGAATAAATGGATCTTCAAGAAGAAGACTGACGTTGATGGTAATTTTACTATCTATAAAGCTTGACTTGTTGCGAAAGGTTTTCGACAAGTTCAAGGGATTGACTATGATGAGACTTTCTCACCCGCAGTGATTCTTAAGTCTATCCGAATCATGTTAGCAATTGCCGCATTTTATGATTATGAAATTTGGCAAATGGATGTCAAAACTGCATTCCTGAATGGATTTCTGGAAGAAGAGTTGTATATGATGCAACTAGAAAGTTTTGTCGATCCAAAAGGAGCTAACAAACAAAGTGTGCAAGCTCCAGCGATCCATTTATGGACTGGTGCAAGCCTCTCGGAGTTGGAATAAACGGTTTGATAGTGTGATCAAAGCATTTGGTTTTATACAGACTTTTGGAGAAGCTTGTATTTACAAGAAAGTGAGTGGGAGCTCTGTAGCATTTCTGATATTATATGTGGATGACATATTGCTGATTGGAAATGATATAGAATTTTTGGATAGCATAAAGGGATACTTGAATAAGAGTTTTTCAATGAATGACCTCGGTGAAGCTGCTTATATATTGGGCATCAAGATCTATAGAGATAGATCAAGACGCTAAATTTGACTAAGCCTCTTCCATGAGCAAAACATGATCAGCACCAAGGCTCCATGGGTGTTAGAATCATTACTGTGTAATCTAGATTATTGACTCTAGTGCAAGTGGGAGACTGAAGGAAATATGCCCTAGAGGCAATAATAAAGTTATTATTTATTTCCTTATATCATGATAAATGTTTATTATCCATGCTAGAATTGTATTAACCGGAAACATAATACTTGTGTGAATACATAGACAAACAGAGTGTCACTAGTATGCCTCTACTTGACTAGCTCGTTGATCAAAGATGGTTATGTTTCCTAGCCATTGACATGAGTTGTCATTTGATTAACGGGATCTCATCATTAGGAGAATGATGTGATTGACTTGACCCATTCCGTTAGCTTAGCACTCGATCATTTAGTATGTTGCTATTGCTTTCTTCATGACTTATACATGTTCCTATGACTATGAGATTATGCAACTCCCGTTTACCGGAGGAACACTTTGTGTGCTACCAAACGTCACCAACATAACTGGGTGATTATAAAGGTGCTCTACAGGTGTATCCAAAGGTACTTGTTGGGTTGGTGTATTTCGAGATTAGGATTTGTCACTCCGATTGTCAGAGAGGTATCTCTGGGCCCACTCAGTAATGCACATCACTTAAGCCTTGCAAGCATTGCAACTAATGAGTTAGTTGCGGGATGATGTATTACGGAACGAGTAAAGACACTTGTCGGTAATGAGATTGAACTAGGTATTGAGATACCGACGATCGAATCTCGGGCAAGTAACATACCGATGACAAAGGGAACAACGTATGTTGTTATGCGGTCTGACCGATAAAGATCTTCGCAGAATATTTGGGAGCCAATATGAGCATCCAGGTTCCGCTATTGGTTATTGACCGGAGACGTGTCTCGGTCATGTCTACATAGTTTTCGAACCTGTAGGGTCCGCACGCTTAAAGTTTGATGACAGTTATATTATGAGTTTATGTGTTTTGATGTACCGGAGGTAGTTTGGAGTCCCGGATGAGATCACAGACATGACGAGGAGTCTCTAAAAGGTCGAGACATGAAGATTGATATATTGGACGACTATATTCGGACACCGAAATGGTTCCGGGGGTTATCGGATATATACCGGAGTACCGGGGGTTACCGGAACCCCCCCGGGGGTTTAATGTGCTGATACGTCTCCGTCGTGTCTATAATTTTTGATTGTTCCATGCCAATATTCTACAACTTTTGTATACTTTTGGCAACTTTTTATACTATTTTTTGGGACTAACATATTGATCCAGTGCCCAGTGCCAGTTCCTATTTGTTGTATGTTTTATGTTTCGCAGAAACCCAATATCAAATGGAGTCCAAACAGGATAAAAACGGACGGAGAATTATTTTGGAATATTTGTGATTTTTGGGAGGAAGAATCAATGCGAAACGGTGCCCGAGGTGACCACGAGAGTGGCCCACGCCACCCCTCCAGGGGGCGCGCCCCCCTATCTCGTGGGCCACCCGTAAGGCGGTTGATGCCCTTCTTTGGCCACAAGAAAGCTAATTTTTGGAAAACAATCTGGGCGAAGGTTTCAGTCCAATCTGAGTTACGGATCTCCATATATACATGAAACCGTGAAGGGGTAGAATCTGAGAACGCAGAAACAGAGAGATAGATCCAATCTCGGAGGGGCTCTCGCCCCTCCCAAGCCATGGGAGCCAAGGACCAGAGGGGAAACCCTTCTCCCATCTAGGGAGGAGGTCAAGGAAGAAGAAGAAGAAGGGGGCCTCTCTCCCCCTTGCTTCCAGTGGCGCCGGAGCACTGCCGGGGGCCATCATCATCACCGCGATCTTCACCAACACCACCATCATCTTCACCAACATCTCCATCACCTTCCCCCCTCTATCTACAACGGTCCACTCTCCCGCAACCCGTTGTACCCTCTACTTGAACATGGTGCTTTATGCTTCATATTGTTATCCAATGATGTGTTGCCATCTTATGATGTCTGAGTAGATTTTCGTTGTCCTATCGGTGATTGATGAATTGCTATGATTGGTTTTAGTTGCATGTTTTATTATTGGTGCTGTCCTATGGTGCCCTCCGTGTCGCGCAAGCGTGAGGGATTCCCGCTGTAGTGTTTGCAATATGTTTATGATTTGCTTATGGTGGGTTGCGTGAGTGACTGAAACACAAACTCGAGTAAGTAGGTTGTTTGCATATGGGATAAAAGGGGACTTGATGCTTTAATTTTATGGTTGGGTTTTACCTTAATGAATCTTTAGTAGTTGCGGATGCTTGCTAGAGTTCCAATCATAAGTGAATTGAATTCAAAGTAAGGGATGATATGTTAGCTTATGCCTCTCCCTCAAATAGAATTGCAATAGTGATTACCGGTCTAGTAACATAGTCAATTGCTTAGGGGCAATTTCACAAGTCCTACCACCACTTTTCCACACTCGCTATATTTACTTTATTGTTTCTTTATCTAAACAGCACCTAGTTTATATTTACGCTCTCTTTATTTTCCTGCAAGCCTATCCAAAAAACACCTACAAAGTACTTCTAGTTTTATTCTTGTTCTAGGTAAAGTGAACGTCAAGCGTGCGTAGAGTTGTATCGGTGGTCGATAGAACTTTAGGGAATATTTGTTCCACCTTTAGCTCCTCGTTGGGTTCGACACTCTTACTTATCGAAAACTGTTGCGATCCCCTATACTTGTGGGTTATCAAGACCTTTTTCGGCGCCGTTGTCGGGAGTCATAGCGTGGGGTGAATATTCTCGTGTGTGCTTGTTTGCTTTATCACTAAGTAATTTTTATTTACTGTTATTAGTTGTTCTCTATCTTTAGTTATGGATATGGAACACAAAATACCAAAAAAATTAGAGGTACTTGCTACTCATGTAGATGGGCTAACTCCTAAAACCCCCGATTCTCATTATGTGAGAGATATTATGTACTACTTTGATAATCCTGAGAAAACCCCACTCAACTTTATAATGGGAGACACGTTGGATCAACGTGAATACTTTAGGGATTATCGCTCGACACAAAAAGGGAAACTATTATGGGATCAATTTATTATGTTGCGTTGGTATGCTTGGAATCTATGCTTGAGATATGATATTACTTGTTGCTCTAGGATGGAGGCTCCACACCTCCCCTTTTCATGCAAATTTAACGATAATGAAACCTTAGCTTCTTATGCTAATGGTATACATGATTACTATGATGTGGAACAAATAGAAGAATTTGTTGCTTTTAAGGCTGCCTATGATATTGAAGCTTTGTTTGAAAAGTATGAAGCTTTTGATGATGATGGTTATAGGCCTGAAAATCTTGCTATGCTTGGATATTGCTATGAAAATTATGAATACAATTACTATATTAATGCTTTTATGAAGAAAGTCAACGCTGTCAAAGAAGAGACTAATATTTTGCAGGAAGCTATGGAAGAAGAAATTGATGAAACAGTGAGCTCATTGGATGAAAAAGATGATGAGGAGAGCGAAGAACACAAGGAGGAAGAGCGGATTAGCTACCCGTGCCCACCTTCTAATGAGAGTAACACTCCAACTCATACATTATTTAATTCCCCTTCATGCTTACCGAAGGATGATTGTTATGATCCCGTTGATTCTCTTGAAATATCCCTTTTTGATGATGCTTGCTATGCTTGTGGCCAAGATGCCAATATGAATTATGCTTATGGAGATGAACTTGCTATAGTTCCTTATGTTAAACATGAAATTGTTGCTATTGCACCCACGCATGATAGTCCTATTATCTTTTTGAATTCCCCCTACCACACTTTATCGAAGAAGTTTGTGCTTATTAAGGATTACATTGATGGGTTGCCTTTTACTGTTGCACATGATAATTTTGATGAATGTAATATGCATGTGCTTGCTGCTCCTACTTGCAATTATTATGAGAGAGGAACTCTTTCTCCACCTCTCTATGTTTCCCATACTATGAAATTGCAAGAAACTGTTTATACTATGCATTGGCCTTTACTATGTCTGCATGAATTGTTCTTTTATGACATGCCGATGCATAGGAAGAGAGTAAGACTTCGTTGTTGCATGATATATGTTACTTTGTGCTCACTACTAAATTAAAAATCATTGTTAATTAAAATTGGCTATGATATACCTTGGGATCCGGGTGGATTCATTACTTGAGCACTAAATGCCTAGCTTAATGGCTTTAAAGAAAGCGCTGCCAGGGAGACAACCCGGAAGTTTTAGAGAGTCATTTATTTCTGTTGAGTTCTTTCTTGTAGTTTAAAAACAGAAAAATAAAGAGGGGAACCTAAAAACTTTTCAAAAAGGAAAGTGGAAGTAAGAAAGACAAGCATTGTTGAAGTGGGAGAGCTCCTTGAACTTTGTTCATGCTCACGAAAACTTTGTGAATATTGATTACAAAAACTTTTCAACAAAAATAATTATCCTCTTGTACAATCCCATTGTATTATAAAAATAATGTGCTAAGGTTTGCCTTTAGGATGTTTATAATGCTTGTTGGTTTGTACGGTGCAGGACAGAAACTTTGGCTGTAGTGCGCGAATTTAATTTTTTACTGGAACGTCAAATGGTTCTGATTCTTTTTGCACTGTCTTTCTGTACAAATTTTTTATTTTTCCTAATTTTGGTAGAATTTTTGGGGTAACAGAAGTATGGTGGATGTTCAGATTGCTACAGACTGTTCTGTTTTTGACAGATTCTATTTTTGATGCATAGTTTGCTTGTTTTGATGAATCTATCAATTTATATCAGTGGATTAAGCCATGAAAAAGTTATATTACAGTAGACACAATGCAAAAACAAGATATGAATTGGTTTGCAACAGTACTTAGAGTGGTTATTTTCTTTATTATACTAACGGATCTTACCGAGTTTTCTGTTGAAGTTTTGTGTGGATGTAGTGTCTAATCGAGGATGTCTCGATATGAGGAAAAGGAAGAGAGGCAAGAGCTCAAGCTTGGGGATGCCCGAGGCACCCCAAGTAAATATTCAAGGAGACTCAAGCGTCTAAGCTTGGGGATGCCCCGGAAGGCATCCCCTCTTTCTTCAACAAGTATCGGTATGTTTTCGAATTCGTTTTGTTCATGCATTATGTGCAAGTCTTGGAGCGTCTTTTGCATTTAGTTTTCATTTTTATTTTATGCACCATGCTGGTATGAGATGGTCCTTGGTTGATTTATAGAATTCTCTTTGCACTTCACTTATATCTTTTGAGTATGGCTTTATAGAATGCTTCATGTGCTTCACTTATATCATTTGAAGTTTGGATTGCCTGTTTCTCTTTACATAGACAACCACCATTTGTAGAATGCTCTTTTGCTTCACTGATATTCGTTAGAGTGTGGGAATATCTTTTGTAGAAAGAATTAAACTCTCATGCTTCACTTATATCTATTTAGAGAGATGACAGGAACTGGTCATTCACATGGTTAGTCATAAAATCCTACATAAACTTGTAGATCGCTGAATATGATATGTTTGATTCCTTGCAATAGTTTTGTGATATAAAGGTGGTGATATTAGAGTCGTGCTAGTTGAGTAATTGTGAAATTGAGAAATACTTGTGTTGAGGTTTGCTAGTCCCGTAGCATGCACGTATGGTGAACCGTTATGTAAGGAAGTCGGAGCATGAGGTGTTTATTGATTGCCTTCCTTATGAGTGGCGGTCAGGGACGAGTGATGGTATTTTCCTACCAATCTATCCCCCTAGGAGCATGCACGTAGTACTTTGTTTTGATGACTAATAGATTTTTGCAATAAGTATGTGAGTTCTTTATGACTAATGTTGAGTCCATGGATTATACGCACTCTCACCCTTCCATCATTGCTAGCTGCTTCGGTACCGTGCATTGCCCTTTCTCACCTCGAGAGTTGGTGCAAACTTCGCCGGTGCATCCAAACTCCGTGATACGATACGCTCTGTCACATATAAGCCTCATTATATCTTCCTCAAAACAGCCACCATACCTACCTATCATGGCATTTCCATAGCCATTCCGAGATATATTGCCATGCAACTTTCATCATCATCATCATATACATGACTTGAGCATTCATTGTCATATTGCTTTGCATGATCGTAAGATAGCTAGCATGATGTTTTCATGGCTTGTCTGTTTTTTTGATGTCATTGCTACGCTAGATCATTGCACATCCCGGTACACCACCGGAGGCATTCATATAGAGTCATATCTTTGTTCTAGTATCGAGTTGTAATATCGAGTTGTAAGTAAATAAAAGTGTGATGATCATCATTATTAGAACATTGCCCCATCCCAAAAAAATAAAAAAGAGAGAGGCCAAAGAAGCCTAAATAAAAAAATGGGGCCAAAGAAGCCCGCAAAAAAACAAAAAGGGGCAATGTTACTATCTCTTTTTCCACACTTGTGCTTCAAAGTAGCACCATGTTCTTCATGTAGTGAGTCTCATATCTTGTGCTTCAAAGTAGCACCATGTTCTTCATATAGATTGTCTCCTATGTTGTCACTTTCAATACTAGTGGGAATTTTCATTATAGAACTTGGCTTGTATATTCCAACGATGGGCTTCCTCAAATGCCCTAGGTCTTCATGAGCAAGCAAGTTGGATGCACACCCTCTCGCCCCTCCCAAGCCATGGGAGCCAAGGACCAGAGGGGAAACCCTTCTCCCATCTAGGGAGGAGGTCAAGGAAGAAGAAGAAGAAGAAGGGGGCCTCTCTCCACCTTGCTTTCGGTGGCGCCGGAGCGCTACCGGGGGCCATCATCATCACCGCGATCTTCACCAACACCACCGTCATCTTCACCAACATCTCCATCACCTTCCCCCCTCTATCTACAGCGGTCCACTCTCCCGCAACCCGTTGTACCCTCTACTTGAACATGGTGCTTTATGCTTCATATTATTATCCAATGATGTGTTGCCATCTTATGATGTCTGAGTAGATTTTCGTTGTCCTATCGGTGATTGATGAATTGCTATGATTGGTTTGAGTTGCATGTTTTATTATTGGTGCTGTCCTATGGTGCCCTCCGTGTCGCGCAAGCGTGAGGGATTCCCGCTGTAGGGTTTGCAACATGTTTATGATTTGCTTATGGTGGGTTGCGTGAGTGACTGAAACACAAACCCGAGTAAGTAGGTTGTTTGCATATGGGATAAAAAGGGACTTGATGCTTTAATGCTATGGTTGGGTTGTACCTTAATGAATCTTTAGTAGTTGCGGATGCTTGCTAGAGTTCCAATCATAAGTGCATAGAATTCCAAGTAAGGGATGATATGTTTGCTTATGCCTCTCCCTCAAATAGAATTGCAATAGTGATTACCGGTCTAGTAACATAGTCAATTGCTTAGGGGCAATTTCACAAGTCCTGCCACCACTTTTCCACACTCGCTATATTTACTTTATTGTTTCTTTATCTAAACAGCCCCTAGTTTATATTTACGCTCTCTTTATTTTCTTGCAAGCCTATCCAAAAAAAACCTACAAAGTACTTCTACTTTTATTCTTGTTCTAGGTAAACTGAACGTCAAGCGTGCGTAGAGTTGTATCGGTGGTCGATAGAACTTTAGGGAATTTTTGTTCTACCTTTAGCTCCTCGTTGGGTTCGACACTACTTATCGAAAACTGTTGCGATCCCCTATACTTGTGGGTTATCATGTGCCTACATGGGCCTTAGTGGAGAAGAGGAGGGGTGGCCAGGGCAGGCCGCGCGCCCCCTCCCCCTCTAGTCCGAATTGGACAAGGAGGGGGGGGGGGGCAGCGTCCCCCTTTCCTTCCTCTCTCCCTCCTCCTTCCCCCTTATCCTAATCCAACAAGGAAGGGAGGGAGTCCTACTCCCGGTGGGAGTAGGACTCCTCCTGGCGTGCCTCCTCCTGGCCGGCCGCCTCTCCCCCCTTGCTCCTTTTATATACGGGGGAAGGGGGCACCCCATAGACACAACAACTGATCTCTTGATCTCTTAGCCGTGTGCGGTGCCCCCTCCACCATAATCCACCTCGATAATATCGTAGCGGTGCTTAGGTGAAGCCCTGCGTCGGTAGAACATAATCATCGTTACCACGCTGTCGTGCTGACGGAACTCTCCCTCAAAGCTCGGCTGGATCAGAGTTCGAGGGACATCATCGAGCTGAACGTGTGCTGAACTTGGAGGTGCCGTGCATTCAGTACTTGATCGGTCGGATCGTGAAGACATACGACTACATCATACGTGTTGTGCTAACGCTTCCGCTTTCGGTCTAGGAGGGTACATGGACAACACTCTCCCCTCTCGTTGCTATGCATCACCATGATCTTGCGTGTGTGTAGGAATTTTTTTGAAATTACTACGTTCCCCAACAAGAACATCATCATCGTCACCAGCCGTCGTGCTGACGGAACTCTCCGTCAAAGCTTGGCTGGATCGGAATTCAAGGGACGTCATAGAGTTGAACGTGTGCTGAACTAGGAGGTGCCATGCGTTCGGTACTTGATCGGTCGGATCGTGAAGACGTACGACTACATCAACCGCGTTGTGCTAACGCTTTCGCTTTCGGTCTACGAGGGTACGTGGACACACTCTCCCCTCTCGTTGTTATGCATCACCATGATCTTGTGTGTGCGTAGGATTTTTTTTTGAAATTACTACATTCCCCAACAGTGGCATCCAAGCCTGGTTTTATGCGTAGATGTTATATGCATGAGTAAAACACAAGTGAGTTGTGGGCGATACAAGTCATACTGCTTACCAGCATGTCATACTTTGGTTTGGCGGTATTGTTGGATGAAGCGGCCCGGACCGACATTACGAGTACGCTTATGCGAGACTGGTTCTACCGACGTGCTTTGCACACAGGTGGCTGGCGGGTGTCCGTTTCTCCAACTTTAGTTGAACCGAGTGTGGCTACGCCCTGTCCTTGAGAAGGTTAAAACAACACTAACTTGACGAACTATCGTTGTGGTTTTGATGCGTAGGCAAGAATGGTTCTTGCTCAACCCGTAGTAGCCACGTAAAACTTGCAACAACAAAGTAGAGGACGTCTAACTTGTTTTTGCAGGGCATGTTGTGATGTGATATGGTCAAGGCATGATGCTATATTTTATTGTATGAGATGATCATGTTTTGTAACTGAGTTATCGGCAACTGGCAGGAGCCATATGTGTAGCGACCCGACCTCAGACGGTCAAGCCCTCGTGTTTCATGCCATCCTCGGATCGGTAGATGTGGCACACACAGTACATCAATGTATATATCAAAGTGCAATCACATGTATAATTAACGCAAAACTGATATATACCTCATAATTCACAGCTGAAACAAATAGTCGGTGTGGAGTCCCATCAACGCCATCGGCAGGTTGAGTGTAGACCGTAACCCTGCACTGTACTCTTACTCGTCGGAAGAAAGTATCGCAACATGATACGTTGCAGCCGTGTAGGTCAAGACATTGAATGTACCGCAAGATCACAACATGAGAAAACAGATGATAAAACTATACTATATGCAATATGGCTTTGTGGCTCGTATGCGAGTTTAGTTTGCGTAAAAGCTGGTTTTATTTTCCTACATCAAAGGAATAAATGAAGTCTGTACTATGGAGTTTTCTATCATGACATGGTTCCGCCAACCGATGTCTCATAGCCCAAAATCATCATAAGTTGCCCACAATTAAGTTATCAATCCGGTGTTGAGAGTTCCGAGATAGATCCAAGTCCGGATGCTCAAATTGTCCGTGAATCGGGACACGGCTAATCGATTAGGTTTTAACCCTCTGCAGAGGTTTGTACACTTTACCCGCAAGATTCGATCCTCTCTTTACGTTCTCGCACTTCGTGGTGTTTGAGAACAAGATGACCGAAACATGGTCTTCGAAGAGTTCCTCGACCACCGTCCGGTGCTCATCCAATCCTACCGTAGTTCTACATCCGCTAGCACCGCCCCACCAGAGTCACAACTAAGGTCAACCAAGCCGAGCCCATAGTGACTTGCGGTTGCACAGGTAAGCTTCCGGGCATGAAGTATTCTTCCGTCTCTTTGAGTCTGGGTGAAGCTTTCCGCAAGATGTCATGGCGCTTCTCCATGCATCCCGGCCAACCACTGGTTTCTCCAGGGTGCCCGTCAACCATCCTTCACCCAGTAGTGTATATTGAATTCTTGTCTCGAGTCTTGAAGTCTTGAGGCCTTGAAAATGCAGTCCTTGCAGATGCCATCACGGAGTTGTCGTCATTGACGTAGAGTCCTCCTTCTTCACACCGCTCTCGAGAACTCATACCAACCCCGTCTACTATAGCGTAGCATTAAAATAAATGACGTCCCGGGCTTGGTAACAAGGTGATGGGTTCCTACCTCATGCATACTACTCAACTACAAGAATTCAGTATCACTACTGGAGAGTTGTTGCAAAGATGCCACTAGATGCAATAAAACACATAGGTATGAAAAACATGGTCAAAGTGAACTTGCTTGGTAATACTTGATGAAGATAACAACGCTGTCAGAAAATGACTTGGTAGAACTAATCGTCACTCCGTTGAAAATCTATATAGTCAAGCATAGCATTCATATAAGCAAACATCCTAGCAAACAATTTTAACACTCACAATAAAACCAACAAATAAAAATGCAAATCAAGGGACACCAAATAAAAACAAAGGAAAACTACACAACAAAACTACTAAAGAAAACTCTAAGACATAACACAAAAATAGTTTTGTCCAACCTAATAAATAATCTGAAAATAAAATATAAAACAACTAATTTTAACAGAAAGTATTTTTCATAAACTTTTAATAGCAAAAAGAAACAAATAAAAAGCTTTTATGAAACACTAACTATGACCTAAACAAGTTTTCATACAAAACTAAGAAAACAAAATTTTCTTTTGTTGACTAACAGAAACAAAACTAAATTTTTCAAGAGTGACAAAAAGAAATAATTTGAAACTAATAAAAACAATAAAGAAAAGACTAAAACAAAATTATAACTAAAACAGTACTGTTTTGCTAAAACCTAATTTAAAATAAAGTAAAAATAAAGAAGTATATGCTACTGGATAGACAAAACCATAATAAAACAGTAGCAAAAGAATCAATCAAAAATACTTTGTAAAACTCAAAATATGACCAAATTAGTGATTTGAACAAATTTCATCAAATTCAAATCTAAACTATTCAAATTTGAAACCTAAGTACACAAACAGAAACTTAAGCAAATTTGTGACACAATGCAAAAAGAATCAACTCAAACGGAGTTACGGAACTTAAGTTATGAACAAAAGAAGTTTGAATATGAATCTGAACAAATTTCGAAATTTTAAAATTTCAAAAACATGTTTGAGTTGAATTACTGGATAGAGGAGATCGTAACGAAGAAGTGGGCGTTGGTTTCATCTAGTTTGGATGAATGAGTAAAAAGTTATGGCTATTTAAAAAATCAGGGCCAAGCTGTTTTTAGAAAAGAAAAAATAGATATGGCTAAGGTCTAATGTATAAATACGTAGACGACAATCTAATCTATTGTATTAGTCTAAAAGTAATAGACTATAGAAGTATAAGTAGAAAAAAAAGAAAAAAAAAGAAAAGAAAACAAAGTAAGATACCTTTATAAGGCAGAGAAAAGACAACTTCGGAGAGATAAGAAAATTTCCAGAAGTCGCGCCGGAGAGGAGAAAAAAAAATATTTTTCTTAGTCAAACCGAAATATTGATTTAACCTGGATCAGATGATTTTTGGAGGCTCTATGGGTCTATATTTATAGGTGGAAAAGAGGTTTAGGGGTTAAAGGCTAGGCAATGTGGCACTAAACGTAGACGAATAAATAAAATAAACGGGGAACTTCATGGGCTAAAAGCACCACGGGCCGGCTGCGCGCGCACGTACACGGCGCTGCATTTTTTTTTCTGAAATTTGTTTCAAAAAAAAACATTAACGAAAATAAATTAAAACTAAAGACAAAAGAAAACAAAAGAAAAACGGCCGGCCTGCTGCTATGCTACGCATGTGGGCGATAAATAAATATGGGCCGCACGTACAATTTTTTTTTAAATAGAAACAGAAATAAAACCGAATAGAGAAAATAAAGTAACATTTTATATAGGCATATTATATATCAAAATTTTCAGAAAAATATTTCCTACATCATGAACATTTTACTAACATCAAATAAAGTACACACAATTTTGAATAAATCAAAGAGTGCTACTGCCCTACTAAAATCCAATAAAAATTATTTTAAAAATACCAAAATGACTCCAAATTTATTTATCTCCAATTTTCTGATGTAGCGAATCATGTTACCCTATTTTCCATGTATTTTATTTTTGGAGAAAAATAATTTGAATAAAATCCAAATAACTCCAAATTGAAAAATAATTCCAAAAGGACTTCGAATTTGATCCTTTGGAACTCCCAACTCATATTTCATATGTTTTGAAGAAGTCATTTTATCCTCGCTCGTGAAAATCACTGAGTTGCATGAAGTTTATGAATTAGAAAATATTTCCAAATGAAATTCAAATATTTCAACACCCCTTTTTCATTTCAATGGAAGAAGTCATGTTATCCTCTCTCCAGGGTTTTGTGATGAAAATTATTTGAATTCACGGAGATCAGAAAGCAAAAATGAAAGTTTGGGAAAGTCCTTTTATTCCCTCTCATTTAACTTTCAAAAAGCTTCAAATTTCACTCAATCAATCACACAACAATTCAAACAAACAAACAAATCTATCTATTTATTATAACATTCCAAAATTTAGAATTTTGGGATGTTACAATATGGTTGTCGCTTTATTGTATGCAATCAATCGGCCTATAATTGCTTTACTTTATCACTAAGCGGTAGCGATAGTCGTAGAAGAAATACTTGGCGAGACGACAATGATGCTATGATGAAGATCAAGGTGTCGTGCCGGTGACGATGGTGATCATGATGGTGCTTCGGAGATGGAGATCACAAGCATAAGATGATGATAGCCATATCATATCACTTATATTGATTGCATGTGATGTTTACCTTTTATGCATCTTATCTTGCTTTGATTGACGGTAGCATTATAAGATGATCTCTCACTAAATTTCAAGATAAAAGTGTTCTCCCTGAGTATGCACCATTGCCAAAGTTCGTCGTGCCCAGACACCACGTGATGATCGGGTGTGATAAGCTCTACGTCCATCTACAACGGGTGCAAGCCAGTTTTGCACACGCAGAATACTCAAAGTTAAACTTGACGAGCCTAGCATATGCAGATATGGCCTCGAACATCGAGACCGAAGGTCGGCGTGAATCATATAGTAGATATGATCAACATAGTGATGTTCACCATTGAAAACTACTCCATCTCACGTGATGATCGGACATGGTTTAGTTGATATGGATCACGTGATCACTTAGATGATTAGAGGGATGTCTATCTAAGTGGGTGTTCTTAAGTAATATGATTAATTGAACTTTAATTTATCATGAACTTAGTCCTAGTAGTATTAGCATGTCTATGTTGTAGATCAATAGCTCACGTTTAGCTCCCCTGTTTTATTTTGATATGTTCCTAGAGAAAAATAAGTTGAAAGATGATAGTAGCAAAGATGCGGACTAGCTCCGTGATCTGAGGATTATCCTCATTGCTGCACAAAAGTATTATGTCCTTGATGCACCGCTAGATGACAGAACTATTGCAGGAGCAAATGCAGACGTTTTGAACGTTTTGACAAAAAAGCTCGTTATGATGACTACTTGATAGTTTAGTGCACCATGCTTTATGGCTTTGAACCGGGACTTCAAAAATGTTTTGAACGCCACAGAGCATATAAGATGTTCCAAGAGTTGAAATTGGTATTTTATACTCATGCCCATGTCTGGTGGTATGAGACCTCTGACAGTACTTTGCCTACAATATGGAGGAGAATAGCTCAACCAGTGAGCATGTGCTCAGATTGTCTGAGTACTACAATTGCTTGAATCAAGTGGGAGTTAATCTTCCAGATAAGATAGTAATTGACAAAGTTCTCTAGTCACTATCACCAAGTTACTAGAACTTAAGTGATGAACTATAATATGCAAGGGATGACGAAAGTAATTCCCAAGCTGTTCGGGATGCTTAAATCGATGAAGGTAGAAATCCAGAAAAGCATCAAGTGTTGATGGTTGACAAGACCACTAGTTTCAAGAAAAGGGAAAAGGGAAGAAGGGGAACTTCAAGAAGAACGGCAAGCAAGTTGCTGCTCAAGTGAAGAAGCCCAAGTCTGGACCTAAGCCTGAGACTGAGTGCTTCTACTGCAAAGGGACTGGTCACTGGAAGCGGAACTGCCCCAAATATTTGGCGGATAAGAAGGATGGCAAGGTGAACACAGGTATATTGGATATACATGTTATTGATGTGTACTTTACTAGTGTTTATAGCAACCCTTCGGTATTTGATACTAGTTCAGTTGCTAAGAGTAGTAACTTGAAATGGGAGTTGGAGAATGAACAGAGACTAGTTAAGGGTGAAGTGACGATGTGAGTTGGAAGTGATTCCAAGATTGATATGATCATCGTCGCACACTCCCTATACTTTCGGGATTAGTGTTGAACCTAAATAAGTGTCATTTGGTGTTTGCGTTGAGCATGAATATGATTTTATCATGTTTATTGCAATACAATTATTCATTTAAGTTAGAGAATAATTGTTGTTCTATTTACATGAATAAAACCTTATATGGTTACACACCCAATGAAAATGGTTCGTTGGATCTCGATCGTAGTGATACACATATTCATAATATTGAAACCAAAAGATGCAAAGTTATAATGATAGTGCAACTTATTTGTGGCACTGCCGTTTAGGTCATATTGGTGTAAAGCGCATGAAGAAACTCCATGCTGATGGGCTTTTAGAATCACTTGATTATGAATCACTTGATGCTTGCGAACCATACCTCTTGGGCAAGATGACAAAAATGCCGTTCTCCGGAATAATGGAGCGAGCAACAGATTTGTTGGAAATCATACATACTGATGTATGTGGTCCGATGAATATTGAGTCTCACGACGAGTATTGTTATTTTCTAACCTTCATAGATGATTTGAGCAGATATGGGTATATCTACTTGATGAAACATAAGTCTGAAACATTTGAAAAGTTCATGTATTTCAGAGTGAAGTGAAAAATCATCGTAACAAGAAAATAAAGTTTCTACGATCTGATCATGGAGAAGAATATTTGAGTTACGAGTTTGGTCTTCATTTGAAACAATGCGGAATAGTTTCGCAACTCACGCCACCTGGAACACCACAGCGTAATGGTGTGTCCGAACATCGTAACCGTACTTTATTAGATATGGTTCAATCTATGATGTCTCTTATCGATTTACCACTATCGTTTTGGGGTTATGCATTAGAGACAGCTGCATTCATGTTAAATAGGGCACCATCTAAATCCATTGAGACGACACCATATGAACCGTGGTTTGGCAAGAAACCAAAGTTGTCGTTTCTTAAAGTTTGGGGTTGCGATGCTTATGTGAAAAAGTTTCATCCTGATAAGCTCAAACCCAAATCGGAGAAATGTTTCTTCATAGGATACCCAAAGAAGACAGTTGAGTAAACCTTCTATCACAGATCCAAAGGCAAAACATTCGTTGCTAAGAATGGATCCTTTCTAGAGAAGGAGTTTCTCTCGAAAGAAGTGAGTGCGAGGAAAGTAGATCTTGATGAGGTAACTGTACCTGCTCCCTTATTGGAAAATAGTTCATCACAGAAACCGGTTCCTGTGACGTCTATACCAATTAGTGAGGACACTAATGATGATGATCATGAAACTTCAGATCAAGTTGCTACTGAACCTCGTAGGTTAACCAGAGTGAGATCCGCACCAGAGTAGTACGGTAATCCTGTTCTGGAGGTCATGTTACTTGACCATGACGAACCTACGAACCATGAGGAAGCGATGATGAGCCCAGATTCCGCAAAATGGTTTGAGGCCAAGAAGTCTGAGATGGGATCCATGTATGAGAACAAAATGTGGACTTTGGTTGACTTGCCCGATGATCGGCAGGCCATCAAGAATAAATGGTCTTCAAGAAGAAGACTGACGCTGATGGTAATGTTACTGTCTATAAAGCTCGACTTGTTGCAAAAGGTTTTCGACAAGTTCAAGGGATTGACTACGATGAGACCTTCTCACCCATAGCGATGCTTAAGTCTGTCCGAATCATGTTAGCAATTACCGCATTTTATGATAATGAAATTTGGCAAATGGATGTCAAAACTACATTCCTGAATGGATTTCTGGAAGAAGAGTTGTATATGATGCAACCGGAAGGTTTTGTCGATCCAAAGGGAGCTAACAAACTGTGCAAGCTCCAGCGATCCATCTATGGACTGGTGCAAGCATCTCGGAGTTGGAATATACGCTTTGATGAGTTGATCAAAGCATATAGTTTTATACAAACTTACGGTGAAGCCTGTATTTACAGGAAAGTGAGTGGGAGCACTACATCATTTCTGATAAATATATGTGAATGACATATTGTTGATCAAAAATAATGTAGAATTTTGTGGAAAGCATAAAGGAGTTTTTGAAAGGAGATTTTCAAAGAAAGACCTTGGTGAAGCTGCTTACATATTGAGCATCAAGATCTATAGAGATAGATCAAGACGCTTGATAAGTTTTTTCAATGAGTACATACCTTGACAAGATTTTTAAATAGTTCAAAATGGAACAGTCAAAGAAAGAGTTCTTGCCTGTGTTACAAGATGTGAAATTGAGTAAGACTCAAAGCCCGACCACGACAGAAGATAGAAAGATAATGAAAGTCATTTCCTATGCCTCAGCCATAGGTTCTATAAAGTATGTCATGCTGTGTTTCAGATCTATTGTATTCCCTACCACTGAGTTTGGCAAGGGAGTACAATAGTGATCTAGGAGTAGATCACTGGACAATGGTCAAAATTATCCTTAGTGGAATAAGAATATGTTTCTCGATTATGGAGGTGACAAAAAGGTTCGTCGTAAAGGGTTACATCGATGCAAGTTTTGACACTGATCCAGATGACTCTAAGTCTCAATCTGGATACATATTGAAAGTGGGAGAAATTAGCTAGAGTAGCTCCGTGCAGAGCATTGTTGACATAGAAATGTGCAAAATACATACATATCTGAATGTGGCAGACCCGTTGACTAAACTTCTCTCACAAGAAAAACATGATCACACCTTATTACTCTTTGGGTGTTAATCACATAGCAATGTGAACTAGATTATTGACTCTAGTAAACCCTTTGGGTGTTGGTCACATGATGATGTGAACTATGGGTTTTAATCACATGGTGATGTGAACTATTGGTGTTAAATCACATGGCTATGTGAACTAGATTATTGACTCTAGTGCAAGTGTGGGAGACTAAAGGAAATATGCCCTAGAGGCAATAATAAACTTATTATTTATTTCCTTATTCTCATGATAAATGTTTATTATTCATGCTAGAATTGTATTAACCGGAAACGTAATACATGTGTGAATACAGAGACAACCAGAGTGTCACTAGTATGCCTCTACTTGACTAGCTCGTTGATCAAAGATGGTTATGTTTCCTAGCCATAGACATGAGTTGTCACTTGATTAACGGGATCACATCATTAGGAGAATGATGTGATTGACTTGATCCATTCCGTTAGCTTAGCACTTGATCGTTTAGTATGTTGCTATTGCTTTCTTCATGACTTATACATGTTCCTATGACTATGAGATTATGCAACTCCCATTTACCGGAGGAACACTTTGTGTGCTACCAAACGTCACAACGTGAATCGGGTGATTATAAAGGTGCTCTCAGGTGTCTCCGAAGGTACTTGTTGGGTTGGCGATTTCGAGATTAGGATTTGTCACTCCGATTGTCGGAGAGGTGTCTCTGGGCCCACTCAGTAATGCACATCACTATAAGCCTTGCAAGCATTGTAACTAATGATTTAGTTACGGGATGATGTGTTACAGAACGAGTAAAGAGACTTGCCGGTAACGAGATTGAACTAGGTATTGAGATATATACCCACGATCAAATCTCGGGCAAGTAACATACTGATGACAAAGGGAACAACGTATGTTGTTATGCGGTTTGACCGATAAAGATCTTCGTAGAATATGTGGGAGCCAATATGAGCATCCAGGTTCCGCTATTGGTTATTGACCGAAGACGTGTCTCAGTCATGTCTACATAGTTCTCGAACCCGTATTGTCCGCACGCTTAAAGTTAGATGACGGTTATATTATGAGTTTATGTGTTTTGATGTACCGAAGGTAGTTCGGAGTCCCGGATGTGATAACGGACACGACGAGGAGTCTCGAAATGGTCGAGACATGAATATTGATATATTGGACGACTATATTCGGACACCAGGATGGTTCCGGGGGTTATCGGATATATACCGGATTACAGGCGGGTTACCGGAACCCCCCGGAGGTTATTGGGCCTCATGGGCCCAAGTGGTGGAAGAGGAGAGGCGGCCAAGGGGCAGCCATGCGCCCCTCCCCCCAAGTCCGAATTGGACAAGGAGGGGGGCGGCGCCCCCCTTTCCTTTCCCCCTCTCTCTCGTTCCCTCTCCTCTCCTACTCCAACATGGAAGAGGGGGGGGGGGATTCCTACTCCCGGTGGGAGTAGGACTCCTCATGGGGCGCGCCAAGGGTGGCCGGCCCCCTCCCCCTCCTCCACTCCTTTATATACGGGGAGGGAGGCACCCCCTAGAGACACAACAATTGATCCCTTGGATCTCTTAGCCGTGTACGATGCCCCCCTCCACCATAATCCACCTCGGTCATATTGTAGCGGTGCTTAGGCGAAGCCCTGCGTCGGTAGAATATCATCATCGTCACCACGCCGTCGTGCTGACGGAACTCTCCCTCAAAGCTCGGCTGGATCGGAGTTCGAGGGACGTCATCGAGTTGAACGTGTGCTGAAATCGGAGGTGTCGTGCGTTCGGTACTTGATCGGTCGGATCGTGAAGACGTACGACTACATCAACCGCGTTGTGCTAACGCTTCCGATTTCTGTCCACGAGGGTACGTGGACACATTCTCCCCTCTCGTTGCTATGCATCACCATGATCTTGCGTGTGCGTAGGAATTTTTCTGAAATTACTACGTTCCCCAACACTAACCATCTCACTCCTCATCTCTTGATTAATGCAGTGCCATGCAAACCAACCTTCTCACTTCCGCATGCATGCAGGGGATATTAATGTCCTTGGTTGCTAGTACGAGGAAAAACCCATCAATTTTGCCTCGATTAGTGTTAGTGGCCTTTTGCAAATTGTAATTTTGATATACTAGCCTTGTGTACAAAAAAATGGAGGTAGTAAAATTATTTGACATCCTTCCCCATTGCGGTGACGTCGACGATATCTCGAACGTTGTGGTTTGGCGAAGTGCATTCGACGGAGAACACCATTGACGGAGACCACGGTAAGTCGTTCGCAAGTGCCGCCTGCAAGCCGAGACAACCGCCTTATTTGCATCCAGGAAGTCCGTTGAACCAAAGGACGCGTAAATGTACTAGTACTACTCGTACACAATAGCGTCGTCCGCCCAGCTTAGTGCAGTGAGATGGTTTCTCAAAGAAGACGATGGAGAAGCGGAGTGAAATGATGGTTGCTTCGTCCGTGCTTTGTGATTTGACGCCTCACTGATTTGTGATTTGTGATAGAAGGGATAGGGGAGTATACTCTGTCCTCTATACTGTACATGCGTCCAAGCACGGGAGAAAGAGGAGAGACGTTGCATTTTTCTATTCCTTCAATCAATCAATCAGGGAGCTTCGGTTCCATCCTTTTGGCTTTGGCAACACCGTCCACAATGGTTCCCACGATGCCAAAAGCTATTTTCACATTTGGCTACACATGGTGGATCCCCTTAACCGTGCCACTTAGTTTTGCTCCTATGTGCTATCTATACAAATCTCAATTATATTGATCTAAAAAATTATGGAATCAAGATTAGTAAAAAGGAGGTGATTTTGCCGCGCAGATGGCGGGGGAGGTTTCTTATTTTTAGAGGACGTTGTCCTGGCGGTTTGCTAACATGCGGTCCCACGTGTCAGTGCTTTACCAAGCCGATCCGCTTCCCACATGAGGCATAACAACGGCAGAAGCAACACGTGGTTAACTTGAAGAAGATGAGGGAGAAGCGGATTCAGCAACGAGTGAAATGATGGTTGCTTCGTCCCTCCAACTTCTTTTTGATTTGACACCTCATTGCTCATTACTACGCCGGCGCCATGACTGGGTGCTTCACCCCGGCTACCCTGCACTGTATTCCAGTATGGCACGTGGGCCCGGTAGCTTGATGCCCCACATGTCGGCGAAAGGGACTAGAAGATTTATGAAAGCGAGCGCTCCACTCTTACGACGGAGGAGTACACGACACGACGGCCCAGTGAACTGTCACTTGTACTGTATATAGTACTATAGTTTTGTTGTTTCGCACGATGCATCGATACAAACCCGATTAAACAGGAAAGGGCGGGATTTTTCCTGCGCGGTATATGATACTGGCCATACATTTCAAAGGCAATTTTAATGTATGCAAACTGAATAATTAAGTAACAATATGACATCTAGTAAAACTAAAAACACATATGATTTATTGTGTTAGAGTGTAGTAGTAGTGTTGTATTCCATAGTTGTTAGATGTAACATGCGAGAACGTGTAGAGATGTAGTTTTCGAGGGCCTACAGAGAGAAAAGCGTAATACGTTCACCGAACTTCAGAATAAGCTGATTACGGTCACTATATACGTTTTGCGGTGATTATACGGTCACTTGCTCACGGTTCAACAATGGATTGCACTCTGTTGACCGGCCAAATAGTCTGTGTGGCACCATGTTGACTAGTTAAATTGACCATGTTCCTTGTGGTCCCACCTGTCAGTTCGCATATGGAAAAGGTCAGATAAACACAAATTCACGCAGGCGCGACAAGACTCCACCCCGTGCGCAGTAATCACCTGGTTGTGTATGTGTTTGTCAGGGCCTGATGTGTGCGCATGCACGTGTAGGTTGAGCACTTGAGCATGAGAGTGTGTGTTGGTCGTGTGGTGTACTGGTGTGTGCATGCATGCGTGTGTGTGTGCGTGTGAGTGTTGCGTGCGTGCGTGGCTACGTGTGTACGTGTGAGTGTTGTGTGCGTGCGTGGGTGCATGTGTTCGTGTGAGTGTTGCGTGCATGCAGTTCGTGTGCATGCGGGCGTGTGTGTATAATCACCACACCAGCTCCTGTGTGTTAAAACAGACGGCTCAACATACCAATACAAGGCCACCTTGTCCGCTGTGCCCGTAGTCATGACTTCGAACCACCGTCCAATATTTTTTTGTCGTTTGTTTTCATTCTTACTAGCAAGATGCCCGTGCGTTGCATGTAACATCAAGATGCATTTGCATGATTAGTTTATCTTGTGAGAGAAAAGGATGAACGAGGGAAGGCCTTATTTCCAAATGTGGAGAGGTGTGTGGGTACCTTTTGCAAAATTGTCATAGTTTCTTTCTTATCCGTCAGATATAAATAGGATGACCTATATTGCAGGATGGTAGGCACACCATCATCACCAACTCTGTTTTTTATAAGAGTGTATTTTATCCCTACTCTTATAAAAAGCATAGTCGGTGATGATCGTGTGCCTGCCATCCTGCAATATAGGTCGTCCGATCTATATCTGACGGATAGGAAGGAAACTATGGCAGTTTTGCAAAAAGATACCCACACCCATCTCCACACTTGCAAATAAGGCCTTCCCTTGTTCATCCTTTTCTCCCACAAGATAAACTACTCATACAAATGCATCTTGATGTTCCATGCAACGCATGGGCATCTTGCAAGTATTTTATAAGAGTGTAGATGTAGAGTAGATACAAGCCGACAGGTGGGCCCGATGGACATTGAGATAATTTGATGCAACACTAGAGGTGCCACATGGAGCGTTTAACTGGTCAACTAGTCGTGTCTTGAGCAAATACAGAGTTGTACGGTGAGCCCGTGACTGTATAATAACCACAATACGTAAATGGTGACCATAATGAGTGGATTCTGAAGTCCAATGTACGTATCGTACTTTCGCTTCAAATAAAATGATCGAATCACTGTATATATCGCGAGAGAAAGATGAAACATGCGTGAATGTGCTGGGGGCTTACTTTTAGAGGACCTGGAGATAGTTTGTGTGCGTACGTGAAAGGGGCGTAGAGGGGGGTGGGGTTATGCGATGGAGAGAGAGATGCTCTTCGTTTCTCTTTATTATGACTAACTTTATATATAGTATAAAATATACAAATTCACAGTGCGGAATAAATATCATTGTGGGCACCATGCAATGCAAGCGTTCATACTCCTCCGTATAACTTTTTAATGTTGTATATATGTAGAAATTCTAAAATATTTTTTTGGCCACACTTTATTCAAAAGGAATGTTGTATGCGAAAACGTGAAGAGAGGGCTTTTTAGATCAATGGGGTACGTGATGTAAAATGTGTGAATGTGTAGTTTATGCATTTGGCAGGGCCTAGGGAGGTATGTGTGTGTATTACGCATTCGAGGAGGCATGGATAGAGGGGCCGACAGGGGGTGCATGGGAGAGATAGCACGAGAAATGAGAGTGGTCTAGAGAGAGAGACGAATATGACGTCACGGCGAGAGATTCCCTTGGTGGTGCATTTATCTGCTAGACTGTTAACTTTTATGCCAACCTTCCTTTTTTTTATAGTTGTAATTTGTTTTGGTGTGATACAAAATTTGTTCTTAACGTGCAGCCACCGGCTGAAGAGAACAACAAGCCATTTTTGTATAGTGTAGGGTGTTCCCTATATTTGCACTGGTGGCGAACTTTGATGCCCATCGACTGTAGTTAACATGGGCCTCCTACGGGCCATAGAAACAATGGGCCTTCTAAGGGCCATAAAAACAATAGGCCTTCTACGTGGCGTAGAAACAATGGGCCCTATACGGGCCGTAGACACAATGGGCCTTCTATGGGCCGTATCATCAATGGGCCTTCTACAGGCTTATGATCAGTTGGCCAAACATGGGCCAATAACAGACCACATTATGGCCGTAAATGGGCTAGAGTTGAAATCGTCTGTTCATGGGCCGACCATAACGGGCCGTCGTTAAACGACCGTATTTTGATGACACTATGAAAACGGCCCAACGTATTAACGGGCGACAAACGGGCCGACTATAACCACGGGCTGAATTTTGCCCACAAGCATAAAATGACAGTAACGGGCCATAAGTAAACGAATGTGGAAATGCGCCCAAGATTAAATGGGCCCCGAGAAGGATGAAAGATAACATGGGCTGGAAACGGCCCAACGGAATAATGAGTAGTTAATGGGTATAAAGTGATACACTGTTCATTACGGGCCAGTTTCACCACGTGCCGTTAATGGGTATAAAGTGATACGCTGTTCATTACGGGCCAGTTTTACCACGGGCCGTTAATGGGCCGAGAGTAATTAGGGCCTCATATGGGCCGAAAGACGTCATGGGCCATAGATGGTCCGGAAGTTAAAACAGGCTGGAATTATATTGGATGGCCCAGATGACGCTACTGGGCCTAATTCGGATTGGCCTTAAACGGGCCCTGGGCTAGCAGGATGTAAATGGGCGATATGCGAACAAGCCGTTAACAAGCTTGCCGTGGGCCGGCCCGCCACCTTTTGATCAAGTCAAACGGGCCGGCCTTTTCACAGGAATGAGCCTCTGTTGGGCCATGCCACGTGTCGACGTATCATAGGCGCTTTGGGTCCAATGAGTGGATGACATCTGTCCCAACGGTGAGCCGACACGTGTTTCCTCCAGCCAATGATGATTTTACACGTGGCAAATCCCCATTTGTCGGGGCTGTTAACGGGTTACCGGACCCGATAGCTTAACGGCGTTTCTTTACGGTGGATGCCACGTGTCGGTCACCCTTGACGAAAGCACTTCTGTGACGCGCGATTTATAGTCATGGAAGTGGACACTTCCGTGATGATAATTTCGGTAATGTCATGGAACACTTCTACGACAGCACAGGTATGACTATCTTGATTCTGTCATAAATTTGTCATGGATGTACATGCATGACAGAAAACGTGACCTACTGTGACAAACACGTATCATCACAGAAGTGTATTTTTTTGTAGTGTAATATCCCTTAGTTTCCTTATGGACCCCGCTGCCACGGGATGGTAAGACAAAAGATGTCAAGCAATTTCTTTTCCATAAGCATGTGTGACTATTTATGGAATACTGCTACGTCTTGAGCTTGCGTTGGTTTTCCTCGAAGAGGAGAGGGTGATGCAGCAAAGTGTAGCGTAAGTATTTCCCTTAGTTTTTAGAACCAAGGTATCAATCCAGTAGGAGGCTCCTCAAGTGTCCCACGCACCTACACAAACAAACTGAGAACTCGCAACCAACGCAATAAAGGGGTTGTCAATCCCTTCACAGCCACTTGCGAAAGTGAGAACTAATAAAGATAGTAAATAATATTTTTGGTATTTTTGGTATAGATGCAAAAAGTAAAGATGCAAATAAAAGTAGATTGAAAGCAAATATGATAAGAGATATACCCGAGGGCCATAGGTTTCACTAGAGGCTTCTCTCGAGATAGCATAAGTATTACGGCGGGTGAACAAATTACTGTCGAGCAATTGATAGAAAAGCGCATTGTTATGAGATTATCTAGGCATGATCATGTATATAGGCATCACGTCCATAACAAGTAGATCGACTCCTTCCTGCATCTACTACTATTACTCCACACATCGACCACTATCCAGCATGCATATAGAGTATTAAGTTCATAAGAACATAGTAACGCATTAAGCAAGATGACATGATGTAGAGGGATAAACTCATGCAATATGATATAAACCCCATCTTGTTATCCTCGATGGCAACAATACAATCTAGTAGGCCAAACTAAACCGATAATTCGAAGAGACTTGCAAAGATAACTTAATCATACATAAAAGAATTCAGAGAAGATTCAAATATTATTCATATATAAACTTAATCATAAACCCACAATTCATCAGATCTCGACAAACACACCGCAAAAAGAGATTACATCGAATAGATCTCCACAAGAGAGGGGGAGAACATTGTATTGAGATCCAAAAAGAGAGAAGAAGCCATCTAGCTAATAACTATGGACCCGTAGGTCTGTGGTAAACTACTCACAACCCATCGGAGGGGCAAGGATGTTGATGTAGAGGCCCCGTGCTTGATTCCCCTCCGCAGAGTGCCGTGAAGGCTCCAAGATGGGATCTCGCGGATCTGAAGGTTACAGCGGTGGAAATTGTGTTTTGTGGTGCCCTGGATGTTTTCGAGTGCGTGAGGTATATATAGGAAGAAGAAGTACGTCGGTGGCATGAGGGGCCCACAAGGCAGGCGCGCCCTATTGGGGGCGCCTCCTATCTCGTGGAGGCTCGGTTGCTTCTTGACTTGCACTCCAAGTTCTCTGGATCACGTTCGGCGAGAAAATCGCGTTCCCGAAGGTTTCATTCCGTTTGGACTCCGTTTTATATTCCTTTTCTTCGAAATACTGAAATAGGAAAAAAAAACAACAATTCTGGGCTGGGCCTCCGGTTAATAGGTTAGTCCCAAAAGTAATATAAAAGTGGAAAATAAAGCCCAATAAAACCTAAAACAGTAGATAAAGTAGCATGGAGCAATCAAAAATTATAGATACGTTGGAGACGTATCAGGCATCCCCAAGCTTAATTCCTGCTCGTCCTCGAGTAGGTAAATGATAAAAAGAGAATTTTTGATGCGGAGTGATACTTTGGCATAATTTCAATGTAAATCTTCTTAATTGTGGTATGAATATTCAGATCCGAATGAACACAAAATAAAAGTTCATATTGATAAAATAAATAGTAATACTTCAAGCATACTAATCAAAGTAATCATGTCTTCTCAAAATAGCATGGCAAAAGAAAGTTCATCCCTACAAAATCTTATAGTTAGGCTATGCTTCATTTTCGTCACACAAAGATGTTCCCAACTTCTATACCCCCGATGACAAGCCAAGCAATTGTTTCATACTTAAATAATCTCAAACTTTTTCAACCTTCACACAATACATGAGCGTGAGCCATGGATATAGCACTATGGGTGGAATAGAATATGATGATGGGGATTGTGTGGAGAAGACAAAAAAGGAGAAAGTCTCACGTTGACGAGGATAATCAATGGGCTATGGAGATGCCCATCAATTGATGTCAACATGAGGAGTAGGGATTGCGATGCAACGGATGCACTAGAGCTATAAATGAATGCTCAACACAAGAAAACTAGTGGGTGTGCATCCAACTTGCTTGCTCATGAAGACCTAGGGAATTTGAGTAAGCCCGTCGTTGGAATATACAAGCCAAGTTCTATAATGAAAAATTCCCACTAGTATGAAAAAGACAACTTATGAGACTCACTATATGAAAAACATGGTGCTACTTTGAAGCACAATATATGAGACTCACTATATGAAGAACAAGGTGCTACTTTGAAGCACAAGTGTGGAAAAAAGAGATAGTAACATTGCCCTTTTTATTTATTTTCTTTTTTTGGGCCTTTCTTTTTTATTTTTGGCCTTTCTCTTTTTTTTATTTGGGCAATGCTCTAATAGTGATGATCATCACACTTCTATTGATTACAACATAAAGATTACAACTCGAAACTAGAACAAGATATGACTCTATATGAATGCCTCCGGCGGTGTACCGGGATGGTGCGATGAATCAAGAGTGACATGTATAAAAAATAATGCATGGTGGCTTTGCCACAAATACGATGTCAACTACATGATCATGCAATGGCAGTATGACAAAAGTAAGGTATGTCATGATGATGAACGGAACGGTGGAAAGTTGCATGGCAATATATCTCGGAATGGCTATGGAAATGCCATAATGGGTAGGTATGGTGGCTGTTTTGAGAAAGATATAAGGAGGTTTATGTGTGATAGAGCGTATCATATCACGGGTTTGGATGCACCGTGAAGTTTGCACCAACTCTCAATGTGAGAAAGGGCAATGCACCGCATCAAGAGGCTAGCAATGGAGGAAAGATAAAAGTGCGTATAATCCATGGACTCAACATTAGTCAAAAGAACTCATATACTTATTGCAAAAATTTAGAAATCATCAAAAATCAAGTACTATGCGCATGCTCCTAGGGGGATAGATTGGTAGGAAAAAACCATCGCTCGTCCCCGACCGCCACTCATAAGGATGCACAAGCCAGGTACACTTAATGTTTCAAATTTGTTACACAACTTTAACCATACGCGCATGCTACGGGATTTGCTAACTTCAACACAAGAATTATTTAAATTCATAATCACCCAACCAGCATGACTTTAATATTACACCTCCATATCTCAAAACAATTATCAAGTATCAAACTTTTCTTAGTATTCAACGCACTCAAAAGAAAGTTTCACATATCTTGAATACCAAGTATATTAACTTTAAGCAAATTACCATGCTATTAACGACTCTCAAAATAATCTAAGTGAAGCATGAGAGATCAATAGTTTCTTTAAAACAAATATACCACCGTGCTCTAAAAGATCTAAGTGAAGCACTAGAGCAAAAATTATCACGCTCAAAAGATATAAGTGAAGCACTATGAGCAAAAGTATCAAGCTCAAAAGATATAAGTGAAGCACATAGAGTATTCTATCAAATTCCAATTCATGTATGGCTCTCTCAAAAGGTGTGTACAGAAAGGATGATTTTGGTAAACTAACAAGCAAAGATTCAAATAATACAAGACGCTCCAAGCAAAACACTTATCATGTGGTGAATAAAAATATAGCCCCAAGTAAAGTTACCAATGAACGAAGACGAAAGAGGGGATGCCTTCCCGAGGCATCCCCAAGCTTAGGCTTTTGGCTATTATTGAATATATTGGGGTGCCATGGGAATCCCCAATCTTAGGCTCTTGCCACCCTTTATTCCATAGTCCATAAAAGCTTTACCCAAAACTTGAAAAATTCACAACACAAAACTCAATAGAAATCTCGTGAGCTCCGTTAGAGAAAGAAAACAAAAGACTACTTTAAGGTACTGTAATGAACTCATTCTTTATTTATGTTGGTTTTAAACCTACTGTATTCCAACTTATCTATGGATTATAAACTAATTTATTGGCCATAGATTCATCAAAATAAGCAATCAACACACGCAAAACAGAATCTGTTAGAAACAGAATAGTTTGTAGTAATCTGTAACTAACGCAAACTTCTGGAACTCAAAAATATCTACCAAAATTAGACGACCTAGAAATTTTTTTTTATTGATCATCAGCAATTGGAATCACTATTTTATCACGTTCTGGTGATTTTTAACAATTCGGGCACTGAGCGCAAAGTTTCTGGAAATTACAGCAAGATCAAATAACCATCATCCAAGAAGATCCAATAGGTTTAACTTGGCACAAACACTAATTAAAAGATAAAACCACATCTAAACAGAGGCTAGATGGATTATTTATTCCTAAACAGAAACAAAAACAAAAAACATAAAGAAAATTGGGTTGCCTCCCAACTAGCGCTATCGTTTAACGCCCCTAGCTAGGCATAAAAGCGAGGATAGATCTAGGTATTGCCATCTTTGGTAGGCAATTCTTCAATGAGGCATCTACCTTCTTTAGAATTTTATTTCTTTCTAGTAATTGTCAAATTCTTAGGCAAAAGATCGGAAAATTCATTCATAGTAAATGGTTCCTTAATGATGGTAAAAAGATTGGGATGAACACTTATAGATTTAAGATCCGTAGTTTCCTTACTAGATGATTCACCCTTATTCTTAGGAACATAAATAAGCTTAGTATTTTTAGTAGACGAACTTGGAGTGTTTTGTACGGAAGAAAAAGCGGTTAACCCTCAAGTTTATCGATTCTTGTGGAATCTAGATTTATTTTCTCATTAACTATGGGTTCTTTTTCTTTAATATTTTTCAAAGTCATTCCTACCTTAGATCCATATTGGGTAATTTGATTGTGGATCTTTTTATCAAGATTTTCAATCGACTCAACGGTAGCAACTTTGTTCCCAATAATTTCAAGTCTTTGCATAACATGCTCCAAAGTTAACATAGTTCCGTTAACCAAAAGAGGTGGTGAGCCAAATAAATCTATTAAAGCATTATAAGAATCGAAAGTATGGCTACCCAGGAAATTCCCTCCGGTAATGGTATCAAGGATATATATGTACCAAGGATTAGCACCTACGTAAAAATTACAAAGAAGAACTGAAGTAGATTGCTTCCTGGTAGATCTATTTTGAGCATTGCAAATTCTATACCAAGCGACTTTTAGATTTTCTCCCTCCCTTTGCTTAAAATTTAGAACTTCATTCTCGGGAGATAACGGAGAAGATATGAGACTAGTCATAATGACAAGCAAGCACACTAACACACGAGCAAACAAACGGACAAGGAAAAAGGCAACAGAAAGAAGAGGAGGAGATTGGGAAAGAGAGGGCGAATAAAACGACAAGGGTGAAGTGGGGGAGAGGAAAACGAGAGGCAAATGGAAAATAATGTAAATGCGAGGGAGATAGGTTTGTGATGGGTACTTGGTATGCCTTGACTTGAGCGAAGACCTCCCCGGCAACGGCGCCAGAAATCCTTCTTGCTACGTCTTGAGCTTGCGTTGGTTCTCCTCGAAGAGGAGAGGGTGATGCAGCAAAGTGTAGCGTAAGTATTTCCCTCAGTTTTGAGAACCAATGTATCAATCCAGTAGGAGGCTCCTCAAAAGTCCCACGCACCTACACAAACAAACTGAGAACTCACAACCAACACAATAAAGGGGTTGTCAATCCCTTCACGACCACTTGCAAAAGTGAGATCTAATAAAGATAGTAAATAAAATTTTTGATATTTTTGGTATAGATGCAAAAAGTAAAGATGCAAATAAAAGTAGATTGAAAGCAAATATGATAAGAGATAGACGCGGGGGCCATAGGTTTCACTAGAGGCTTCTCTCGAGATAGCATAAGTATTACGGTGGGTGAACAAACTGTTGTCGAGCAATTGATAGAAAAGCGCATAGTTATGAGATTATCTAGGCATGATCATGTATATAGGCATCACGTCCATAACAAGTAGACCGACTCCATCCTGCATCTACTACTATTACTCCACACATCGACCGCTATCCAGCATGCATCTAGAGTATTAAGTTCATAAGAACAGAGTAACGCATTAAGCAAGATGACATGATGTAGAGGGATAAACTCATGCAATATGATATAAACCCCATCTTGTTATCCTCGATGGCAACAATACAATACTTGCCTTGCAACCCTTTCTGTCACTTGGTAAGGACACCACAAGATTGAACCCAAAGCTAAGCACTTCTCCCATGGCAAGAAAGATCAATCTAGTAGGCCAAACTAAACCGATAATTCGAAGAGACTTGCAAAGATAACTTAGTCATACATAAAAGAATTCAGAAAAGATTCAAATATTATTCATAGATAAACTTAATCATAAACCCACAATTCATCGGATCTCGACAAACACACCGCAAAAAGAGATTACATCGAATAGATCTCCACAAGAGAGGGGGAGAACATTGTATTGAGATCCAAAAAGAGAGGAGAAGCCATCTAGCTAATAACTATGGACCCGTAGGTCTGTGGTAAACTACTCACAACTCATCGGAGGGGCAAGGATGTTGATGTAGAGGTCCCCCGTGCTTGATTCCCCCTCCGGCAGAGTGCCGGCGAAGGCTCCAAGATGGGATCTCGCGGATACAGAAGGTTACGGCGGTGGAAATTGTGTTTCGTGGTGCCCCTGGATATTTTCGGGGTACGTAGGTATATATAGGAAGAAGAAGTACATCGGTGGCCGCCCGAGTGGCCCACGAGAAAGGGGGGCGCGCCCTATAGGGGGGGGGTGCCCTCCTATCTCGTGGAGGCTCCGGTTGCTTCTTGACTTGCACTCCAAGTTCTCTGGATCACGTTCGGCAAGAAAATCACGTTCCCGAAGGTTTCATACCGTTTGGACTCCGTTTGATATTCCTTTTCTTCGAAATACTGAAATAGGCAAAAAAACAACAATTCTGGCCTGGGCCTTCGGTTAATAGGTTACTCCCAAAAGTAATATAAAAGTGGAAAATAAAGCCCAATAAAGCCTAAAACAGTAGATAAAGTAGCATGGAGCAATCAAAAATTATAGATACGTTGAAGACGTATCAAATACATGCCTACATTATATTTATAAGCTGGAGCTAGTTCTGTAACGCCCTGGGTTATGACTGTTATATGATGAATATCATCCAATGAATTCACTGATCCAATGCCTGTGAGTTTTCCACATATTGTTCTTGCTAAGTTACTATTGCTATTACTACTGTTACAACTGCTACAATACTGCCACTGCTGTTACTGTTACTATTGCTGCTGTTACCGCTGCTATCAAAACCATCATATTACTGTGCTACTAGTCACCTTTCTGCAGATATTTAATCTCCAGGTCTGGTTGAATTGACAACTCAACTGCTAATACTTGTAAATATTCTTGGGCTCCCCTTGTGTCAAATCTATAAATTTGGGTTGAATACTCTACCCTCGAAAACTGTTGCGATCCCCTATACTTGTGGGTTATCAAGACCTTTTTCTGGCGCCTTTGCCGGGGAGCATAGCTATATTTGTTGAGTCATTTGGGATTATTATCTATTTGTCACTATGAAGAATCTGAAAGATACAAGAACCAAGAGTTTTCCCTCTAAGACGAGGGGAGGTAAGGAATTGCCATCTAGCTTTGTACTTGATTCACCTTCTGTTATGGATAAACTTGCAACGCCACCACTTGCTATTAATCTTGATATGTCGCAAGTTATTGATGATGCTACTTCTTCTATGAATGATGCTTATGATGATGCTAGTACCTTGCTTGATGATAATGTGCCACTGGGTGAATTTCTTGATGAACAACTTGCTAGAGCTAAAGAGAATGAAATTGTTGAAACTGATGAAGTCCTTGAAACTGATAACAATGAAACACCCATTAGACCTAGCTCTCCTAGATTTGAAATGCCTAAGATACGTGAAGGTTATGCTATGGATGAGGAGATAACTAGAGACTTTCTTGCTTGCAATGATAGAGATGATCTTAAAAAATTACTATGCAAAATGAAGGAAAAATCTTTGAATGCTAGAATGAAATGTGATCCTAAGTTTGCTACTTCACCTATCTTTGTTACTGATAAGGATTATGAATTCTATATCAACCCAGATTTAATTACTTTGGTTGAATCTGATCCTTTCCGTGGCTATGAAACTGAAACTGTAGTGGTACATCTTACTAAATTAAATGATATAGCCACCCTTTTTGCTAATGATGAGAAAATTCGCTTTTACTACATCCTCAAATTGTTTCCGTTCTCATTAAAGGGTGATGCTAATATATGGTACAATACTCTTGCTCCTGGTCATGTACGTAGTCCCCATGATATGATTTACTACTTCTCTGAAAAATATTTTCCTCCTTATAAGAAACGAGCCGCCTTACAGGAAATATTTAACTTCGTGCAAATTGAAGAAGAGAGTATCCCACAAGCTTGGGGGAGGCTTCTCCAATTGCTTAATGCTTTGCCTAAACATCCTCTTAAGAAAAATGAAATAATTAATATCTTCTATAATGGACTAACCGATGCTTCTAGGGACTTCCTAGATAGTTGTGCTGGTTGTGTTTTCAGGGAACGAACTATTGAACAAGCTGAAGAATTATTGAATAATATATTGAAGAATTATGATGACTGGACTCTTCCGGAACCACCTCCTAAACCCACTCCGAAGAAGTGGGGTATCTTATTTCTCATTCCTGAAGATATGCAAGAGGCAAAGAAATGTATGAAGGAAAAAGGTATTAAAGCTGAAGATGTTAAGAATTTACCACCTATTGAAGAAATACATGGACTGAATACTCCACCACCACCGGTAGTAGAGATAAATTCCTTATTAGAGTTTGATGAAGGTGACATCCCTTACAATAAATATCCTAGTCAATGCCTATTAATTTGATAATTACATTAGAAAACAATATCGCTTCAATGCAAATGTTATGAAACAATTGAAATACAACTCTGACATGATTGCTCGCTTGAGTGACTTGCTATTTAGAATCACTAATGATGTTAGGGGTGTAGGAAAACATGCTTATATGGTTCAAACCCAGTTAGAACAAGTTGCTAAATCTCAAAGAGAGTTGCTTATTGAAGCGAACAATAATATGAATGATCATGCTGTTAGAGTAATGACTAGAGGAGGTAGAATGACTCAGGAACCACTTTATCCTGAGGGACACCCTAAATAATTGAACAAGACTCTGAAAGAATTAATATTGATGCACCTAGTCCTTCTAAAAAGAAAAAGAAAAAGAAAAATGATAGGACTTTGCATACCTCCAGTGAACCTGAAATAGAAAAACCACCTAAAGATAGTAATGATGTCTCTATCTCAGATGCTGAAACTCAATCTGGTAATGAACATTCACCTAGTGATAATGAAGAAGATAATGATGATGTTCATGAAGACACTGAACCAGACAATGATAGAGAACCAGATAATGATGTTGAGATAGAACCTGCTGTTTTCATAACCCACAACCTAAAAATAAAAGATATGGTAAAAGAGACTTTGTTGCTAGAAAACATGGTAAAGAAAGAGAACCATGGGTCCAGAAACCCATTCCTTTTCCACCTAAACCATCTAAGAAAATACATGATGAGGAACGCTTTGCTGAAATGCTTAGGCTTGTCTTTTTGTGCACTCGCTTGACTGGTATATTAAAGATGGCCCTTTATGCTAAATAGATGAAGGCCATCATCACTAATAAAAGAAAAATACCGGAAGCTGAAATATCCACCATGCTTGCTGATTATTATTTTAAGGATGGAGTACCTAAAAAACTTGGAGATCCATGGATACCTACTATACCTTGCTCCATCAAAACAAACTATGTCAAAAATGCTTTGTGTGATCTAGGAGCTGATGTTAGTGTTATGCCTTTCTCTTTATATAAAAGACTTGACTTGAATAAACTCACGCCTACTGAAATATCTTTGCGAATGGCTGACAAACCAATTGCCATACCTATCGGTATTTGTGAGGATGTGCCCGTTGTTGTTGCAAATGTTACTATCTTAACAGACTTTGTTATACTTGAGATGCCCGAGGACGACAATATGTCGATTATCATTGGTAGACCCTTTTTGAATACTGGAGGGGCTGTTATTGATTGCAATAAAAGCAAAGTCACTTTTCATATCAATGGTAATGAGCATATGGTGCACTTTCTGAAGAAACAATTCCAAGTGAATGGTATTAATGTTATTGAAAAATCTCTGACACTCACTATTGGAAGTTTTCAACTACCTCTACCTACTGCCAAAAGAAATATGAAATACTTATTGCTGGGGATATGCATATCCCCGTTGAGGTAACTTAGTGTTTTACGAAAGTTCTTCGGTTTCATGCTAATTGGAAGTGGTTGTTAATAAGACTCGATCAACCTTGTTAATGGATCATTTTTCAGAGGTATGAAGTCGATGAATTTAGTGAGCACAACTTTCTGCCCTTAACTTTTGTTTTCTATCTTTCTTAGTTAAATAAAATAAAATGCTATGTTTACTATGTTTTCTGAATTTTCCGTGCAATAAAGAAGTGCCCAGAAATAAAAGTTCTCAGAATGCCATGAAATTTTAAAATGATATTTTTCTAAGTATTTCTAAATTTCTGTTGCAAATAACATCAGAGGGGGGTGCACCTGGTGTCCACAAGACACCAGGGCGTGCCAGCAACCCCAGGCGCGCCCTGGTGGGTTGTGGTCCCCACGTGGGTCCCCTCACTTACCTTTTTAGCCTATGTCATCTCCTACCTCCAAAAAAATCACCATAGCCCTCTCTCTCGTGTTCTTGCTCTCAAATCCATGGATTTTGATCTCTTTGCTCGAAGCTCCATTTCTATAACTATTTTGAGGGATTGCTACTTGTTGTGTGACTCCTCCATTTCTCCAATTAGGTTTTTTCGCTTTAGTGGTTTATATTTTGAATAATTAGCTTCTCTTGGTGCTGTTGTAAATGGACTTGCATGTTTAATTCTTAGAGCTCTAAGTAGTTTGAATGCTTAATATGGCCTCTATGCATCCCTATTAGTAGTTGCTATCAATGTTATCTTTAGGATTAAAATGAGTATTTTTAGAAAGTTCTCCTCCAAGAAAATGCCAAGGTAGTCATCAGGGAATCACCAGACAACGACCTCAACATTCCCAGAATGGCAGAGGTGCGGCCATGCGAATGGACGCATAATGCCTTCATGGAAGAGGCCGGGTTCCATCAAGAGTTTGCCCAATTCGTGGCGAATGCCGGGCTGTCCGACTTCCTCGTAGATGAGTGTGACCAGCACCACTTCCTCATGAATTCCTTTGTCCAAAATTTCCATTTTTTGAGTAGGAATAATCCTCCTGAGGTGCAGTTTAATTTATACACTGAAACCCGTCAGATACCGCTCACTGACGTTCGTGATATATGTTTGATCCCTTCTGATGGGGAATTAAGGGAGCCTAGACCGATAGAGTTTGAGGACTTTCTCCGCACTTTAACAGTGGGGGATGAGAGAGGCTTGTCGGGCGCCACTGCCACTAGTTTGCAGTTTCCTCCTATACATTACTTTGCTTTGTTCATCACGAAGTGTTTAACTGCTAGGGAGAAGGCCGGTGCACTCAGTGCCCCTGACCTCGCTATTTTACGTTGTGCACAACACAATGATCACATCTTTAGCCTAAGGGCTATTATTGCACGCCGTCTGCACCTTAACTGAACCAAGGGAAAAATTCATGGTGATATTTATGCCACTCGCTTAGGGAGTCATTTTAATGTTCAGATACGCCAACATGATTATCCTTTGTCCCAAGTTTATCTAGATCACCAGGCTATGGAGTATCACCAGTTTATTGATGACGTTGATTCATTTTATAATATTCATTACAACCTGGTTTTCAGTGTGGATTCCCATGATATTATCCTGTTGCCTGCACCTATTTGTTTGATTCTATTGCCAGGGGCGGATACAGAGTCATGTCTGAGGACATCATTGACTACCGGAACGACCAGGCAGCGGCAGAGCAGGAGCTCCAGGAGTGGGACGCTCAAGTGTCGCCGCCACATCACTTCCACATGGATCCGGACTGCAACACGTATCCTCGTAGACTGAAAGCGGAAGCGTTTGGCAACACGGGTTGATGTAGTCGAACTTCTTCTACCTTCGACTGATCAAGCACCAAACGCACGACACCTCCGAGTTCTGCACACGTTCAGCGTGATGACGTCCCTCGCCATCTTGATCCAGTAAGGTGTCGAGGAAGTAGATGAGTTCCGTCAACACGAGGGCGTGGTGACGGTGATGGTGAAGTGATCCACGCAGGGCTTCGCCTAAGCACCACGAGAATATGACCTGGGGTGTAAACTGTGGAGGGGGCGCCGCACTGGGCTAACAATTGATGTTGTGTGTGTTCTAGGCGCCCCCTCCCCACATATATATATGTGGGAGGGGAGGAGAGGCAGCAGGGGCGCCCTAGGGTTGGCCGCCGCCCCCTAGGGGCCCTGCCTTGCCCTGCGCTCCCCCTTTCCATGTATGCATGAAGGGGAAGGAAAGAGGGGGGGGGGGGGGGTGAGGGAAGGAAGTGGGAATCCTAATCCAAATTTTCCTTTCCCTTCCCCCCTTTCCTTCTCCTCCTCCTATAGCCTTATAGGCCGCACCAGCCCCTTGTGTGCTAGTGTATTCCTTCACAAGGCCCATATGGCCCATAGGATTGCCAGGGTCCATATGACCCTGAAGGTGTTTCGGGTACCCCTGGCAATTCAGGGACACTTCAGGGTCACAAGGCCCATATGACCCGATAAGTACCTGATACCCCGCGGAACACTTCAAGTGTCCAAATACCATCGTCCTATATATAAATCTTTACCTGTCGACCATTTCAAGACTCCTCGCCATGTCTGCGATCTCATCCGGGACTCCGAACAACATTGGTCACCAAATCACATAACTCATATAATACTAAATCGTCATCGAATGTTAAGCGTGCGGACCCTACGGGTTCGAGAACTATGTAGAGATGACCGAGACACCTCTCCGGTCAATAAATAATAGCAGAACCTAGATGCTCATATTGGCTCCTACATATTCTACGAAGATCTTTATCGGTCGAACCGTTATGACAACATACGTTATTCCCTTTGTCCATCGGTATGTTATTTGCCCGGGATTCGATCGTCCGTATCCACATACCTAGTTCAATCTCGTTACCGGCAAGTCTCTTTACTCGTTCTTTAATACATCATCTTGTAACTAACTCATTAGTCACTTTGCTTGGAAGGATTCTTATGATGTGCATTACCGAGAGGGCCCAGAGATACCTCACCGATAATCGGAGTGACAAATCCTAATCTTGATCTATGCCAACCCAACAAACACCTTCGGAGATACCTATAGAGCATCTTTATAATCACCCAGTTATGTTGTGACGTTTGATAGCACACAAGGTATTCCTCTGGTATCCTGGAGTTGCATAATCTCATAGTCGGCGGAATATGTATTTGACATGAAGAAAGCAATAGCAATAGAACTGAATGATCAATATGCTAAGCTAACGGATGGGTCTTGTCCATCACATCATTCTACTAATGATGTGATCCTGTTCATCAAATGAAAACACATGTCTATGGTTAGGAAACTTAACCATCTTTGATTAACGAGCTAGTCTAGTAGAGGCTTACTAAGGACACAGTGTTTTGTCTATGTACCCACACATGTATCAAGTTTCCGGTTAATACAATTCTAGCATGAATAATAAACATTTATCATGATATAAGGAAATATGAAATAACAACTTTATTTTTGCCTCTTGGGCATATTTCATTCAGTCTCCCACTTGCACTAGAGTCAATAATCTAGTTCACGTCTCCATGTGATTTAACACCAATAGTTCACATCTTTATGTGATTAACACCATAATTCTTCCATGTGACCAACACCCACAGGGTTTACTAGTCAATAATCTAGTTCACATCGCTATGTGATCAACACCCAAAGAGTACTAGGTGTGATCATGTTTTGCTTGTGAGAGAAGCTTAGTCAATGGGTCTGCCACATTCAGGTATATATGTATGCATGTTGCAAATTTCAATGTCTACAATGCTCTGCATGGAGCTACTTTAGCTAATTGCTCCTACGTTCAATACGTATCTAGATTGAGACTTAGAGTCATCTAGATCAGTGTCAAAGCTTGCATCAATGTAACTCTTTACGACGAACTCTTTATCACCTCCATAACTGAGAAATATTTCCTTAGTCCTCTAAGGATAATTTTGACCGTTGTCTAGTGATCTACCCTTGCCAAACTCATGGCAAGGTACACAATAGGCCTGGTACACAGCATGTCATGCTTTATAGAACCTATTGCTGAGGCATAGGGAATGACTTTCATTCTCTCTCTATCTTATGCCGTGGTTGGGCTTTGGGTCTTACTCAACTTCACACCTTACAATACAGGCAAGAACTCCTTCTTTGACTGATCCATTTTGAACTCCTTCAAAATCTTGTCAAGGTATGTGCTCATTGAAAAATCTTATCAAGCGTCTTGATCTATCTTTATAGATCTTGATGACTAATATATAAGCAGATTCACCGAGGTATTTCATTGAAAAATTCTTATTCAAGTATCCTTCTATGCTATCCAGAAATTATATATCATTTCCAATAAAAAATATGTCATCCACATATAATATCAGAAATGCTACAGAGCTCCCACTCACTTTCTTGTAAATACAGGCTTCATCGAAAGTCTATATAAAACCATATGCTTTGATCACCTCATCAAAGCGCATATTCCAATTCCGAGATGCTTGCACCAATCCATAGATGGATCGCTGGAGCTTGCACACTTTGTTAATACCTTTAGGATCGACAAAACCTTTTGGTTGCATCATATACAACTCTTCTTTGAGATATCCATTAAGGAATGCAGTTTTGACATCCATTTGCCAGATTTCATAATCATAAAATGTGGCAATTGCTAACATGATTCTGATGGACTTAAGCATTGCTACGGGTGAGAAAGTCCCATCATAGTCAACCCCTTGAACTTTGTCGAAAACCTTTCGCGACAAGTCGAGCTTTGTAGATGGTGACATTACCATCAGCGTCTGTCTTCCTCTTGAAGATCCATTTATTCTTAATGGCTTGCTGATCATCGGGCAAGTCCACCAAAGTCCATACTTTGTTCTCATACATGGATCCTATCTCAGATTTCATGGCCTCAAGCCATCTGTCGGAAGCTAGGCTCACCATAGCTTCTTCATAGTTCGTAGGTTCGTCATGGTCTAGTAAGATGACTTTCAGAACATGATTACTGTACCACTCTGGTGCGGAATGTGCTCTGTTCGACCTACGATGTCCAGTAGTAACTTGATCTGAAGTTTCATGATCATCATCATTAGCTTCCTCTCTAGTTGGTGTAGGCATAACGGGAACAGATTTCTCTGATGTGCTACTTTCCAAATTGAGAGAAGGTACAATTACCTCATCAAGTTCTACTTTCCCCCCACTCACCTCTTTCGAGAGAAACTCCTTCTCTAGAAATGTTCCATTCTTGGCAATAAAGATCTTGACTTCGGATCTGTGGTAGAACGTGTACCCAATTGTTTCCATAGGGTATCCTATGAAGATGCACTTCTCTGATTTGGGTTCTAGCTTATCAGGCTGAAGCCTTTTGACATAAGTGTCGCAACCCCAAACTTTAAGAAACGACAGCTTAGGTTTCTTGCCAAACCACAGTTCATACGCTGTCGTCTCAACGGATTTAGATGGTGCCCTATTTAACGTGAATGCAGTTGTCTCTAATGCATAACCTCAAAACGATAGTGGTAAATCGGTAAGAGAAATCATAGACCGCACTATATCTAATAAAGTACGGTTACAACATTCGGACACACCATTAGGCCGTGGTGTTGTAGGTGGCGTGAGTTGTGAATCTATTCCACATTGTTATAAATGAAGGCCAAACTCGTAAATCAAATGTTCACCTCCGTGATCAGATCATAGAAACTTTATTTTCTTGTTACGATGATTCTCCACTTCACTCTGAAATTCCTTGAACTTTTCAAATGTTTCAGACTTGTGTTTCATTAAGTAGATGTACCCATATCTGCTCAAATCATCTATGAAGGTAAGAAAATAACGATACCCGCCACGTGTCTCAACACTCATCGGACCGCATACATCGGTATGTATTATTTCCAATAAATCATTGGCTCGCTCCATTGTTCCGGAGAATGAAGTTTTAGTCATCTTGCCCATGAGGCATGGTTCGCAAGTATCAAATGATTCCAAAATTCCATCCATATGGAGTTTCTTTATGCGCTTTACACCAATATGACCTAAACGGCAGTTCCACAAATATATTGCACTATCATTATCAACTTTGCATCTTCTGGGATCAATATTATGAATATGTGTATCACTACGATGTACATTGGATGTATGACCATAGAAGGTTTTATTCATGTAAATAGAACAACAACTATTCTCTGACTTAAATGAATAACCGTATCGCAATAAACATGATCCAATCATATTCATGCTCAACGCAAACACAAAATAACATTTATTTAGGTCAAATACTAATCCCGAAGGTAGAGGGAGTGTGCGATGGTGATCTTATCAACCTTGGAATCACTTCCAACACACATCGTCACCTTGCCCTTAACTAGTCTCTGTTCATTTTGCAACTCCTGTTTGAGTTACTAATCTTACCAACTGAACCAGTATCAAATACCCTGGGGTTACTATGAACACTAGTAAAGTACACATCAATAACATGTATATCAAATATACCTTTGTTCACTTTGCCATCTGTCGTGGAATTGTCACGGCAGATGTCCTACCAGAAGGACTTAGTTACGGAGCCATCGCAACTAGGTTAGCTTAAAGGGGTTAATCGGGACAAAGGACACAGAGAGATTATACTGGTTCGGCCCCTTGCGGTGAAGGTAAAAGCCTAATCCAGTTTGAGGTGGTATTGCTAGGCTTTTGATTACCAGGGCGCGAATAAGCTTGACCTAGTTCTCGTTCTCTTGTTTCTTGCCCTAAACCGCCGCCGGGTCGTCCCTTTATATACACAGGTTTACACCCGGCGGTTGACGGAGTCCCGGCCGGCTCATACACAATGTGTCCGGCTCGGTGACTATCTACACTTGCCTTACAATACAGGTCGTACATACATGGTGGTTCATCCCCTTGGGCCTTAAGTCACCTCTGGGTCTTGGGCCATCAACGGGCTTGCATGATCCGCCATCTTCATTGGTAAGTCGCCAATGGTATGACCCGGCCCCTCCTGGGCGGTTCATACCCAGTAGTTATATCCCAACATTAGGCCCCAGGTTGATTTGAACTTGTTCATATCAATTTTCAATACCTGACTTGTCACAATCTTGCATCACTTGTCTGATAAACCTTGTTGTAACCCGCCGTGACGCCAGCTCACAGAATTTTCTTAAACCGCCATGACATCATTTTGCATTAATATCGCACGTAGCCCAGAGCATCTAAATTGATCCTTATCTTAATGAACAACCCAAAAGCCGAGGCGTCCATATAGCCACATGTGAAGGAAATATGCCCTAGAGGCAATAATAAAGTTGTTATTTATATTTCCTTATATCATGATAAATGTTTATTATTCCTGCTAGAATTGTATTAACCGGAAACTTAGTACATGTGTGAATACATAGACAAACAGAGTGTCACTAGTATGCCTCTACTTGACTAGCTCGTTGAATCAAAGATGGTTAGTGTTGGGGATATTACTGCTGGGCGTAAACCGGCCAGGAGAGGCCGGGTTATCCCTATAATGAGTTATTATATTTGAAGCCCATGAAGACAAAGACGACATCGCTTTATGAAGGCCCAGGGCCCAAAGGCGGATTAAGGTCTGTAGACATAAACCAACATTGATATGTAAGCTTGTGTTGTAAGATAGAAATAGTAGAGACCGGTCCGGACACGTTTATGAGCCGGCCTCGGGATCCCGTAAACCAACGGGCGTCAACCCATGTATATAAGGGGACAACCCAGCGGCAGTTTAGGGACAACAAACAACAACTCGAGAACCAGGCATAGCGGATTCGCTCCCTGGTCATCGAAACCGTAGCAATTCCACAACAACTGGATCATAGGCTTTTACCTTCACCGCAAGGGGCCGAACCAGTATAAACTCCCTGTGTCCCTTGTCCGCTTTAACCCCTTTAAGCTAACCCGTCACGATGGCTCCACGACTAAGTCCTTTTTCTAGGACATCTGCCGTGACAAAGCCATGACAGTTGGCGCCCACCGTGGGGCTATCGCACGATGGTTTCAAGTTCTTAGAGGGCAGCTTCGAATGGCTCAAGGGATACGCTGTGGGCCGGATGACTAAAAATCGTCGTGGCAAGCTCTACATCGACGACGCATGCTGGGGCCCCGAGGCCGGAACAATCGAGTATGGGTACCGGGTCCCCTTCAGCGGCATCCACGTCTTCATTGGCAAGATTGGCGAGCCGGGTCCTGAGCCGGACATCTGCACCGACATCGTCGAAATGGCTCAGCGTGCGAGACCCGCCCAGGTTCAGCCTGCCATGAAGCGTGCCTTCGTGGGAGTTATCCATGGAGCGGAATCTGAGGATAGATCAGCATCTGGTGGTGAGACCGTCATTTACTCTGATGACGAGTCATCAATCGGAGAGACCGAGTCATTGTACCAGTTGCAAGATGGCCGGATTGGGGGCTGTTCTGATGGCGACAGTATTCCGGACCCCTTCGATCCGCCAAGCCGGGTTGCGATCTTCATGGCGATACACAGCCAGCGACCACTCTTGATCACGGGCGGCGATGGTTTCGGAACGAAGGCGGCGGCAAAGAGCCAGGGCAGAAGCCTGTGCGACCGCCGACTCAGGTTTTATCTGACTTATTTGACACTTTGGCAACGCTGATGGCGGAAGTTAACCCGGTGAACCAAGAGGAGCATAACGCGGAAATCACGAAGGTGAAATATCAAATAACTCAAGCCAAGGCAAACCTGACGGCTGAGGACACCAGGATGGCTGCAGAACGAGCCGAGTTAGATGCACAGGCTTACCGGCTTATGTTGGATCAGAGCGCATCAAATGATGTCATGAGGAGAAGGTACCGGTCTCACCTGCCTCCAGTTTATGAGGCCAGGAACCTCTTCAATACCCCAGGAATAGGAACCAGTAATCCGCCAGTGGTACCGGGCAGAGGCACCTAGAACAGGAGCGCCGGTTCAGCCACGCCCGATGGACCTGCCTCATCAGAATAACGTCCTATCATAGCACGTCCCAACACCACCGGGTCATTACTCTAACCCGTTGGATAACATTGTCGCTGCCGCTTCACGATTGGCAGCTCTCCCGATCGAAGGCGAGTCCCCAGTAGCAGTTGAGACACGGCGGGCTAGGGAGCTTCTTCAGACGGCCGTGACTTAGCAGCAGGCTTATTCATATAGCCGCAAAATGATTCATTCTACTCCCCGCCCGAGCCGGAGTTACAACATGCACATAGATGAACCGGCTGTGTCAAGCAGTGCGCGAAATCATAATCCGTCACGTGGCCATAACCCGGCGGGTGGCGGTGGTGATGCTCAGGATGTGGTGGATCGTGCTATTTCACGGAGAGAGGCCAAGTTAGCGGCGCAACATGAAGCCCGCCAACTTACTCCAGTTCGTCCAACAACGTCAGTGGAACCAGGGGTTACCTCCAGTTCTTTGGGGGTACCGTGTCTCGTCTCAGCGCTGCGCAATGTGCGGCTGCCTAAGGATTTCAAGGGCCCACGTAAGGTGCCGAATTACACTGCCGATTTATCTCCCGAGTCATGGGCTGAAAGCTGTGAGATGGCAATGGAGATGCTGGATGTGGACGATGCGGCATGTGCCAAATACTTTACCATGATGTTGGAGGGAACAACTCGCACTTGGTTGAAAAACCTGCCGGCTAATTCCATTGGGTCGTGGGTCGAGTTAAGGGCCCAGTTTATCCAGAATTTCAATGATATGTGCAAGAAGCCCATGTCAATTGTGGACTTAGATGCATGCTTCCAGTAGGAAGGAGACTCAAAAACCCGTTGGGTGCGCCGAGTTTTGAAGATTTTGCATTGATCGGACCGCATCAACGCTGATACAGCAGTTTTAATGTTGGAAGGCAATTGCCAGTTTGCGCCTCTGAAGTTGAAGTTGGGACGGCTCAAACGTCATTGCAATGACATGGGAACACTTATGGCAGCTCTGCTAAAGTATGCCGACTCTGATAGTACCAAGGACCCCGAGTCAGACGATGACAAGACAGGGAAGGGAAAGAAGAGCGGTAGCACCAAAGGGCAGGAGCATAACTCGGCGAGTCATGGAAACAGCGGTAAGCGTAAAGCGGATAACAGTTTAGGCTTTGTGGCTAATACCAACACGTAGGACAAAGGCCAGCGTAGTAAGGGTAAACCGCCCTCGCGTGGTGGAGGACCAAGTCCCAATCCGGAGTGCCTGTCTTACCTGTTGAACCAACCTTGCCCGAAGCACGGGTTGTGGGATAAACCATCCACGCACCTCTGGAAGGATTTTTATATTATGCAGGAGTTCAAAAATTCAGATTTTTGGTACGATCATGGACCGGGCGGCGGTTCAGGCCCCGGATCTCATGGGCCGGGTTACGGTGGAGGCAGTTCCGGTTCAGGTTTTCATGGTAATCAGAGCGGACATGGCAATCAAGGCAGTCAGGGCAACCAAGGTGGTTATAATCATCAGGGCAATCAGCAGCAACAGCAGCAGTCGGGTTACCAGAGCAACCCGAAGCAGTTGAATAGCGGGCAGTATCATGTTTTCACCACTAGCCTGTGCAAGCGCGATCAGAAGCTTCATAAAAGGGCAGTGAATTCCGTTGAACCGGCGGTGCCCCGTTACTTACGCTGATCAGAGCAGCCGATCATGTGGAGTAGGGAGGATCATCCACCCCGGGTTGATAATCTGGGTCATCTGGCATTGGTGGTGGCGCCTTAGGTTGGAGGATATAAGTTCACCAAGGTACTCATGGATGGAGGGAGTAGTATCAATATCCTTTATTATGAAACCTTCCGTCGCATGGGGTTAACAGATACAAATCTTAAACCGTCCAACACAGTCTTCCATGGTGTGGTGCCTGGTAAATCGGCGTATCCAGTTGGTAAGATAACCTTGGAGGTTGCTTTTGGAAATGAGCACGATTCAAGATCAGAGACATTGACTTTTGAAGTGGTGAAAATCAAAAGCCCGTATCATGCCCTGTTTGGACGGCCGGCTTATGCTAAGTTCGTGGCAAGGCCCTGTTATGTCTATCTGCAGCTCAAGATGCCGGGTCATAAGGGGACCATCACAGTTCATGGAAGCCGTAAGATCGCTTTGGAATGTGAAGAAGGTGATGCGGCATATGCTGAGTCGGTTTGTGCAACAGAGGAGTTGAAGTTCTACAAGGACAATGTTGATCCGGCGGATATGACTTCTTTGAAAAAGCCAACTACCGAGCATGATCCGGCCTTGAAGTTTAGATCGGCTGATTAGACTAAGCTGGTTGATTTTTTTCCAGGTGATTCATCCAAGCAGTTTAGCATCAGCACTAACTTGGATCTGAAATAGGAAAGCGTGCTCATCGAGTTCATCCGTGAGAAACGGGACATCTTTGCGTGAAAGCCTTCTGACATGCCAGGTGTACCGAGAGAACTCGCTGAGCACACTCTTAATGTCGATCCCAAGTATAAACCGGTCAAGCAGTTTTATCGCCGGTTCAATGAAGAAAGACGAAAGGCAATCGGTGAGGAGGCAGCCAGGCTCTTGGCGGCTGGGTTTATCGTTGAAGCATTTCATCCTGAATGGTTGGCTAATCCGGTGCTGGTACTTAAGAAGAACGACACTTGGCGTATGTGTGTGGCCTACACAGATTTGAGAAGGCTTGTCCAGCGGATCCTTTTGCCCTCCCTCGTATTGATCAAATCATTGATTCTATGGCGGGTTGCGAGCGTTTGAGTTTTCTGGATGCTTATTCTGGTTACCATCAGATCAAAATGGTAGTTAAGGACCAGGAGAAGACAACTTTCATAACTCCCTTTGGAGCCTTCTGTTATTTATCTATGCCTTTTGGGCTCAAGAGTGCCCAGGCGACTTATCAGCGTTGTGTGCAGAATTGTCTTCATAATCAGATCGGTCGCAATGTTCATGCTTATGTGGATGATATTGTGGTGAAATCCAGAAAGGAGGAGACATTGATCGATGACTTGAAGGAGACCTTAGATAACCTCTGGGTTTATAAAATGATGCTTAATCCGGCCAAGTGTGTCTTTGGTGTACCGGCAGGTAAGCTCTTGGGCTTTCTGGTATCTAACAGGGGTGAGGGAGTCCTGGACTAGGGGGTGTCCGGATAGCCAAACTATCATCACGGCCGGACTCCAAGACTATGAAGATACAAGATTGAAGACTTCGTCCCGTGTCGGGATGGGACTTTCCTTGGCGTGGAAGGCAAGCTTGGCGATACAGATATGTAGATCTCCTACCATTGTAACTGACTCTGTGTAGCCCTAACCTATTCGGTGTCTATATAAACCGGAGGGTTTTAGTCCGTAGGACGAACAACAATCATACCATAGGCTAGCTTCTAGGGTTTAGCCTCCTTGATCTCGTGGTAGATCTACTCTTGTACTACCCATATCATCAATATTAATCAAGCAGGAGTAGGGTATTACCTCCATCGAGAGGGCCCGAACCTGCGTAAAAACATCGTGTCCCTTGTCTCCTGTTACCATCCGCCTAGACGCACAGTTCGGGACCCCCTACCCGAGATCCGCCGGTTTTGACATCGACATTGGTGCTTTCATTGAGAGTTCCTCGTGTCGCCACCGATAAGCCCGATGGCTCCTTCGATCATCAACAACGACGCGTCGAGGTGAGACTTTTCTCCCGAGACAGATCTTCGATTGGCGGCTTTGCACTGCGGGCCAATTCGCTTAGCCATCTGGAGCAGATCGAAAGCTACGCCCCTCGCCATCAGGTCAGATTTGGAAGCTTGAACTATACGGCCGATGTCCGCAGAGACTTGATCTTCGACGGATTCGAGCCGCAGCCAAGCGTGCCGCATTGCTTCGATGGGCATGATTTAGCTCGCAGCGAACGATTGCCTCGGAGGCCGCACCAAAGATCCGCTCCGACCTCAATCCGGAGCCGGATTCCCGATCGAGGAAGAGTGGTTGGACACGCCTCGGGGCTACAATCTCACGGCGATTGAGCGAACTCCATCCTGTCGCTGCGAAGATCTCGACTCTGTGGTGCCGGACTCCTCTCCGGACTCGAACCTCCGCGCCCTTGCCAATCGAATCCGATTGGGCGCGGTCATGGAGTTCATTACGCAAACATCTTTCAGCACTCGCCCTTTGGCGACATCCTGAATTCACTAAAGTCTCTCTCTTTATCCGGAGAGACCTGGTCGGACTACGGACAGGAAGGTTGGGATACGGACGACGAAGAAATTCAACGCCCACCGACCACCCACTTTATAGCCACCGCCGATGATCTAACCGACATGCTCGACTTGACCAAGACATCGGCGGTATGGACGGCGATGCGAGAGCGACCAAGACCCAGCGCCTACAAGGCCTGGAAGGCCACCTGTCATATGACATATACATGGTGGACATCCCAAAAGATGGGAACGACGATGGAACAACGGAGGATGACCCCTCAAGAAGCAACCAAGCGCCGACGTCGTGGCGCCGCTCTAAATCCGCCACAATAAAACGGTGATTCCGGCACGGAGATAATAATACCCGGACAGGTCAAGACAACCCCTCTAGCAGGACTCAGCGCGGGAGGAGGGAGAAGCAAGTCCGCATGACGGTCTGGCAGAAAGAGAGGTCGAGGACGATAATTATCGCCTCCCTCCGAAGATGAGGCAAGCCTCGGCGACGACAATTTGTCGTGCTCGAGGATCCCGCCAGACAGAGCGCTTTCAAACGCAGTCTTATAGCCACGGCAAGCAGCCTCAAGAAAAAGCAACAACAGGTGAGAGCTGACCAAGACCTAGGCAGCGACAGATGGATCAAGTCCTTGCAGCCAAGAGTATGAACTCGAGCGCCCCAAAAGCTACCCCAAACGCAGGCCGTTGCCTCGATCGAGGAGGAAGCACCCAAGTCACCGGCGACGACATGGCAGACCGGCCACCCGTGGCATGCGACGGAGAAGCCTCTCGGCCCTCCGCTCAAGCCACACCCCAACGCCCCAAAAATACCAAGGCACGGAAAAGCGCGTCGGACTTGCGAGATATATTGGAGGATAAGGCAAAACATACAAGATCGATCTATGGATCGTGTGGTTTCAACGACCGGGATGATTACCGTCGCGCGGATACAACAAACCTGGCGGGCGAACACGATGAGACAAAGCTCATATGAGCTACGCCGTGATATAGCGCAATCTGAGGCGCCAGACACCCACTATGCTTCACGGATGAAGTAATGGATCATCAAATCCCGAGGGCTTCAAACCCGTAAACATCGAATCATACGATGGTACCACAGATCCAGCGGTCTGGATCGAGGACTATCTCCTCCATATCCACATGGCCAGCGGTGATGATCTACATGCCATCAAATACCTCCCACTCAAGCTTAAAGGACCAGCTCGGCATTGGCTCAACAGCTTGCCAGCAGAATCAATTGGTTGTTGGGAGGACCTGGAAGCCGCATTCCTTGATAACTTCCAGGGCACATATGTGCGACCACCATACGCCGATGACCTTAGCCACATAATTCAGCAGCCAGAAGAATCGGCCAGACAATTCTAGACACGGTTCCTAACAAAGAAAAGTCAAGTCGTTGATGGTGTCCGGATCAGAGGCCCTTGCAGCCTTCAAACATAACATCCATGACGAGTGGCTTGCCCGGCACCTAGGACAGGAAAAGCCAAAATCCATGGCAGCCCTCACAACACTCATGACCCGCTTCATGCGGGAGAGGACAGCTGGCTAGCTCAAGCAACAACTTGTCCAAACACCACGATAGTTCGGATACCAAGGACAGCAATGGCAGGTCGCGTCACAACAAGAACAAGCGCCGCGTGCGGCGATGATGCTGAAGATCTGACCGTCAATGCGGATTCGAGGCTCTAAACCCGGTCAGCGGAAGAAGCCATTCAAAAGAAATACCGGGGCCCGTCAAATTGGACCGAATACTCGATCGCTTGTGCGGATACATGGCACCCCGAAAACAGCCAATCACACCAACAGGGATTGTTGGGTGTTCAAGCAAGCAGGCAAGTTAAGTGCCGAACTCAATGACAAGGGGCTGCATAGCGATGACGAGGAAGAGCCCCGGCCTCCGAACAATAGAGGATAGAAGGGTTTTCGCACACAAGTGCGGACGGTGAACATGATATACGCAACCCACATACCCAAAAGGGAGCGGAAGCGTGCACTAAGGGACGTATATGCGATGGAGCCAGTCGCCCCAAAGTTCAACCCCTGGTCTTCCTGCCCGATCACCTTCGATCGAAGGGACCACCCCACTAGCATTCGTCACGGCGGTTTCGCCGCATTGGTTCTTGACCCAATTATTGACGGATTTCACCTCACCAGAGTCCTGATGGACAGCGGTAGCAGCTGAACCTGCTTTATCGGGATACAGATCGCAAAATGGGCATAGACCCTCAAGGATTAAACCTACAAAGACGACCTTTAAGGGCGTCATACCGGGTGTAGAGGCCAGTTGTACGGGCTCAGTTACACTCGAAGTGGTCTTCGGATCCCCGGATAAATTCCGAAATGAAGAGTTAATCTTCGACATCGTCCCATTCCGCAGCGGCTGTCATGCACTACTTGGACGAACCGCATTTGCAAAGTTCAATGCGGTGCCGCACTACGCATACCTCAAGATCAAGATGCCAGGCCCTCGAGGAGTAATCACGGTCAATGGAAACACGAGCGCTCTCCGAGCGGAGGAGCACACGGCGCCCTCGCGGCGGAGGTACAAAGCAGCCTCTCACAACAATTCTCGAGTCCGGCCACTAAGCGTCCGGACACATCAAGCGCCGAGTAACCTACAACAAGACCGCGTGGCACGATTCAAGCGCAGCGTAGTAATCCGACCCCAACCCCAGCCCTCGCGAAATTGCGAAGCCAGTACTACGCGTACATAACTACGCTTTGGAGATACCATGGGCATAAGGGGAGGGGCACAACCACGGCACGCCCGGAACGCGGCTCAACCGCACCAGGGGCTCCCGATTGTGTCATTCTTTTTCTTTTTTCCTTTTTCTTCCTTCTCCTTACTTTCAGGACTCCATCTTTCAGAAGTCCTGTCCGGCACTAGAATCGCCAAACTCATGATGCAACAGCCAGGGAAGCGTGAGCTACGTCAGTGTTGGTGTGGTCTCTATTACGAGCATTATACCTGTTTTACATACCATCCCGCAGCTTACCCCTGGAGGGGGACATGTTAGATAGTCCCATCCCTTGCTTATCGCACTCTTTGTATCGTTCTGCTTTCATTGCAGTACCTTTTTGAATAAACAATACATAGCTTTTGCTTATTATTGCACTACTTTCTTTATCTATACATATGTTCATTTCATGACATGTTGCACCCGTACACTTTGTTACGGCCAATACACCAGGGGCTTAAGTACCCCAAATTTATGGTGTGATAAGTCCGAACACTTTCACAAGTGCGGCACCCCGAACTTATAGCATTATATGAATCAGCTCCGAATCATGTCTTGGGTCAATAGTTGGGTATGCCCGGCTCCCGTGTTTTGGTACCTTACGTTCCATTATATCGGCTAAGGTAGCACCGGGAGAACCACTGCGATTGTGCCCAGTTGAGCTGGGTCGAGCACCTCGATGGAAAGCTAAAACTGACCGTCAAGATAGAGGCGAGAGCGATGCGCTGTTCGAGAGGTTTTTCGGGTCCCTAAAGACTTATGCCGCTTAGAGCGAGGAACCGAGTTGTCCGCCAAGGCGTGGATAGCGCCCGAACTCGGTCTTCGAATACTAGGGGCTTCACGAAATTTAAAATTATAGAATTCTATGGCTAAGTGAGAGTGTTCAAGCATTATAAGTCCGGTTGCCTTGTTCGTTGCGTTGGCGCCTCCTAGATGGACCCAAGAATGGGAACAAGAGTGCTCAAGTTTATCCCGAACAGCCCAGACTCGTGGCATGGGGCTGAAGCCAACGACTTGCCATCTCTCAAATTTGATAAGCGGCCGCCTGAAGGTAATATTTTAAATTAACAAGCGTTGCTTAGCGCATATGAACAAGTTTTCAGCGTCTGAGGATAACAAATGCGAGTCTATTAAAAATTACATCTTTGGAGCACTCATCCGCTATTCGGGCACCCTTCAGAGGCCCTCATAGTACATTTTGGGCGTCGATGCTCCTTGCCCTTGGTGGCCCGTCCGTCACAAGCTTCTCCGCATCCAGCTTGCCCCGGTGCACTTTAGCGGGCAAGGGCCCGACGGACAGCCTCAATGCAGACAGAGCGCTTGATGACTTGATCCGTGGACAGGCGTCCACCGGCCGCACACTAAGCCAAGTAGCTCCTGCATGGCTTGCAATGGCCACACTGCACTATAAGGCCCTTCATGGCCTGTTCGGCGACCTTGTGGAGCTCGACCAGCTGCTTCAGCTGGTCGCTTAGGGGCACCGGATGTCCGCCTCGACATCTTGAGACAGAACACCTTCTCCGTCGAGCTCCCTCCTTGGCGCGGTAGAATGCGGCGACATCCGGACACCTCGGGCAGATCTGCGAATGCTCTGGAGAGCTCGAATCCGTGTAAGTAATAGGTAATTCACTTTCACATGCTTGCTTTGCATAAAGAATGCCTTACCCGCCGCTATCTTCTTTAGAGATTCAATTTCTTGGAGGGCTTTTTGGGCCTCGGCCTTAGCAGCTTTGGCACTCTCAAGAGCCGAAGCAAGCTCGGACTCTCGGGTCTTGAGTCACGCTCCAAACTCGTGTTTTTCCACGAGCACAGGAGCTCTTGCCGCACATCTGCCAGCTGCGCCTCCCCCTTCTCTCGCTCGGTGCGCTCCGCGGCCGCTTTGCTTTCGGCCACGGACACCGCCTCCTTCAGGGTCGCCACCTCGTTCGTGGCCCCTGCAATACCCATGTTATTCCTGTTATTTTTTCAACCAAAACCTTTTCTATAAGGTATTTCTTTAATAAGGTATTACTTACCTTCCTTGTCCTCGAGCTGCTTCTTGGCAAGGCCGAGCTCGTTCTCGGACCACTCGAGGCTTTGCGTCAATGCATCGACCTCCGTAGTCAGTGCGGCAGAGGTCAGCAGCGCAGCCTGCATTCCTATATTGACATACTTATGTTAGACTCCTGCGTATATATTTTTAGATCCTTAGTCTGGCTTTTCTTTCCGAACACCGAACTAAGCATCAGGGGCTACTGTCTATGCGGTAATACTTTTACATATTCTAAACTTACCTCAAAGCCTGTTAGAAGGCTAGTACAGGCTTCGGTCAGCCCGCTCTTGGCGGATGAACTGTCCGGATCACCGCACTCCTGTGATGCGGTGCTCCTCCTCGATGGAGGCGTTGTTAAGCGCCTCTAGTAAGCTATCCGGTGCCTCCGGTTGGACGGAGGACACCGGAGTCTTACCCTTCTTACGAAGGGACCTCTTGCCGGACTCCGGAACCGCTGAAGGTTCCGGCATGGAGTCCGGACAAGTGTCGGGCTTAGAGCCCCTGGGGGTCTTGCCCCCCACGCGCCTGGAGTCCGGGAGGTTGCCTTGTGGTGCCTCCTGCGCTACCTCCTCTTGAACAAGCCCCCCTTGGGGCCCCACCGCGGCGTCGTCCGCAGCGTGAGGTGAGGAGGCGGTTGGAAGTGAAGTACTCTCCATTTCCGATGAACTCAGGGACCCGCTTGACGAAGTGGCGAATTCGCCGTTGGGCGGGCTGCATGATTGTTTGGCATTAGAGAACACTATGCAATGACAAAAAAGCCAATGGTATCCGGACACTTACGATCTCGCCAGGGGCTTGGCCCTTGTTGGCCAATACTCCTCGTCGTTGTCGACGTTGGTGGAGAAGTCCGGAGGAAGGGTTCTTCCCTTCTTGGACCCTCCGGCCTCCCAGATGGGGTCGGCCTTCCTTTTCCTCTCCTCCCCCGATGGGGGAGAAACTTCTTTTTCCTCCTCCTCGTCCTCAGGAGAAGATTCTGCTTCAGAATCTGACAGCAGCTGGCGTCGGGAGCTCCTTCGAGTTCCCATGGCCTCCTTCTTGGCCTTCTTCTCCGACACCACATGGTACTGGAGCCAGAGCCCGTCAATCAAGGCGTCCGCTGGGTCTTCGGCAAAGGAGCCGGACAGTTAATCTGTCCGGACGTCTTCACCAGATCTGTCAAAGATTAGGGAGTTTTAGATCCCACATAGAGTCAATCTATAAAAAAAGAGTCCCGTAAAGGGTAAACTAACTTACCTCGCCGGCTTGATGCCGCGAGCTGTATCCGTGATCTTTGTTAGCGGATGCGGGGGCTTCGGCGCCCTTGAACAGCACCTTCCAGGCATCTTCGTACGTAGTGTCGAAGAGCCGGCTCAAGGTTCGGTGCTGTGCCGGATCGAACTCCCACAAATTAAAGGCCTGTTGTTGGCGTGGGAGAGTCCGGCGGATGAGCATCACCTGGATTACGTCGACAAGCCTGAGATTCTTGTCCACTAGGTTTCGGACACATGTTTGGAGTCCGGATAGCTCGTCCGAATTCCCCCATGTCAGGCCCGTCTCTTTCCATGACGAGAGCCGTGTGGGGAAGCCATATCTGAATTCGAGGGCCGCCACCCATTTGGGGTCGCGTGGCTCGGTGATGTAGAACCACCCCGATTGCCACCCCTTTATTGTCTCCACAAAGGCGCCCTCGAGCCATAGGACTTTGGCCATCTTGCCGACCATGGCGCCTCCTCCTCCGCAGACGGCCGCCCACAACCTTCGGCTGACATTGAAGGTCTTCACCATAGGCGAAGTGGGGCTGGATGAGAGGAAGGCCTCGCCTGACGATAAACGCCGAGATGTTGAGGATGAAATTGGGGCCAGGTCATGGAAGTACAGGCCATAGTAGAACATGAGCCCCCGGACAAATGGGTGAAGTGGAAAACCTTGTCCACGGAGGAAGTGGGGGAGGAACACCACCCTCTCATGGGGCCTGGGGGTTGGAATGAGCTGCCGCGCGTCGGGCACCCTGTGCGAGATGTCGCCGGACAAATATCCGGCCTCCCACAGTCTTGTGATGTGCCCCTCCGTGACGGAGGAGGCCATCCACCTGCCTCCCACTCCTGACATGGTTGGAGAAGGTTGAGGTGGGGTGTGCGGACTTGGGCGCTGGTGCTCGAGTGCGCGAGAATGGATGAGCAAAGGAGGAACAAGGCGTAGGTGAAAAGGTGGATCCTTATCCCCTTATATGGACGGACGAAGTTATGCGCCCCCCACCAGCCTGGTAAAACTCGCTTATCTCCCAAGCGCCATAATCAAAGGCGCGGATTTGGTTACCCACGTCCGTATTGATGGGAATCCCGGAATAAGGGGGCACGATCTATGCTTTGATAAGACGTGCCGGGGAAACCGCATCGCTAAACGCGCTAAGGTGGAACGGTAAAAAACGATTCATATAAATGCCTGGTCGTGGAGTGATGTCACGCCGCGGAATACGTCGGCAGTGCGTGCAAAGTTATTCTCTCTACGGTGGTATGTGGAACTTGTTTTGCGAGCGGACACTATCTGGTGTTCAAAATCTTCTATGAAGTATTTGGAGGAGAACCCGCCTTGCAATGCGAAGACAATATGCGCCGGACTCGGCGTCATTGAAGCCTGGTTCAGGGACTCTTGAGGAGTCTGGACTAGGGGTGTCGGATAGCGAACTATCATCACGGCGGACTCCAAGACTATGAAGATACAAGATTGAAGACTTAGTCCCGTGTCGGATGGGACTTTCCTTGGCGTGGAAGGCAAGCTTGGCGTCGGATATGTAGATCTCCTACCATTGTAACCGACTACGTGTAACCCTAACCTATCCGGTGTCTATATAAATCGGAGGGTTTTAGTCCATAGGACGAACAACAATCATACCATAGGCTAGCTTCTAGGGTTTAGCCTCCTTGATCTCGTGGTAGATCTACTCTTGTACTACCCATATCATCAATATTAATCAAGCGAGGTAGGGTATTACCTCCATCGAGAGGCCCGAACCTGGGTAAAAACATCGTGTCCCTTGTCTCCTGTTACCATCCGCCTAGACGCACAGTTCGGGACCCCCTACCCGAGATCCACCGGTTTTGACACCGACAAGGGGCATTGAAGCTAATCCGGAGAAAATGAAGGCTATAGCTTCTTTGGCTAAACCAAAGTGTATCAATGATGTTCAACGCCTGGCAGGCCGGATTGCCGCCTTGAGCCGGTTTATCAGTCGCCTTGGTGAGAAGGCTATCCCTTTATATCATATGCTGAAGAAGACAGATGACTTCGTCTGGAGTGACGCCGCCAATGAAGCATTTGAGGACTTAAAGTGGCAGCTGGCTAATCCGCCGGTCCTTGCTGCTCCTGTTGATAAAGAGCCATTGTTGTTATATGTGGCTGCTAACGCCCGGGCTGTTAGCGTGGAAAATGTGGTGGAGCGCAAGGAAGCCGTAAAGGAGTATCCGGTTCAACGGCCAGTTTATTATATCAGTGAGGTACTTATTGAGTCCAAGCGAAGGTACTCGCATTGGCAGAAGCTGGTGTATGGAGTTTTTATGGCGAGCCGGAAGCTTAAGCAATATTTCCAAGGTCATCCCATCACCATGGTCAGCTCTGCTCCTTTGGGGGATATAATCCAGAACAGGGAAGCAACTGGCCGGATTGCCAAGTGGGCTATTGAGCTTGGGCCTCACGGGTTAAAGTATATGCCCCGTACGGCGATCAAATCTCTGGCACTTGTGGATTTCATCAATGACTCGACAGAATTACATGCGCCGCAAGAAAAGCTGGATCATACTTATTGGACTATTCATTTTGATGGATCCAGGCAATTGAAGGGCTCGGGGGCTGGAGTCGTGTTAACTTCCCCACGAGGTGATAAGTTGTGTTATGTTCTCCGTTTAATGTTCCCTTGCACTAACAATGCAGATGAGGCTTTACTCCACGGTCTTCGGATGGCTAAGGAGATGAATTTAAGCCGGGTTAAGTGCTTCGGTGACTCGGACCTGGTGGCTCAACAAGTGTCTGGTTCTTGGTATTTCAAGGACCCACTCATGGCAGCATATCATCGAGAGGTGGACATTGTTGCAGGTCACTTCAATGGTTATCAAGTCGATCATGTGGACCGGCGGAAGTATGAAGCGGTGGATGCTTTAAGCCGGTTGGGTTCCCAACGTAAACCGGTTCTGCCCAATATCTTCCTGGATGTGCTGCATAATCTGTCCGTCAAGCTCCCCACAGAAGAGGATTTGGCTGTTCCTGATCCGGAGGCTTAGTTGGTGGCGACTCTTCATGTTATCCCGGATTGGATGGTCCCGTACTTGGCGTATATGAACCGGGGCGAATTACCGGATGATGAAACCTTGGCCCGACAGATAATCCAGCGGTCCAAGTCCATGACTATTATCAATGGAGAGTTACATCATTGCAGTGTGACATGGGCGTTTCAGCGTTGCGTGTCTCCTGAAGAAGGCTGTGAGATTTTGCGTGAGATCCATGAAGGAGATTGTGGTCACCACGCCGGTTCAAAGTCCCTGGTAGCTAAAGCTTTTCGTCATGGCTTCTACTGGCTGATGGCTCATGCTGATGCAGAAGACTTGGTGAAAAAGTGCGACGGTTGTCAGAAATTTTCACGCCGAGTGTCGGAGTAATGGACTACGGGTAGGTAGACCCGAGCCCCCGAACCTTTCAGAACATCGGGGCAGGCTCGCCTCCGGACCTCAAGGCGAGGCCGCCTTCGGATAGTCGGCGGCGCGTGCCGGCTGCCCCTACAGGCCGAGTCCCGTGGAGCCGCCTTGGGACAAGCCGACTCAAGCTAGCAACCTCAATGAGGCCGACTACGAGTCGGCCCGTGACTCCCCACCGCCTTATGCTGGGCGACTATGGGGTAAAAGCCGCCTCGCGGCCCATCCCCCAGTCCATAAAAGCGAGCATGGCTGTGGCGCCGTACCAGCGGAGATCTCCGTGCGGCGCAAAGCTGCTGTTGCCATGCCCGCCTGTTATCATCACCATGGGAGACCCACAGCCACGTTGGCTGTCTGCATGCGACCCAAAGGCGGCGGGACCCGCCTATCGGCGGGAGTGCGAAAGCGGCGAGAGCACCCCAAGGCGGACCCGATGGGTCGGCCTCCGTAAGTCGGCCTCCTCCTCCCGGATCACAGCGCCATTAACCCGAGACAAGGCGAGGAATGCAGCGGTGATACGCCCGGAGCAACCTTATTGCCATAACCTCGACCAACTTCGCGTCATTAGAAGCAGCTACTGATGATCTGCAGCCGGCCAGACCCCCCCATGGCGGACAGAGACTGTCGGCCCCATCTTTGGGCGTCGGCGGGGCCCGCTAATCGGCGGGCCCGGTCAGCGGAGAAGGCAGCGACTTAGAGGCAGCGACTTGGGCCCACACTAGGCGGATTACCTTTGTACCCCGGGGAAGGCCTACTCTCTAAACCCCCAGGGGCACCCATACAAAGGGTTGGAAGCTAGTAGCTTTAGACACACACATAGAGGAGAGAAGAGCAAGCCAAGCCCTTCTCCTTCCTCAACCCGAACAACTCAAGGAGCCTCTTGTACCCATTTGCCATAGTGATCATGCGGAGACCCAGAGCAGCGGTAAGGGGTGTTGTCTCCTGGAGAGCCACAGAAGGTAGTAAGATCCGCTGCGTGCATGCCTTCGCCTCATCCGTTTCGAGGCACGGCAGTGACGTTCTACTCGCCCCCTCCATGATAAGCCATCCTTTGGCATATGTCGACCTAACCCCGACATTTGGCGCCCACCGTGGGGCCTGGTGCACCGTCGTCTGGAGACACTGTACGGGCGGGAACCCTCTTCCTCCTGGCGGCGCAGCCAGCTGACACGCCAGATGGAGTTTTTGCCGGCCGCTGCTGCATAGCGAGATTGCTGCGCGGCAAGTTGCCTCGCCGAACTTGTCGGCGAGGTTATCTCTCGACGAGCCTGCATCCGGCGCAGCAGACGGACGCCCAGCCTCACGCGGGCCTCCTCGAGCAGCTTCCACGTCGACGGCGAGCCCGCTGCCGACTGGAGTCCGTAGGCTCCACCGGCCCGATGCTGGTCGACTCGGGCACTGCGTCGCCGGCGCGTTCCCGCCAACGTGGTGGTTTCTGACGAGCCTCTCCCTCATGCGGAGGCGGCGGAACACCGTCCGCAAGTACTCGTCATCAGCCATGGCGACCCTGCAGCGGGGCTCGTGACCCTCTCGACACTGATACGCAAGACTGACCGCCTCCATTCCGGAGGACCCCGATGCCAGCGGCTGGAGGCGCGCCGCCTTCGGCTCCTCGGTAGCCTTGAAGCTGGCAAGCATGAGGCGCTTGTCGAAGCCTATCAGCGAGATGGATCGCGCCGTGGGCCTCGCCCGGCTCCGGCCAGGCCTAACCGCCTAGGCGTGGTCCGGCCAGCGGTCGTCCTCGCCCGATCTGTTGCGGTCGGCCGCCTGTATACATACGCCAGCGAGAACATTCGCGCTGCCCGAGCAGCGGCGGACGAGCTGGATAACCCGGCGAGGCGCCGCTGTTGGAAGGCGAGTCGGCAGCTCCTCGGCAACGCCGCGCAAAGCGAAGCCGGCTGCCGCGCGAGGCGCCACGGCGACAACACGACGGCTGCCTCCCGCCCGAGATCAAAGCGCGACATCTCGAGACGCCCATTGGCGGCGTCCGGCGAAGAAAGAACCGGATCCGGTGTCAGCCATAGCCGGACTCACATCTCCATCGAAAGCACAGCGAAAACGGCCGCCCGAAGCGGTAAGGCGGCGGGGCGACTATCGACCTCCGCCTCCCCTCAGAGAGAAAGCGAGTCTCCCGCCACCGTCGAGCATCCGACTCTCGGCGACTGCCTTGGCCGCCGAGGGAGTCGGCGAAGCGACGCCCGCCACCGGATCGGCGACTTCACGATCCTGGCGCTAGAAGAAGAAGATGAGTTGGGCCCACCTTTACGGACCTCGCATCCGCGACGCAGCCCTTCCCAGATCCACCTCCCGAGACACGCCCAAATACACGGCTCAAGTGAAGCCGGGAGGACTGGCTGAGTGGACTACTCCACGGCCGTCGGCATATGACGGCAACAAGCAACGCGTTGCCGTAAAGTATGTTCCCCTCATGCTCCGGGGCACGGCGGACATGGTTGAACAACGAAGCCCCGCAGCATCAACGGTGGGTCGACTTCACCGAGGGCCTTCGTCCGCAACTTCACAAGCACATACAAGCGACCTCCCAAGCCTCGTCAGTTGTCCTTGTGCATACAAGGCCCCAGCGAATCCACTCGCGACTACCTCACGCCTTTGGGGAGCTCCGGAACTCCAGTGAAGGAGTGCACGAGTCTGGCGTCAGTACTTCACCGCGGGGTGCGGGAAGGCACCCTCCTCAAGCACAAGCTCCTTTGCGGCGAGGCAGGAGACCCTCGACGAGCTGCTAGTCATGCGGAACAAATCATACTTGCCGACTCCTCCATGAAGGCGGAGATCAAGTCAGTCGGTTGGAAAAGTAGCTCCTCATGCTCCCGAACTCCGGTGGCGATGCCAGCCAGCAGCACAACAGCAGAATGATCCTAGCGCAAAGGCCCGCAGCCGGCTGTGATCGGCCCAGTGGCGGCAGTCGAAGACCGGCAGCGGAGGGCAGCCTCCTGCGGCAGAGCGGCGGCAAGTCCAGCGGCTGCGGCCTTCTCCTCTGGCGGACTCTGGGCGGACCACTGCAAGTTCCACGGCGGCTGAAGCCGTCGAACCACACCACTCGGAAGTGCTGGCTCACCGGGATCGCCAAGGAGGCGGCCTTGCCCCCTCCGCCTTTCTTTGGGCGCCGCCTCCACCACCGCCCAAGCGGCTGTCAGCTGATCGGCCTGATACAAAGGCGATTACCCGAAAACCTGGCGCCTATGTCGTGTTTACCTGCGTGGCGAGATGATCGCCCAGCGCGGCAGCAGCACAAGAGGTGAATGTCGTAGCATCGGGCGCCCAGAATTCATGCTGGTCAGAAGCCCATCAGCTGGGTCGTGCGAATCAGGCTCCTACGCCTGGTCTTGGGAGCCACCCTTGCCATGGATAGGCGGGCCGCTCGCTTCTCGCAATCTTGATAAGCGGAGGCAGCATCAACATCACTGTACAAGGATCGATGGAGAAGCTAGGAATCAAGCGAGGCGGCTTCAACATAGTCGGACTTTGTTCCACGGAATTGTACAGCCTTTCCTGCTCACACCGATTGGCAAGATCTTGTGAGCGTCCTCTTTGGGGATAAGGATCACTTTGGCAGGAGCCCGGTCGATTGATTGGTGGTGGACCTCGAGGCCCCTACCATGCCTTGCTTGGCCGACCTGCCTTAGCCAAGTTCATGGCGGTCCCCACTCGCCTACCTCAAGATAAAAGATGCCGAGTTCCAAGGGATTGACCATAGCAGGCGACTCTGTAAATCGTCCGCCCTGCGTAGCTGAAAGCAGTGGCTAAGCCGAGTCCTGGTGATCGCAGGTGAAGCGGCTCTGGATCGAATTCGTGGCGATGGCGACAAGCAGCCAGAGATATGGTCCGACCCCAAAAGTCGAAGTGAGGGCTCGTTCAAGCCGCCAAAGAGACCAAGAAGATACCCTTGGACCCGGGCACCCGAATCTCGCCGTCATAGGTGCGAACCTCGATAGCAAATAGGAAGGCGAGCTTGTCGATTTCCTCCGTGAGAATCGGGACATCTTCGCATGGTCCCCCAAAGACATGCCAGTGTACTGAAGCCAGTTCGCCGAGCACAAGTTACATGTCGACCTGATGTGAAGCCGTCGAGGCAGCCCTTGCGCCGCTGTCGGAAGAAGAAAGAAGAGTTGTTGGAGAAGAGATAGCACTGGCTCCTTGCGGCGGTTTCATCATGGAAGTTTTCTTTTCGGAATGGTTGGCGAACCGGTCCTGGTACTAAAGAAGAACAAGCGTGGCGGATGTGTATTGACTACGGCCTCAACAAAGCTTGCCCCAGGACCCGTTCGCTCTACCCGAGGTGATCGGTGATAGACTCCGCGGCGGATCACGAGCTGTTGAGTTTCTTAGATGCATATTGGGGATATCACGGATCAAGCTGAACCCGGCGAGACGGGTTGAATACTGCCTTCATCCGCCATTTGGAGCCGCCGCTGCGACCATGGCGTTCGGTTTGAGGACCGCGGCCCACCTTTCAGTGTTGCATGCGAAGTGCCTCCTCAAGCAGCTCGGCGAAGCGCCCACGTTTACGTGGGCGGCGTGAGTGGTGAAGACGCGGAGGCGAGAGCGCTGTTGGAAGACCTCAAAGAGACCTTTGAAAACCAGCGCCGCTTCGGATCAAGCTCAACCCAGAGAAATCGTCTTGAGATGCGGCCGGCCAGCTCCTCGGCTTCCTGGTATCGAGCGCGGCATAAGTGCAACCCGTGAAGATCAAGGCAATTGAGAGAATGGAAGTGCCCCTTGGACTCCTAGAAGTCGAAGTTCACCGGCTGCTTGGCGTCTATCGTCGATTCATCGATTGGCTGGGTGAAAGCCTTCCTCTGTACCAACTTATGAAGAAGACCACCTTCTTGAATGGAACTCAAAGCGATGAAGCTTTTTCCCGGTTGAAAAGAATCTGACTACTCCCCAGTCTTTGGCGGCTCCGACTCCAAAGGCCCATGCTCTACATATTGCCGCCACCAGCGGGGTAGTCGGCGTAGTTATTGTGGTTGGCGCAGGAGGAAGGCAAGGCGCTACCTGTCCAAGACCGGTATATTACTGGCGAGTCTTGTCGGCCTCAAGCGAGAACTACCCCACTACCCGGAAGATGTGTTACTGGCGTGCACTTTGCGCCAAGAAGTTAAACCTTACTTTCAAGAGCATTCAATCACCGTGGTTTACAGCGGCCCCACTAGCGAGAGATCACCGGAAGCCGATATGCTTGGGCGAGTGGCAAGTGGGCCATAGAGTTGGCCCCTACACCATCTTTTACCAGCCCCTTTACGCCATCAAGTCACAAGCAACTGGCGACTTCCTCGTCGATTGGGCGAGACCGATGTCTGCCGCTTGGCCTTGACTCCACTCATTGGCGGATGCACTTTGATGGCTCAAGATGCGCACCGGCTTGGGGCCGGCGTGGTCCTCACTTCCCCTAAAGCGACAAGCTCAAAATGCAGCTACTGCAGATCCATTCGCCGCCTCCAACAACGTCGCGAATCTGAGGCACTCATCCACGAGCTCCGACTTGCCAAAGAACTTCGGCATTCGCGGGATCACATGCTATGGCGACTCGACTTGGTGGTCCAACAGGTCATCCGTGGATCGGGGCCAAAGATGCAAACATGGCGAGCTACGCTTTAAAGTGCAAGCAGCTGAGTGGATATTTTGAGGATCACGAATTCCTCCATGTACCAAGAGCGACAATGACCAAGCGAGATGCCCTAGCAGAAATCGGTTCCACCCGACGAGCAATACCATCGGCGTAAGCCCTTGAGCGCCTTCTCAAGCCATCCGTCAAGCCGTCACGAGAATCAGACTCCATTTTGTGCGGCTCCCCGAAGAAAGCAGATCCGACTCGAGCCTCGTGAGACGGCACAAGAATCCTTGAAGCGCCCCAAGAACACAGCGGTGAAGCCGGCCGAGACTTGAGAACCGGTCCGGGACTGGCGACCTTCTAAAGACTCGATTACTCGGCCGGGGCTGCGCGATCGGCAGGGGACTTCTCAGTTGACAAGCTGCTGCAGACTCCAACCGGCCGCCTCCCAGCCCAGCCGCCCTCGTCCAAGTAGCGATCTTGGCGGTCGAAGAAATAGCAGCACCCTCATGGGCCCAGCCCATCTTGAAGTTTTAGTAGCGGAGCTACCTGGCCAGTGAAACCTTGGCTCGGCGGGGTGCAGCGCCCGGCAGCCTATACTATAATCAATGGAGATTGGTGGCGCAGCGTCACGGTGTCTAGCCTGCGTCGAATCGAGCAAGGCCAAGCAATCCTCGAAGACATTCATCGAGGCGAGTCACGGCCATCATGCAGCCTCGAGGCGGTCGTCGCCAAAGCCTTCGACCACGGTTTCTTACGGCCGACCGCCCTAGAAGAGGCCAAGGAATTAGTTCAAAAATGCAAGGGGTGCGGTGTTCTGCTCCAAGCCGCTTGACCCGGCCGGCAGCTAAATCTAATCCCCATCGCTGGCCCTTTGCTATCACGGGGCACGGACATGGTGGGACCATTCAAGGCGACGCGGTGGCCCTAACTCACCTACTTGTCGGGGTGGACAAGTTCACCAAGTGGATAGAAGCAAAACCCATCAAGAAGTTGAATGGTCCTCTGGCGGTAACTTTTATCGCCGACATCACGACTCGATGCGGCGTGCCGCACAGCATCATCACCGACAACGGCACAAATTTTGCCAAAGGCGCCTACAGCCCGTTCTGCGCGCGAGGGCATCCGGCCCGGACTTAGCGTCCGTTGCCCATCCATGATCAAGCGGCGGTGGAAGCGAGCTAACGGGCTCATCTTATGCAGCATCAAGCCTCGTCAGGTCGAACCTTTGGGCGTTCGGCGGTTCTTTGGCGAGGAGTTGCCGACCGTCCTCTCGGAGTCTGCGTCACGACCCCAAACAAGTCAACCGCTTCACACCTTCTTCCTCGTCTACGGTGCGAAGCCATCATCCCAACGGATATAGAGTTCGACTCCCATGAGTCACCATGTACACCGAGGAGAAGCGGAAGAAGCGCGTCAAGGCGGTGTCGATCTCTTTGGAAGAGGGCGGCTCTTTGGCACTCGGCCAGTCCGGCATCTACCAGCAGAGCCTCGCGCAGCTACTACAACAAGAAGGTCAAGCCAAGATCATTCCTAGAGGCGACCTTGTGCTCCGGTGATTCAGCGAACAACCGGCAGCTAAATTTGTCGTAGCGTTAGGAAAGAACCGTTAAATCATCGATAAAGTCTTTGAAATAGCTCCTACTACGATCGGTGCTTTCGAAGCCCGAAACGCATAAGAGGAGCGACTCCGGCAAAGAGCGGGCGACCATGGAATACAAATCTCCTCAGAAGATTTCTGATTGATGCAGTTATGTACCACGCTACCCTTTTGTGTTTGAAATACCAAGACTCCGGGCCCCGAGGAGCGAGCTCGGGGACTGCCCTCTTTGTTATCTTTATGATAAAATTATGCCTTTGGGTATGTTACCCTTTTATTATCTTTGTTTGGCACGGGCTCGACTAGTTGGCCGGGGACTCGCCGCTTTTGAGCTATGAAGTGCTTCTGAAGTCAGACAAGTAGCGTCACGGTGCCCAAGCGTCTCCGTCGGAAAGCTGCAGCTCATGAAGCGGCGATTTGTATTGCGAGCGGGAGTGAGTAAATGAGCGCCCACACGAAAAAAGGGCTAAGGACCCAAAGCATACACATAGTTGAAACCGGCTCCCGACCCGTTTTATGAAACCGACTTTTAAGAGGCGGCTTGCCGTTTCCTACCCAACTTATGCTTGCGACTCTAAAATGGCCAAGTACTTGCCTTCTCAAAGTAGCGAACACTTGACCTAGGCGGCAGTCCATGAGCTGGCTGCCCAGTGAGCAGGAAGCGGCATCTAAGGGAAGCGGCAAGGGAAAGCCATAAGAGCACTAAGCAAGAAAACATGAAATCGAGAACAATATTTACATAAACTTAGGCCCTTGGCGAGATCTTGAACAGAGTTGAGAGAATACACCTTGGTGGAATTGTGCAATTAACAAAGTTCCTTGAAAGACTAACAAGCGAGATAAAATAAAGCCAAGACAACGGCCTAGAAGCAGCGGATGGGGCGGAAGGCGGAGCGATGGCGGCGTCGAGCGCCCGAGGCTGGCTGGAGGCGATCTCAGTGTGATCGTCTCTGCAGCGGCTGGCTCGGAGCGCGGCTCGTTCTTTGGGCGTGATCGGTGAGGCTGGCCGCCCCTCCGTCTTCCCAGCGCCTCCATGCCGTCGTCCTCCGCCTCGTCCTCATCCTCGGTGCTGGAGTCGATCACCTCCCCGAGTCCTCGCCGTGATCCGGGTTCATCGAACCACTCAGTGGCGCCTCCCGCCGTCTTCAGCCGCTCGGGGCGAACCACTGAGTGTCCGTATAATCGGCGATCGCCGCCTGCCTTCGGCAAGCGCCCTCCGGCTGCAGCTCCGCTGGGCTTCGGCCGGAGCGGCCAGCGGTCGAGTCAAGCCACAGATACCATGCCTTAGCGAACTCAGGGCTCAGCGAGCTCCGGCCAGACGCGAGCCTTCAAACCTCAAGGCGCCTCGCCCGCGACCTCCGGCCCGGTCGGCGGTCCGGTTTGGTAGTCTGCCAGAACCGGCATGTCCAGCCCGCAGGCAACAATCGCTTTGGGCCCACCGCGAAGGCGGCGCAGCATCCGATGTGCTGGACGCGGCGACCTCAATGCTCGAGGAGCTGCTCGTCAAAGGGTCGGGGGCGGTTGCTGCGATCTCGGCGCCATCCGCCCTCCAGCGCCTCGCGTTCGGCCTCAATGGCACGATTGGCGCTGCGTATGACCGGGAAGAAGTACGCGGAGTAGAAGAAAAAGCAAGTTTGAAAAGACAAGACCGGCTTAATCCATGAGTCGGCAACCCAAAGAAAGTAAAAGCAAACTTACCATCAGCGATATCTTGATCTCATGGCCGGAGGTCGATCGCCTCTCGGTCGGTCGAGTAGGGCCTTCGCTCTCAAACTTCGGCGGGAGGCGGCCTCTTTCTTCTCGCCTCGGCCCGCGCGCCTTGAGCAACTCCCTACTGCTCCGCCAGCTGCATAGCGGCAGGTCGCTTCTGCGGCGAGCTTGCGCATTCCTCCTCCTTACCAGCGCGCAGGCGGTCTCGCCGTACCTAGCTGATCCCTTGAGGCGGCGTTGGACTGAAGAACAAAAAAAGAAGAAGGGCGAAGTCGTCGGATAAGAAGATCGCCCGGAAGATCCGGCCCGACTGCGCAGCGATCGGTCGAATCTCGGGGACTACAGCCAGCAGTGCGCATGCGCCCTTGCGAAGAAAACTCACCTCGGCTCCTCGCCGGTCGGCAGCCCGTTTGTTCAGCTCTTCAGCGTTGCGGTTGAAGGCGGTAACCGGAGGTTGTGATACTCCTGCAATAAGATTCGATTACGAGATAAAGACTTGGAAGTAAGCAAATAAAATTCCGGGCGCTTTGCTTTCGTGACCGAAACTTCGGGGACTACACCCGGATGGAGTGCTTATTTGGCGCTTACGAAAGATCAGAAAACTTGGAAATGAAACTTACTTGCGGAAAAACGTGGCGCGAGTGCGCCTTGGAGAGGATTACGAAGGCGGCGCTTCGACCGCGGCAACGGGCGTCCGGGGCGCCCGTGTTCAGCGAGCGTGCCTCCTCGCACCCACCCGATGGGTGCGGCGCTCGATCTTGATGTCGAGGATCGCCCGGTAGCGGCGCCCGATCTCAAAGGCGCGGCGCGATCCGCCTTCTCAAGCGGCGCCTCATTGGCGGCGACTTGAAAAAGCAGCGCGCATCAGCTTCATCGTCGGTCGGCCGGCCTTGGGTGAGTCCCGGCTGTTTGCCTCGCGCGACTTGAACTGCGGCGGCGGCGGAGGTGGCGTGGCGCGCTGGCGAAAAGCCTCGCCGCCCCTCCCTGCGACAGGAGCCTCACCACCATCTCCCTCGGATTGCCCGTGAAGTCCGGCGGTGATGGCGGCGACCTCGGAAGAAGCGACGAGCAGCGGCCCAGGCCAGGCGGCCTCCTCGGCTTGCCTTTGAGCTGCGGCGGCGGCCCGACCGCCCTCGGCCGCCGCTTTTTCTCGGCGGGTGGCCGCCTCCTTGTCCAGCGCTTCTCCTGCAGCGTTCCGCTCTGTTGCCTCCACGAGGCGGCCGCGGGTCAACCCGCCGGCTAACTGGCAGACGTCTCTGCCGACCCAGTGAGAGGCCACGATGAGAGAAAAAGACATAAGAAGACTTGGGCAAGAGCGGACGGAAGAAAACAAAGCCGGAATAAAAAGATACTTACGGAGACCAGCGATGGCTTCTTCACCTCCTTGCGAGCGGTTGGCCTAGCGACCGCTTCTTCCTGTGAGTCGCGGCTGCTCCACGATCCTCTTGGCTGGCGCTTTGGCCTTCGGCCCGGCCCGGCTTCTTCGCCGCCTCGGCCCAAAGCGGAGGAGCTCGCGCCTGGTTGGCGGTTCTCTGTGGCGGAGGCTGACTTTCGTCATCAGGCGATCGGCAAAAGTGGCGAGGCTGAAGTCGTCAGCCTCTCCCCTCCTTGACATCGGTCTCCACCGCCACGCCACAAGTCGGGGTCGTCGGCGTCACTCTCCGCCCGATCGGGGAGCGAACTTCATGAGCAGCCCCTTGGCGCGGTCGAGCAGCATGAGAGGATTACGAGTCGGAAAAGAACAAAAGAAAGTAGAGCGGATCGGCTAAGGAAGAAACAAGGAAGCGGGCGACTTACCATCGTGAGGGGATTGGCGCAGTATGGCTCCTTGCCGAGCGCCATTCCTCCTTGAGGTTGCAGCTCACCAAGAAGTTCACCGTGTCCACCACCTCCGGCGTGGGGCATGTCCTTGGAGCACATCCGGTGGGGTCGGTGAGCTCATCTGGCGAGATCGGATGAGGCGGCCACAGAAGGGAGGACTTCGGCCACGCCACGGCGGCCAGCAAGTCAGCCCAGTCGAGGCCCTCCAAGCTGTATCATTCGGCGGGCAGCATGCGGCGGCGTTACTGCGAGTCGGCGTCCGGGCCTGGGACTGATTTGGTGGAGTCGGCCCTTGATTCGCCGCCCCACGTGGGGCGGCAAGTTGACCGATCACCGTCGAAGCGGCGTTCTTGGCGATAATCTGGCGCCACATCTTCACCGACTTGATGAGGGGATGGCGGGGAAAGGATTATCGACCCGGCCTCCTCTTAGCGATTACCGCGCGCGCCAGACCCGGCATCGCGGCGATGTGGGTCCGGCTTCGGCGAAAGAACTCCCCATAGCTCGATGGTGGGGAGAACTCGAAACGCCGCGCCAAGGATGCGAAGGCGGCCACAACACCACGGTGTTGGGGGTGAGGTGGTGCGGATGGAACTGAAGAACTCCAGAGCAGCGGAAGAAGCCGCTCGCCGGCAGCCCAACCAGCGCGCTGAGGTGCGGCGGAAGACAACCTTTCGCCCTCCTCCTGCGCCCAGCGTGATTTAGCTCTCCGTGAAAGCGCACTTCGCCGCGAGTTCTTTGTCGAGAATCTGGCGCGTCGGCGGAGGAACTTCGACCATGTAAATCGTCGATGTGGAGCCGTCCCTACGCGGGCCTTGGCGGTGGGGCCAGCTGGCTGATGAGAGCTCATCTCATGGCGGGAGGAACAAGGCTCGGCGGAGGAGCAAGGAAGAAGATAGGGGGAGGGGATGAGAGAGTGCGGCGTCGTCGCGGCCCCTCCCTCCCCGCCTACTTATAGGCGTGCAGTGCTGCTTGAGCCGGTAGTGGGATTAACTGCGCCCGCGTCCCTCCACCCCACGATTCAACCCACGGCGTTCTGCGGCGGCGATAGCGGTGTAGGAAACCATCCCTTTACGACCGCATGGCGGATCCGCTGCTTGGCGAAGCGTGGTAGTGGCGAGCCCGCGGCAGGCCCGTCTTGTCACCGTGTAGCAACGTGGAAGGCCCTTCGCCCGCGCGTGGCGCCAGCGTGGCGAGCCCGGACAGCGGTTGCCGAAAAGCTTATCGAGCCGCCGCCCGGTCCCTTCGACCTTGAAACCTTTGAAGAGCAAAACGACCCCTGCCAAAGCCGACTCGGGATGGAGGCGGCGGGCAATCAAATTCTTCCTCTCAAGGGGATGAAGTTGCCGAGGCTCCTCGATAAAGCTGCCTCGGCGCCTCCCGGCCGGGGACTACAGCCGGAGATGTGGACTACGGGTAGGCGGACCTGGACCCCGAACCTTTCAAAACATCGGGGCGGGCTCGCCCCTCCGGACCTCAAGGCGAGAGGCCGCCCGGATGGTCGGCGGCAGCGCGGCCGGCTGCCCCTCACAGGCGAGTCATGGGCGCTGCCAGACAAGCGATTCAAGCCCGGCCAACCTCGGCGAGGCCGACTACGAGTCGGCCCGTGACCTCCGCCTTATGCAGGCGACTATGGGGTAAAGCCGCCTCGCAGCCCATCCCGCCAGTCCATAAAAAAGCGAGGAATAGCTACTGGCGCCCGTACCTGCGGAGATCTCCGTGCTTGGCCTTGCTTTGTTGCCATCTGCGGCCCGACATCATCACCGTGGGCAGACCTGTACCTGTGCGTTGGCTGTCTGTGCGACCGAAGGCAGGCGGGACCCGCTGTCGGCGAATACCGAAACGGCGAGCACCCCAAAGCGGACCTGATGGAGTCGGCCTCGGAATCGGCGGCTCCTCCCAGATCCACCGCGCCATTAACCCGGACAAGGCGGGGAATGGCAGCGGTGATCGCCGCCGACGTCGACCTGTTGCCATAACCTCGCGATAAGCTTCAGCGTCATTAGAAGCTTCTGACTCTGATGATCTGCAGCCGGCGAGACCCTTGCATGGCGGACAAAGCTGTCGGCCCCATCTTGGGCCGTCGGTGAAGGCCCATGTCGGCGTGCCCGAGTCGTGGAGAAAGGCGACTTAGAGGTAGTGACTTAGGCCCACACGGGCGGATTACCTTTGTACCCCGGGTGGTAGGCCTATATAAACCCAGGGCACCCATGCAAAGGTTGGAAGCTAGTAACTTTAGACACACACATAGAGGAGAGAAAAAGCCAAGCCCTTCTCCTTCCTCAACAATTTTATCTCAAGGCCTCTTGTACCCATTTTGCCATAGTGATCATCGGAAACCCTTGAGCAGCGATGGGGTGTTGTCTCCCGGAGAGCCACGAACACAGGTAAGATTAGCGGCATGCATGCCTTCGCCTCATCCCGTTTCCAGGCACCAGCGACGTTCTACTCGCCCCCTCCATGATAAGCCATCCTTTGGCATATGTCGCACCCAACCCCCGACACCGAGCTCACGTTCTGGCCCAGGAATTGCTAATGATTCCAATCACTTGGCCATTTGCAACTTGGGGGTTGGATATGGTTGGGGCCTTTAAGAGATCCAAGGACAAGAAGACCCACCTTTCGGTGGCGGTTGATAAGTTCACTAAATGGGTGGAGGCAGAGCCAGTCAGTAAGTGTGATGCAACTACGGCGGTTCAATTCATTAAGAAGGTGATTTTCCGGTTTGGCTTTCCACACAGCATTATAACTGATAATGGTACCTGTCGGTGTCAAAACCGGCGGATCTCGGGTAGGGGGTCCCGAACTGTGCGTCTAGGCGGATGGTAACAGGAGACAAGGGACACGATGTTTTTACCCGGTTGGGCCCTCTCGATGGAGGTAAACCCTACTCCTGCTTGATTTATATTGATGATATGGGTAGTACAAAGTGGATCTACCACGAGATCGAGAGGCTAAACCCTAGAAGCTAGCCTATGGTATGATTGTTGTTAGGCCTACGGACTAAAACCCTCCGGTTTATATAGACCTTTGGATAGGGTTAGGGTTACAGTCGGTTACAATGGCAGGAGATCTACATATCCGTATCGCCAAGCTTGCCTTCCACACCAAGGAAAGTCCCATCCGGACATGGGACGAAGTCTTCAATCTTGTATCTTCATGGTCTAGGAGTCCGGCCAACGGTGATAGTTCGGCTATCCAGACACCCCCTAATCCAGGACTCCCTCAGTAGCCTCCGAACCAGGCTTCAATGGCGATGAATCCGGCGCGTAGATTATCTTCGGCATTGCGAGGCGGGTTCCTCTCCAAATTCCATATACTCATCGAATAGTGTCCAGCTTCTGATAAATGTTGCGCTCCTTGGCTTCCATGCCCAATAATGGCCATCTTCCACGTGTTTGAATGAATGCGAAAAGCCAGGGTATTTTTACACTTATCCCCCTAGCTGCGCAAATGAGCCGCCTATAAAAGGGACGAGGATCTAGATCCGAGTCACACCATCCCTCTCCATGAGCTTTCATCGGGCGGCTTCGACAAAAATCCATTCCATCATGGACGGTCGTGGCGGCTCCTCCTCTCGCGCTCCGGCCCTCGGCCTGAAATTGGGAGAGATGCTCAGTCCGCATAGCGAGCTAGTGACACTCAAACCAAAGTTTCTTCCCGGCCTTCATGGTTCAGGTTGAGGCGGACTTGCCACCTACAAAAGGCGGAAAGCAAGTGGAGAAGTGTCCCGATCCCTCTAAAGGAGGCGGGTATGCTTCGTCTCTTATCTAGTAAGAGGACTCGATTTCCAATTCATCCGTTTCTCCGGGGCTCTTGGAGTTCTCGACCTCGAGTTGCACCACCTTCGCTTTGTCTCCATTTTGCACATCGCGGGCTTTGTGGCCTTTGCGAACTGTTCTTGGGCGTCGAGGCTCATTTGCGCTGTGGAAGAGATTATTCTGCCTTGTACCCGTTCTCATGAGGGTCATATATCAAGTGGGCGAGCCGAACTATGGCGCATCGCGAGGACGGATATCTATCCGGAACCCGAAGCGTCCGAAGACTGGCCTTGAAATGGTTTTATATAGAAGGCGTCCCCTGTCGGATCCTGTTGGATCGGTCTCGGAGTTCATAATGCTCCTTTGAAGAAAGCGCTGAGTTGGCGCCCAGAGCTCCTAGAGGAAGGCGACAGGGGCGTCCTTTACGATGAGCGAAGAAGGTTGTTAGCTCATTCGGACTGACCATGATCGGTGTCATGGCCACATGTATTATCGCGAGGGTGCAGCCGCTCCGATTATAAGGGTCACTCCATGTGGGATTTCAACAGGAGGGCGATGCCACCCGTCATGGCCGTGGGGCGAGATCGGTCACCGATCGGTGAAGACCTTGTCCGCTGTACAAGGGAGAAGAGGAAGATTTCCTCAGCGTCGGTCCATTGAGCGGATTTTCTATGAACAATCCCGAAGCTGGAGTAGCGGACATTTCTTTTTGCACATCCGATCCGTATTCCCATGGTTAGGTATCTCATTTTGTGATTTTGGCGCGGGAACTGCTTGAGGCCGTAAAGACATAAACAGCCGCCTCCACAACCGAGGATCCGGAAAGGTTCCTCGATCCGGCCTCCCAAGAGGATCCGGACATATTGGTGGAGCTGATTGATGGGGTATATCCTGGCGAGCATCGATAATGCCTTGGTTGCCATTACGGCCGATTACCGAATACTTCCAGCCTCACGGTAGTGGCGAGACCGAGGTCCCAATACTCGATAATGACCCATCCGTGCTTATTTTTATCACGTATACCAATGGTGTTTAGCAGGGGGTGCCTTGCGGCGGGAGGCGAGCCAGCGGCGGCTAGCCAACAAGAAGCGTCTGTTGCATGCTATAAAAAGTGCGGTCGGATCGAAACTCCGCCCATAGCGGTATGGGCGTCACCATATTCCCAGATTGATTCACTGGAAGGCGTACTAACGCTGGTGATCTTTTCAGGAAAAAGCGCTCGCGGGCTGAGTCGAAGGAGGTTGCCAATCGAACCTCCTTGAGCCGGGCTCAAAGCGGGTCGAAGCGGAGGCGAGCACCGGCGTCGTCGGATGCTCCTCGGCGAGAGGATGCCGACAGTTGTCCGCCACCAACTCCGAGGTGGAGGCGCCATGAATCACAGTGCCGCCGGACAGTTCTTCGATTCACGCATGTTTCTCCCAAGAGGCCTTGAATGCCTTCAATTCGGAGAATCGCACCTCCGTGCCGCTCAAGATGGTCTAGCGAGCCACGGGCGGTATGTAAAGGACATATGGGTGAGGAAATTTGGAGTTATATATGCGGTAGACCTCGAGACTTAAAATAGTTAGAATAACTGATTTAAGGATCATTTGTTATCTTGAGATCTTACAAAAAGAATACCCCCGTGTCCCGGGAGCTTGAAGAATGCAAGGCCCAACTTGAGGCTGCACTAGCCACTACAGGGGGAGCCACAGAGACCCCCTCTGGTAATATATGCTTCAAAAGATAAGTAGTTTGTGAAGTCGGCGTGTGTGGAAAATCGACAATAATATTGCGAGTGGCGCGGACTAGATCCGGACAAACAACAGCCCCTCTGCGCGGTTGAAGGCCGGCAGAATGTGCTTACAAGGGTGAGGCAAGAGAAAATAATCTCAAGATGCCAACACCCAGCTGGGTGAGGAACTAAAGGATGTTCGTGCCCGGTGTCGACTCCGTGAAGGAGAATCGGCGACTTAATCGCGGCATTTATAGTAAGTGCTTGGCGAACTTTGAAAAAGAGTTGGCGGGAAGTCAATAACGAGTTATATGCGTAGAGTATGCTCACGGGTCGTCTGAAGAGAAATGCCGGTTCTCGGTGACCTTCTTCACGAGCTATTGCAAGCTGCCGAGCGAGTTGAGTGATGAAAAGCGTCGCCCAGGCCTTGTGGCCATCTATCTCCCTACCGAAGACCTTGGAGAGCTTGCAAAGAAGCTTGAGGGAGCAGTGGCGCTTCCGACTATGGAAGATATCGGCTGTCGTCAAAGGCGCACGAGGAGGCACAGGCCATGGTGAAGGCAGCGGTGCAATGGACCCAAACCACATGGCGAGTCGGACCTGTGGGGCCCGGCAGGAAGGAGATCCTGTGAGCTTAGTATGCGGCCAAGTAGAGTTGGCATAAAAGTATTCCAGCAGGGGTGTAAACTAGACAGCCTATTAGGCGACATTGAAGAGAATACAATCGATCAATTTGACTATGTAATTTAAAATGACATGTAAAATGCCTTCTAGCGGATTGTAGATGTTTTGTCGTAGCGGACCTTTTCGCTTCAACCTCGGGACCCAATAGTCCGGTGTGTCCGAATACCCTCGCGGTTATGTAAAATCGGGGCATGCGTGGAGACCCGAGCGTAGGGGTCATGAGTGCTTTATCGGACAAGTGCCCAACTAGTTATGTTATATTACATGGTTAGTAAGAAACATCTTCGGGGAGAATAGTTCCGTTAGGGGTTCCTTTCCACAGGAGGCATGCCCTAAAGTGCATCTCGGACTGCGAAAAAAAAGCAGAAAAGCATCCGAGGCAGATAAATGAAAAATAAAAATCGTCTTTTAGTTCACGACTGAATATTCCCTTAAAACGCTAGCTTTCGGCTTCACCGGTCTGAGGTACGTCCGGCTGACAGCGGTAACAATGCAGAGGTGCTCCTTTACCACCTAGCGAACAATCGGGAGCGTGGGGTAAGCCACAGGAGCGAACAGCAACTTGGCCAAAACTTAAGTCATGTCGATGCATATAATGGTGAATAAAAGGTACATGCGGAAGTGTGACACATGTGTTGGGCATAAAGCCCGTATAAATAAGCTTACATTAAAAGAAGCCCCAAGGTATAATGGTAGCGGATAAGCGCGTCAAGTGTGTGCGAACAATGCGCAAACGAGCCTTTAACGGCTTCGGGAAAAAGGAGGGAGAAGGAGAGAAATAAAAGACAGCTTAAAGTAATACTCAGAATCCGGCGCTAGGCGTAGAATCTTCGGAGACGGGCTGCGTTCCATGGGTTTGGCTCGAGTCAATTATCCGATCGTTTCACAGGCGATGCAGCTCTGCCGGTCGAGGACTTGTCGATGATGAAGGACCCTCCCATTTGGGCTTGAGTTTGTCCTTTTTCTTGTCCGGCAGGCGTAGAACTAGTTTGCCAACATTGTAAGCTTCGGCCCGTACTTCCCTGCTTTGATATCTTCGAGCCTGCTGTTGATAGAATGCGGAACGAGCTTTTCCCACGTCATGCTCCTCCTCCAAGGTGTCCAAGCTGTCCTGCCGATCGAGCTCGGCTTCTCTTTCTTCGTACATGCGCTCGTGAGGTGAGTCATGAATTATGTCGCAGGGTAAAACTGCCTCTGCGCCATATACCATAAAAAATGGTGTGAATCCGGTAGTGCGATTCGGCGTGGTCTGCAGCCCCCAGAGTACGGAGTTGAGCTCCTCTACCCAGTGCGTGTTAGATTCCTTGAGGGACCGCACTAGTCTGGGTTTAATGCCACTCATGATTAGATCGTTTGCTCGCTTGACTTGACCGTTAGTTTGGGGGTGATAGACTGAAGCATAGTCGAGCTTGATGCCCATGTTTTTGCACCAGAGTTTGACCTCGTCGGCCATGAAGTTCGTGCCGTTATCAGTGATGATGCTGTGGGGGACGCCGTATCGGTGTACTACCCGATATGAAGTCTATCACGGTCGGATTCGGCCGTCTTCTGAGCTTGGCCTCTATCCATTTGGTGAATTTATCCACCATGACCAATAGATATTTTTGCTTGTGGGTTCCTCCTTTAAGGGTCCAACCATGTCAAGCCCCGGACCCATGAAGGGCGGGTGATGGGTATAGTTTTGAGGGCGGTGGGTGGCATGTGGCTTTGATTAGCAAAGAGCTGGCAACCGACGCATCGTTGTACTAAGTCCTGAGCATCTGCCCGGGATGTCGACCAATAAAATCCTGTACGGAGGGCCTTGCCTACAAGGGCTCGGGCTGCGGCATGGTGCCCACCGAGTCCGGCATGAATTTCAGCCAGGAGATTCCGCCCTTCCTCTTCGGAGATACACCTTTGAAGGACTCCATTTGTGCTTTTCTTATAAAGCTCTTCCTCATGGACCTTATAGGCCTTAGACCGCCGCACTATGCAGCGGGCCTCGTTTTGGTCCTCGGGAAGTTCCAGCCTAGTTAGGTAGGCTAGGAATGGTTCTGTCCATGGGGCGATGACTGCCATTATTTCATGGGCTGACTGTGTTATTTCGTTGGCGGGACCACCAACTATGTCGCAATGTTCGGTGTGGGGCAGTGTGGTTGGGTCCGGGTTGTTATTTCCGGACTCTCCCTCCCATAATGCGGATGGCTTGAAAAGCCTCTCTAGGAAAATTTTGGGGGACGGACATCGCGCTTTCGCCGATCGTGTAAAACGTCTGCTGCTGGTTGTTATCCGGGCTATATGGTGAAATTGAGCCCCTCAAACCGGTGACATTTTAGGGCGGCATTGCGATAAGCTGCCATTTTGGATCCTTGGCATCAAAGTCCCCATTTATTTGGGATATCGCGAGGTTGAATCCCGCGCACCTCTAGGCGTTGAATGCCCATGGAGCGCCATCCGGAGACCATGTAGAAGGGCCTCGTATTGGCTGCATTGTTGGAGTCCATGTACATTATTTGAAATGCGTATTGGACTGTATCTCCGGTTGGGGCGTCGAGCGGCGCCAGCCCCAGGCGGCCAACATTTTGGAGCCGTCGAAGTGCATGATCCGGTTGGAATATCGCCCGTACTCTTTAGGGAGTTGACTTGATCCATTCGGCGATGAAGTCAGCCAAAACTTGCGACTTAATAGCTCACCGTGGCTTTTAGGTTATGTCAAGCGGGAGGAGCTCAATGGACCATTTAGCAATCCGGCCCGTTCGTCGCGGTTGTTTATAATGTCATTAAGAGGTACCGGAGGCTCTTGTTATCGAACACTCTTGGAAGTAGTGTCGCAGCTTCGGGATGCCATGAACACGCGTATGCTATCTTTTGATAATCTTGGTGCCGTGACTTGCATGGAGTTAGGAAAGTGGACACGTAGTAAATTGGTTTTGGAGAGGAACTTGTGTCCGTCCGTTTCTCGTTCGACAACGAGCACCGCACTTACAACTTGATGGGTTGCTGCGATGTATAATAGCATTGGTTCGCCCATGTTGGTAGCGGCCAGAACGGGTTTGTTGCCAATATGGCTTTGATTTCTTGAGTCCGGCCGTGGCAGCATCCGTCCACTCGAAGTGTTGATCGCGAGGGAGGCGATAAAGGGTAATGCCTTTTCTCCTAGCGAGAGATAAAAGCGGCTTAGCGCATACGCATCGATCAATTTTGTATTTGTTTGAGGTCTTTGGGGATATCAATTGTGTGAGCTCGGATCTTGGCTGGGTTTGCTTCAATTCCTCTACGGATACAATGAAGCCCAAGAGCTTTCGGTGATGCGCCAACACATTTTCGGGTTGAGCTTGATGTCATATGTTGGAGATTATCGAATGTGAGCCTCAAGTAAATCGACTAGGGTTTCGACATGCTTGGATTTGGCGACCACATAGTCTCGTATGCCTCCACTGTTTTGCCTATCTAGTTTGCGGACATATACGAATCATGCGTTGATATGTTGCGCCGGTGTTTTTGAGCCCAAAGGGCATTGTGTTGAAGCAGAATGGGCCGTATGGAGTGATGAATGCCGTTGCGGCTTGGTCTGGCTCTGCCATCTTAATTTGGTGGTAGCGTCGATAATTTGATCGATGCGGGGGAGGGGGAAGGGATCCTTTGGTCAAGCCTTGTTAATGTCCTTAAAATCGACACATAGGCGCCAGGATTTGTCCTTCTTTGGTACCATTACCAGGTTTGCTAGCGGTCTGGATGTTTAATATCTCGATGAATCCGGCCTCCAATAGTTTGTAGCTCCTCTACCATGGCATGTCTCTTGGGTTCGGGCTTGAAGAGCTTGTTTGGTGGCTTGAATCCTTTTAGGATATTTAGGCTGTGCTCTGCCAGCCGGCGTGGTATTCTGGCATGTGAAGGGTGCGGGAAAAAATGTCCCAATTTCACGTAGGAATTCTCGTGTCTGATTGTCCACATCGGGGTTTAATTGTGCCCGATGGAGGCCGTTTTGTAGGTCCGTTGGATGGACTTGGAATTTGACTATTTAAATGCCCGATTTAAAGAGGTGGACTTGGATCTCTTATCGAGTATCACATCGTCCCTGTCTACCGTGGGGCGCAGTGTGTGTGAGTTCCTTTGCGCTAGGGCTTGGATAGTGCCTCGAGGGCAAGTGCGGCTGTTTATTTTTGGGCGGGCGCTATGTACAGGTCACTAGCGAGAGTGATAATTCCGTTGGGTCCGGGCATTTTCAGCTTCATGTACCCGTAATGGGGTATAGCTTGAAAAATTGTGAATGCCTCTCGCCCTAATAGGCGTGGTATCCGCTACTAAGCAGGGCCACTTGGAATGTGACCTCCTCGGACCTATAATTATGCGGCGTGCGAACACCACATCTAGTGTGATCTTTCATGTACACATGCTTCCGGTGGGGATTATTCCTCTAAAGGTTGTGCTGCTTCGCTCAATGCGGCTCGATCTATTTCCATTTTTGAAGGGTTTCCTCGTAGATGAGGTTTAATCCGCTGCCGCCGTCCATGAGTACCTTGGTAAAGCGGCCGATCCATGATACCTTGGTAAGGTAGCAAATCCACTATTAGACCGAGGACCAATGCGGTGGTGCTCGGGCTGTTGAACTTAGGTTAAATCCTGGCGTTAAAGGTAATAGCCGTGTCACTCCATGGATTTATTGTTGCTATCTGGTAGACTTGACAAGGCTGCGGGTGTTAGCTTCCGCATATTATTTGATCTGAAATGTCGAAGCTATTAATACCGTCTTGGTATTGCTGGGCTGGTGCTCTGGAGCTAAGAGCTCTTCGCCACTTTTGGCCATCTGCCGTAGTATCCACCATGCTCTAAGGCTATGAGTTGGAGTGGCGCCCTCTGTGCTATGAATTTTGCAGGGTCCATTGAGCCATCCCTCGATGCGGTTCCATGCCCTTTGGGGGTTTTTGCTTTTGGTATGTAACCAGGTGCACGGTGATGATGCACCCTTTTATTTTGGACGAGTCGTATTCATGGCGGATTATCCCAAAATTTGATTTCGGTTTTCGGGCGCTTTCCATTCGCGATACTTTCGTACTATGGGCGCCAAGTTAGCGAAGCGTGTAATTTCCTGACGACTTATGGCGTTTAGGATTCCCTTGTCCGTGCAATTATTGCGGAAGAATGAGATTCGTCCTCCTCCTCGCGGCAATCCTTTATCCTGTCCATAACCGGAGAATCGGCCCGATAATGATGTCTTTGTTTCACGGGCTCTTGCGGTTGGGATAGATAAACTTATGTTTGGGTGGGCGGGTGGAATTAAATTCCGAACCCGTCCGATCTAAGATTCGAGGGCCAAGAAGTTTCGAACTTGGAAGCTTGGGTTCTTGGAGGTTGCCCAATGAATCTAGCCGCTGCGACTTTAAGTTCGGGCTTGGTGGTGTCCTCCCCTCCGCGGGAATCCGGCATGGAGGGTCGGGAATCGGACATAGCTAGTCCTTAAGGTAGGATAAGTGTCGCCGTATTGTTCCTCTACCACAGCATCGTGGTGGGTAGCTGAGGAGAGTTGGTCTCTCTCGGATCGGTTTTAGGCCCAATCTGATCGTGATGCATGGCGACTCGGCGGCGTGCGATCAAGAGCTTGTTCAAGGAAGAGATCTCCATCGGATCTAATTGCTCGGCGAGTTCGAGTTAACGTGAAGATTGCTTTCGATGACCGAGAAGTCATCGTCGTGTGCTGACGAACGAGCGGTCATAAGAAAACCGCCTAGCGGAGAGTTTGGCGGTGGCCAGCTCCTTTAGCAACGATGTCGTCTTTAAAAGGCGGGATGAGGCATCCTTCACGATAGCGGCGGCGCAGAGGAACTCTCAATGAAAGCACCAATGTCGGTGTCAAAACCGGCGGATCTCGGGTAGGGGTCCCGAACTGTGCGTCTAAGGCGGATGGTAACGGAGACAAGGGACGATGTTTTACCCAGTTTGGGCCCTCTCGATGGAGGTAAAACCCTACTCCTGCTTGATTAATATTGATGATATGGGTAGTACAAGAGTGGATCTACCACGAGATCAAAGAGGCTAAACCCTAGAAGCTAGCCTATGGTATGATTGTTGTTCGGCCTACGGACTAAAACCCTCCGGTTTATATAGACACCGAATAGGGTTAGGGTGGAGGAGAGAGCCAATCAAGAGATCTTGGGAGGCATCAAGCCCTGGCTTATGGTTCCTTTGCAACGGACGCCGGGTTGTTGGGTGGAGGAGTTACCTTCTGCGGCTGGGCTCTACCGTAGGCTTGAAGCTGATCTGGGTACGGCCTCGGGCCCGTCCTCTGCTGTGGCGTCCCCCGGTCGTGCTCACCCTGTGCCGTTGCGCTCGCCCGCTTCCACGGCTCGCAAGAGTGGGCGCGTCTCCAACAGTGATGAGCGGGTAGCCGATCGGGCTGCTCGGTGTGCTGCGGCTCGGGATCTGCCTCCTTCAGGTTCGTTTCCAGTCTCCTCCCCCTCTCCTCCCTCAGTTTCCTCTCCTGTGCGTTTAGTTCTCCCTTCTCAATCTGATGATCATTTGCTCAAAATTTTAGACGATGTGGGTATTTGCTTAGATTCTAGTTTGGGTTCTCCCTCGTCTATTCTTGGTATTATTAGGGCTAATGAAATTGCCCAAGCAGATATTGCTAAAGCCAAGGAGGCTGGGACCGGTTCGGGTGCTCCACCGGTTGTGGCTGGTGGGGCCAAGGGGGTGATGACAGGTGTCAAGCCCCCTCGATGGTGTCTAAACGTGGGGCAAGGAAGCGTGCAAAACTCTGCTTGGCGCCGAGCAGGTCGAGTCTTTGTATCAAAAACTTGTCCTATAGATGAAGGCATTGATACGGAACATTAGAGGTTTCTGCGCTAGAAGCGCGGGGACCAACAAAAGATCTGGTTGGTGCGAAAACATAGATTTTATTGGCCTTGTCAAGACTATCAAATCTTCCTTTTCCGTGAGCGAATTATCGGCTATTGCGGGGATAGACAGATTTCATTGGAATTTTGAGGCCCCGTTTGGGCATTCGGGTGGCTTTCTGCTTGGTTCCAAAAAGGATACCTTCGATTTTGTGGCTTTCGAACATGGCATTTTCTGGGCTAGCGTGGTGGTTTCTCTTTGATTCTCTTAATTCTTTGGTGGAAATCATGGTGGTTTATGGTCCGGCTGACCACGCGATGTCTTATGCTTTTTTGGACGAGATTAGTATTAAAATTGATTCTTGCCAGCTTCCCCTTTTGATCGGGGGCGACTTTAACATGTTCTGTTTCCCTTCTGATAAGAGCTCGGCTAACTTTTCTTGGCCTCTGGCTGATGCTTTCAATGCTTTCATTAGGGACACGGCTATTCGTGAGATCCCTAGCGTCTGAGCCCGCTTCTCTTGGTCTAACCATCAACCCACCCATCCATTCCGTTCTCGATAGGGTTTTTGTTTGCCCGAGGTGGGATTCTGTATTCCCCTCTATCAGTCTTAGAGCCCTTTCCTGCGTTGGCTCAGACCACACACCCCTCATTCTTGATGATGGTACACGCCCTATGGGTTCCTCGCGGTTTCAGTTTGATGCTTCTTGGCTTCAAGTGGAGGTTTCAATGAGTTGGTGGCACAAAGATTACATCTTTCCTATCTTCTTCTCGCCGTTCTTTTGGCCCGATGGATGGTAGCATCGGTGCTCTTATTTCCTTCGTAGATTCCTTAGAGGTTGGGCCAAAAACCATTCGCTGAGTCAAGGCGTGACAAAGCGAGTTAATGGCTCAATGTGGTGTTACGGGCGAATCTTGCGAGATAATTACTGGGCTCTCCGTGAATGAATAGCAAATTCGGTATGGTCTAGAAGAGGTGTTGTTGGGCTTTCATAGGCGGGAGGAAGTGTCTTTGGAAACAGCGTGGCACTATCAATTGGACCTTAAAGGGTGACTCGCCCACACCTTACTTCTTTGCTATTGCTAACAGGCGTCGGAGGTGTATTATTGATAGTCTTATTATTGAGGGTGTCGGGGTTTACGACCTTCCGGTGATTATCGACATGTGGTCTCTTTCTTTTCTACCCTTCTAGCGGCTAAACTTTGAGTGTGGCTTTAGGCTGGCTCCGTCCTACGGTCCCCCTTGAGCAACTTTAGATTCTTGATAATTTCAGTTTGCTGATCCCTCCACGGAAGAGAAATTTTTGAGGCGATCGTTCGATAGCGCTAATCAAACTTCTGGTCTGACGGCTTTTCCATCCCTTTTTCCGGCAATTACGGCCTCACTAAAAGGTCTAACTATGGCTATTTCTCAAGGGTTTTGGTTGGGAAGCTGTTGACATTTGAGACTCAACTCGCAGTTCTCACCCTCATCCCTAAAGTCAAAGGCGTGATTTAATCTCCCAATTTAGGCCCATTGCCTGATTAACAATTTTGCTAAGATCTGCCAAGAGAACATGGCTACTAGGGTTTCCCGATGCGCCCATCGGGTCATTAGCCTTTTCAATCTGCTTTTATTAAGGGAGATTCATCTTGGACGGGGTGCTTTGCCTACACGAGATAATTCATGACCTCCACTGTAAGAACACCAAGGTTGTGGTCCTTAAGCTTGATTTTGAAAAGGCGTATGACTCCGTGAGCTGGTCCTTTCTTCGCCAAGTTTTGCTGGCCAAGGGCCCGATGGTTGGTGGTTCACCGTCGATGCAACTTGTCCTTTGGGGCCCCGGCGGTGGCTGTCAATGGCCAGACCAGTAATTCTTTGCGAATGGTAGGGGGTTGAGACAAGGAGATCTGGCGTCTCCCTTGCTTTTCAACTTTGTTGCCGATGCTTTATCTCACGTTTTGTCATGGGCTGTGGCTGCCGGTCACATCTCGCCAGTTAGCTCTCACCTCATTCCTAATGGCATCTCCCACTTACAATATGCGGACGATACTATCATTATGGTTGAACTTAATGACAATTCCATCACGAATCTAAAATTTCTTCTTCTCTACTTTGAAGCTTTGCTGGGCCTTAAAATCAACTTCTCTAGAGTGAGGTCATTATTCTTTGAAATTTTTGTCTCGGAAGCGTTGGTGGCCCACCTTTTGAACTGCTCTCTCGGATCTTTTCCCCTCAAATACTTGGGTCTACCTATCTCCCCTCTTAAACTTTTGGCTAAAGATTTTGCCCCGGCCGTGACTAAAGTGGGTAATAGAGTTCTGCCGTGGCGAGGCCGTTATAATTCTCAGGCGGGCAAGGTTGCCCTTACCGATTCCTGCCTCTCCTCTCTCTCGATGTTTCTTATGGGCTTCTATCTCGACGAAGGATTCACTCGAGCCGATAAGCACGGGGTGCCTTTTCTTGGAATTAGTCAGATAATAAGCATAAATATAGGATGGTTAAATGGGATCTCATTTGTAGACCTAAGAACATGGGCGGCCTTGGCATCCTTAATACCAGAATCATGAATAAATGCCTCTTGTTAAAATGGTGGTGGAAGATTATGTCCCTTGAGGATCGTCCTACTTGGCTTAACCTTCTCAAAGCTAAATATTTCCCCTTCTCGAGCCCTATGTTCGCTTCTTCTACTAGTGGCTCTCAATTTTGGGTCAGCTGGTTACTGTTAGACCAATTTTTGGTCCCTTGTGAAATTAGATTGTTAGCGATGGTAAATCTACTCCTTTGGTTAGAATGGTGGGTGGGGACACCATGCTTGCGGTGGCTTACCGGTTACATTTTCCTTTTGTGCTAATCCGAGATCTCCATCTTTGAGCTCTCGGCTCGAGTTCAGGTTCTAGATTTTGGCGTTCTCTTTCTCTGTGGAGTTGGAAGATTAGCATCTTGCTACTTCCCCTACTCTCGGAGGAAGAGGACTCGTTGTGTGGCCCTCTCCCTCGGGGCGTTTTTTACATTAAGTCGGCGTATTCGAGACTCGCCGATGGCGATCGTTGAACAAGTTCAAATACATTTGGTCTGCCCATATCCCTCCTAAGATCAAAATCTTTCTTTGGCAAGCTCTCCGTCGAAAACTTCCAGTGGTGACCAGATTAAGAAGAGGCGGGCGGGCTCTCCTTTGTTGCGGTTATGCGGTGCCCTAGAGAATACCGAGCATATATTTTTCCAGTGCTCTCTGGCTAAATTCATATGTAGCTGCATTAGACTATGGCCGTTAGTGGAACCGTCCTCTTTTGAGGATCTTGACGATGTATTAACTCTCTTGCTTGTCGGTCTATGCGGGTGTTCTTGGTGGGTTGGGCTGCGATTTGTTGGATGCTTTGGACCACTAGGAACAAGTTCACTATTGAACACATTTTCCCGGCTAACCTAGTCAGTTGCTTATTTAAAACCAATGTACTTTTGCAGCAGTGGAGATCATTGACTAAGGAAGGGGACCTTGAAGCTTTCGACGATATGCTATCGAATGAAATCTATGGCTTCTTCTCTTATCGGCGTTCGGGAGGGCGGCTTCTTAGTGGTTTGGCTGCTTTCGTTTGGCTGGCTGCGGCGCCATGATAGGCTGGATGCCTTGTACTCAGACTTATTGCTGTTTACATTAAATTGTGTGATGCAGTGTGTGTTGGTTGTGACTCTGCTGGTGGCTTTATCTATAAATTCAGACTATCGCCTTTTCTCTAAAAAATACCGGACCAACAGGTCCACAGGTTTACACCTTTTCATGGTTTATGGGCGGGCGGTTCTCCCTAGTGACATCCGTTATGACTCGCCTCGTGTGGCGGCTTATGTCGAAGCTGATAATGAGAAGGCGCGACAGGAAGCACTTTACTTGTTAGATGAGGAGCGTGACACTGTAGCGTCTCGTTCGGTGATTTACCAGCAGGATCTATGTCATTATCACAGCCGCCGGGTTAGAACCAGAACATTTCAAGAAGGCGATCTGGTGCTCTGACTCATACAGGATCAGACTAATATGCACAAGTTATCCCCGCCTTGGGAAGGGCCTTTGTGGTCAGCAAGAATCTGCATAACGGGTCATACTACCTTATAGATGTTCGATAGCACAAAGACTCACGTAAATCGGAGGAGACCCACCGGCCGTGGAATATCGCTCATCTTTGGCCTTACTATACTTGAGCCATAGGCTCTGCTTATGTACATAGTTATGACAATGTATATATTATGATCAATATAATAAACCGGAGCCTCAGCTAAAGCGGGGTATCTGTTGTTTTTCTTACATCATGTGTGGTTACATGGGGGCTTCTGTTCATAAAGCGGCGTCCGGTTTACCCCTTGATTCAGCTTATAAAGCCTTATATAAAAATCACTTGGGGGCTTGGTCGTATTCGAACCAGAGCTACACCTCTTGATCGGTGCAAGGCCACCAATAAAATCACTTGGTGGCTTGGTCGTATTCGAACCATAGCTACACCTCTTGATCGGCTAAAAGCCAAAAGAAAATTACTTAGGGGCCAAAGAGAGTGTTGCAAAAGCACAACTCAAACATAGGCACCAGAGCACAACTCAAAATATTGCTTAGGGATTCTTTGCCGCAATGAACAAAGAATCTACACTTGTAATAGGCTATCAAGCCACGGCTTGGAAGCCTGGTGTATACACCTAAAACCCCGGGTTAGCCTGCCTTTTTAAGTACGATACTCCATCCAGGTAAACCTGGTATGACCCGCCGAACTTTTGACAAGTCATAGACCCTGAACTTGTCAAAGTTAAAATGACGATTGGTTAAGGATTGAGGTCCATCTTAAAAGGCTTTGTAAAATGCTTTAACTCAGCGGCCTGGCAGCCCATGAGAAGCCTCGAATTTGGGGCCTGGCAGCCCGTGAAAAGCCTCGACTACAAGTTTTCATATGCTTTTATTTGCCAAGTTTTTCTCGTTTGATAAGATTTATGATGTTTTTGATAAACCGACGTTCATTAACCTGGCTCAGCCTTCAATTACAAGTTGTCAGTGCATGATCACTTATAATATGGTGTTTCTTAACCCGGTCTGGTTTTGACTACAAGTCGCCAGTATTATGTGTGGTTAATCCGGTGTTTATCACAACCCGGTACAGTTTTATCATAAACCGGCACAATATGAAAGGAGTTATCAATACTCAAGATTGGGGTTATCACCCGAACTACAAAAGTTGGTCAACCAACATTGTGATTCAAGGTCACAGGTATCATTTATTTTAATATTTGATTATCTTTTTACAGCCTTGGTTATAAACCTTGGCTATATATCTGGGCATCATGACCCGTCCAACGGTAAACCGCCAGGACACTTTCAAACTTTTTGTATGCAAGAGCAGCTACGGATTATGAATGTCATATATCTTAAGCATGGCTAATTAACAAGTATCAGGCAAAATAAATATGCATGAAGGCATAACAGACCAAGTGTTTGAACTAGCCTATTACAAGGCGTTTCAGTGCCCAAAAGAATAATTGTTTTTCAGCAAGTATTGCAATTCAAAGAAGGCTAACCCGGCCTCCGGATCATGATTCGTCATCAGGTTGACTTGACGGCTGTGGATCATCTTGCACCGGTTCATCATCCTCCTCTCTACCAAGTGGTTGGAAGTCAATGGTTGCCTAGTTGATCCCAGTTAGGGCTTGGAATACAACTTCATCACTTATAAAGGTGGACGGTTCAATGTCAGGGGCATAGGTGTGCTTACGGATCAGCGGGATAAGATTTTGAGCTTCAGGAGTTGGTGCAGCAACCTGTTTGTTGTTGACATCATAACTCGCCTGGTAATATGAAAGATTACCTTCTTCAGCCAATTGACAAGCCAGTGGACGTACTTCCCAGTTTATGGCTTGGAGGTCATCATTGCCAAATTCTCATCCGTCTTCTTTTAAGCTTGGATAGCCTTTACCCACATCCACCAGATCAAGATCAGGCACCCATGCTTTTGCCCGGGTTAGTGCAGTCAGAGCACCAGCCTTTGTAGCAGATCTCTTTAGCTCTTCTACCCGGGTAGGCAGCATTGACAACCTTTCTAAGGTCTCTTTGATTAATGTTGGGGGAGGCTTGTTGTGAGAAGCGGTGAAGATGATCTGTTGCGCGCTGGTATATAACTGCTCTATAAGAGTATAGGCAGCCTTGACTTCTTACATGCGTCGAGCCGGATGATTAATCTGAGTTCTGCATCATTACAAACATCGATAAACGGCAATGTATGGGATGATATGTTGAAAACTTAAAAGCTAGGATATTTACCAAACACGGCGAGTCATGGCATGTATTTGCCGCTTTACACCGGTCGGCTCGTCTACCACGGTTTAAGAGCTATACAAATCCTCGGCTCTTTTTTGCAATGCGTATTTTTCTGTGTCCCAATCCGCCCGCTCCTTGTTGAAACTCTCCTTCAGCTTTTCCATAGCGGCGAAGGCACTGGTCAGCTCATTTTTTGCTTTGGAAGTTTCTACTTGCTGGGACTTGATGTTTTCCTGCAAATCAGCGGTTTGAGCTTCCTTTTTGCTCAGCTCAGCCTGTAAAAGACAGACATATCATGAGTTGGCAGTGCATATTTGAAGTACCAAGCACATAACAAGTTATGCACCTGATACTTGGGGGCTAATGCCTATTTGCTCATTATCAGAAATTTCTACAAGTCCCAAGCACAATACAAGTATTATTCTTGGCACTTGGGGGCTAATGTATGATTGTTCAAAGTAGCATTATGGATTTCCATTTAAAAGTCCCGATTTACCTCGAAAAGATAAATCGGCCCTTGGGTACTACAGTAGCCAAAGATCCAATATTACAATTCTAAAGTACTGGTTCATCTTAAAAAGATAACCCGACCCTTGGAGGCTAAGCATGCGAAATTGATATATTACAAAGTTCAGGTTTAGATTAACATCATAAACCGGACCTTGGGGGCTACTGGAGTTGATATTTGAAATTGGACATAAGAGAGAAAATAGTTATGTAGTTACCTCATATCGCTCCTTCATCAGATCTACTAAACCGGCTTCATAGTGGCGGCTGGTGTACAAACGGTTCAAGAAGCCAGAGTGAATGTCTTGGGCATTGAGATGGGCGTAACTTGACAAATCTGTGTTCCACTTGCCTTTGCCAATAGCAGAAAATTCATCATTGGAACTATGCTTGGATAAAGCGACAGGATTGCCAGGAGCAGTGTGGCCAAAGCCAATAATCATGATGTGATCTTCCTTGTCACCAGCAGCCTTCACTGGAGTTGACGGTTTATCAGCAGCCTTAGCTGGACTTGCCGGCTTATAATCAGTTCGGGCCGGGCTTGTCGGTTTATCAGTGTGGCCTGTGGTGTCCACTTCTACTTCTTCAACAATGAAGTCTTAATCTTGAGGTGGCAGATCATCATGTATAACATCAGCATTCGTTCCTTCCAGATCTGGAGTCTTCTCCAGTTCAATAACCACATTATCATCAGTCGGTTTATTTAACCGAGCCTTCTTGCTGGGACTAGGCTTGGCACTGAGAAGAACAAAGACAAAGGTAATACATCAGGTGAATATAAGGTATTAAGAGTAAATTTAAGGCATAACTCACCCGGGAACTGTCTTGAGGGTTGAAAGTTGTGTGGCTGTTGACTCGCCAGAGGATGAGTGAGGTGTTCCCTGATAATTCGAATCATACGGATTAAGAGGCTGTCGGAAACAACCCGCCTTGGGGCAAGAAGTGTCAAGAGTATAAGATGTCAGCGTTCTGGGAATGGGGTTCCCAGACTTGCCTGCCTGCGGCCCATGGCTTGGCTAAGCAGCGGGCCGTACGGCCCATCTTCATCAACAAGGCATCCAAGACCCTCGCGAGGAGCCAAGCGTCGCGAGGCGGATGACACAAGGCCTCCTTTGGAGTGGCCTGGCCAGGCAGGCTCACGAGGAGCGGAGATATCAAGGCAAGGCGAACCTCACGAGGCTCTCGTGACGTGAGCCAAGCCCGGCGAAGCAGTGCTAAGCGAGGCGCCCGGTCTGTGATGTCCTATTTCCTCTTTAGTGCTAAGGAGGCAGAAACAGAACGAAGAAAAGTACCGAGGCATCAGGCAAAGGTTTCCATATTGGTGCAACAAGACCAAGACCAGTAGGACGGCAAGGCGGAGGTAATCGTGGAGCCCAAGACGGTGTCACCCCAGGGCTTTTCGCAGGCGAAGACCGCTTTTGTCAAGATAGCTTGTACTAGCTGTCCCCCTTCAAATTTGCCCGCCATTGTTGGCTCCCTTCCCGCTCAACATTTGGGAAGAGGACCAGGGCCTATATAAGTAGAGCTAGCCACGACAGTAGAGGCATCTCATCTAATCTTAGCTTGATCCAATCCGATCGAGAGCCTAGCCACAAGAACACCTCAACCTCAGGAGGTTGTTCTTCCCTTGTCTTGTTCATCATCAGCCCAGAGGCAATCCACCACCACCACTTTGGGTAGGGTATTACACCACAGCGGTGGCCAGACCGATATAAACCCTGTGTCTCTTTACGTATTTGTGAGCCCGTCGAGTTCGTCCGCAAGATCTTAGCGAGCTAGAGCGTAGATCAGTAGGAGGGAAAGACTTCGGTGCACCCCAGTGTTCGAACCTTAAGGGTTTGTCGGTACCCCACATCCGACATTTGGCGCGCCAGGTAGGGGTGCGCCGTGGTTTCCCTTCCATCGGTTCGTTGCTCCGTCGCTCCGTCATCTCCATGGCGGACGCTGGCCGTGCTCGAGTTGAGCCTCGGGCTGCCCTCTCCGCCCGCGTCGCTGAGACGGCTCCTGTAGGCGGGCTACCTCGTGGTTCTCCGTCTCCCGTCGCCAACGCTACGACCGGCCCGGTGGGGAACGAGCAGCAGGCGTCCTCGCTGCATCGCTTCGGTGCGGCAACATGGCACTTCCTCCTCCATCGCTCACCCAGCTGGTTCTGCCGTCTCACGCGCACAGCGCTCCCATGGAAACGCAGGCTGCGCTCCTCGCGGTGAAGCGAGCTCCTGCGTTACCGCCCGTCGGCGACCTCTGAAGAGTGGCTCGACGCGCCCGCCGGCTTCGTCCGTGCCGCGAGGCTCTCGGCGCCGTCCCACTCTCGCCTACCCTCAACTAGCGCGGCGGCAGGCTCGTGGCATGCTTCCACCGCCTCAACCCCAAGGCGGTGCCTTGGCACCAAAGCGCGCACCTCATGGCGTGATCCACCATGCTGGCGCCCACAGCGTGAAAAAAAGCTGCCAAAAATCCGCGGCGCGAAGCTGCGCCGGCACTCCCCGCGCCACCTCATCAAGACCGTGCACCGCCCGCAGCGGCGTAGTGCGAACCCCGTCAAGACCAAGCTCCGCCCCCAAAGCGGTTCTCGGAAACCACAGCCGGCTGCTGCGCCTTCACCCCCGAGCTGCGTAGCGTCGCCTGGCCAGGCAAGTTCAAGCCAGATCTGCCTCCTCGCTACGACGGCACCGCAGACCCTGCGGAGTTCCTGCAGCTCTACGAGCTGAGCATCAAAGCAGCCAATGGCGACGAAAAAGTCATGGCGAACTGGTTTCCCATGGCTCTCAAAGATGGGGCCCGCTCTTGGCTCCCGAACCTGCAGCACGGCTTGATCTCCTCCTGGGAAAAGATGCGCGACCGCTTCGTCGCCAACTTCCAGGGCACTCGCGACCGCCCACCGGCCGCGGGCGATCTATGCCGCATCAAGCAACAGCCCGGAGATAACCTTCAGAAGTACATACAGCGCTTCAACAACACCTGCCTCATCAGGATCGCCCTCAGGGCAACACCGGTCTTCCCCCGCTGCCACCACCAAGAAGGAACAACGACCACCACCAGGACAAGGGGGCTGGGGGCTTCCAGGAGCCGCGTGCTATCGCTTGCATCTTGGGAGGTGCTCAAGCCCGGCCTCTCAGCGCATCTTCAAACAGTTCGCTCACGAGGTGAACGCGACACTCCCCAAGCTCGAGGCCACGCGCCCGCTCAGGTGGTCCCAATGCGCCATCACCTTCAACTCGGCAGACCAGCTCAAGTGCGCGGCCACCGCAGGCACACTCCCTATGTTGTGCTCCCCGGTCATCAGCAATGTGCAAGTCACCAAGACTCTTATCGACGGTGGCGCAGGGCTCAATGTCCTGTTCGTCAACATGTTCGACAACCTTCAAGTGCCCTATGAGCAACTCCAGCCAACCAAGCCTTTCTCAGGAGTGGCTGATGGTTCCACCATACCGATAGGGCAAGTCCGCTTGCCCGTCACCTTTGGCAAGCGCGACAACTACCGCACCGAGCTCATCGACTTCGACGTCGCGCACATCCGCCTGCCGTACAACGCCATCCTCGGGTATCCAGCCCTGGCCAAGTTCATGGCAGTCATTCATCATGGCTACAGCGTTCTCAAGATGCCAGGAAGCGGAGGAATCATAACGGTCCCGTGTGAAGAGAGGGATGCGGTGTGCTCTCTTGAGCGCGCCTTTCAAGCCGCGGCAATCGACGACCCGGCCAGCAGAAGTGAAGGCCTTCCGGAGACAATCCCCAAGAAGAAGTTGTCGCGCCGCGCAGGACCCCAGGGAGATGGCGCCGCGTCAGGATCCTCGTCAGGATCAGCGCCCGTTCCAGGGGTGCCTCCTTCCGTCGCATAAGAAGGCGCGCCCGGTGCCCTCCTCAGGCAGGGCTCTGGGGCTCTCTCCTGGAGGGCCTCAGACCTTGCCAACCTCACGAGGGAGGCACTTGGGCACCACTTGGAGGCGTGCTTCGCGACACGTTTCCCTCAAGAGAACACATGGCAAGGAGTGCCCACCACCCAGGAGTTCATCATCAAGACCACCCAAGAACTGCAAGAAGCAAGAGCCATGCGCGGCCGCAGCCGCTCACAGGGCGTAGCTCGCCATCCAAGCAAGAATGCCGGGCTGCGTCTCTGTGTCGACGTCCCAAGGCTCAACAGGGCCGCATCTCAGGAGCGTTTCTGACCATCACGTGCTGGCCGCTGTGAGGGCCCACCACACAACTATGTTCGCATGCCCTTCGGCTTGCCGAGCGTGGCATTGGCTCATCAGCGCAACTTGCGGCAGGTCCTGGCGTCTCGGGAGGCCATGATCCACGCGCCGTTCAGGAGGAGATGGAGATGCTCTTCAGGGAACCTCCTGAGCCCCCAGAGCCTCCCGAGGTTCAGGGTCCTGGTGGCTCATGAGGAGTCATTCCTTCAACGTGTGGCTTCAGCTACATCAACTCTGCGCCGTCTCTGAGAACGGTGACATCTTCCAAGTTCGTTTAAGCTAGGAGCGCCCCTCGGGCTGCATTATTCCCAGGCCACACGGGTCCATCCCTGTGGCATGTATCCCTTTGCTTAAGTCTTTAGCTTGCCTTGCTGGGGGCACCCCTCGGGCTGCATCATCCCCAAGCCGCTCGGGCCAGACCCAGCGGCATATATCTTCTTGCATTTATCCAAGTCGATTTGCTCTTTACGCTCAATCCACCAACAGCTATCGCCTGCTCAATCATCGCCTCCCCCGGGGCTTTCACACGGGCACGGCGCTGGTGCATGGGTCCGTCCCTGCCACGACTGACAAATCTGAGTGGTTGAGCTCACGGCTCATGCACGCGCCGTGCGATACCTCACGGGCCCTCGGTGCCTTACGCCTCCACAGGCAACCAGCTGCAGGCTAACAGGCTGTAGCAGTCAACCATGTTCCTTCTTGTGCCTGTTCACAGGAGTCCCGAAGGAAGGATAGCAAATGACACCGCGAGTCTCCTTTTCTCTATGCAATCTGCTTGCACGTTAAAAGGGGGGCTCCTGAGCATCGCGCCTCAAGAGCTCTTACTGGCTCTCCAGCCCTAACCCCCTGGCCTTGACTACGGCATCGCGACCTGGCATACCAGCAGCGGCTGAGCTCGCTCGAGGGCCTGGACCTAAGGACGTAGAGCACTAAGGAGAGCATGGGGGAAGGGAAACCCGTGTGGACCGGACTAGCTATGACGCTCAAGTAGGCGCGCAGCTCTAGCGCCACGTCAGGAGTCACCACAAAATCAACGAGATAAGTCCTGCACCCGGATCGACTAAATGTTTGGGCCTAATGGTCTCTCACGCCCAGCCGCAACCCCGTTGTGGCCACATCAACTCCCTTTCTTGCCTTACCATGGCTGCTTGGATGCTAAGGGGGACCTCTTGAGCATCGCGCCTCAGGGGCTCTTACGGGACCTCGGGCCGCACACCTCCTGCCCTTGACCACGGCACGCAACCTGGCATACCAGCGACGGCTGTAGCCGCCTTGGGACCGGGACCCATCAGCATAGAGCAACGAGCTATCGCGAGGAAAGAAAGGGGGGACCGAGCCTTAACGGGATGTGCGTTCACCAAGTTTTTATAACAAGGAAGATAAGCGTGAAAGACATTACAGACCCTTACATGCCCCCACGGGGTGATTCGTGATCCTCCGCAGGAAACAAAAGCTGTTACTAAGGGGAATCCTATACACACCCTCCCATGGCGGACGCCATCATCAACAGTGCGCCACGGGAGGCCGACGCCAACGCCATCCAGATCAGCAGCGGCGGTGGCCGGACGTCGTAGCCTTGCTCCGAGCGCAGCGAGAGCTCGGAGGGACGTAGCTGTCGTCGCTCGTCTCTGGAGACTCGTAAAGCTCGGGAGAGCTGCCAGACTCCCAAGAACTGCTGCTGCTATTGGAACGGCTGCGATCGCAGTGTACGATGACCTGGCGCTCCCCTCCAGAGCAGCACTCCAAGCGGCGGCCCTCGGTGTCGAAGACCTTGAAGAAGAGCGTGGAGGCGTCGTCGTACTCAAAGTGGATCGCGAGGGCCCCCCTCGCACGGCAAACCCGCGCAATCTCGCCCCAACCGCGAGTCATGAAGATCTTGCCGGTGGGGACCGCGATCTCGCTCCGGTCGCCAGACCTTGCGATCGACATCTTGCAGCGAGCTCGAGTGGCCCCTCGGCGGCATCACGTCGGAGAAGAACGCGGAAGCGGATCCAGGAGCTTGGTGGCATCGGCGCCTACAGCACCAACTCGCGCGAGGAGTCAGCGGCGTGGACCCTAGGGGCAATGGCGCGCGGCACTCCGTCCTCCCGAGCCCTCGGCTCGGGCGTACAAGGGTAGCGGGTAACCCGGTGGAGGCCGCTCGCACCAAGGCCTCGCCACCACTTGCATCACCGCTTCGTCATGGCGATGGATCGACTGCTTCTTCGGCGGATGTGGCCCCGGATCGTCACGGGGAGCTTTTCCTTTCTCTTCGGTGGAAAACCTTCTAATGGTCACCATTGTTGTCAACAGAGGAGCAAGGAGGACGAAGCAAGCGAGCAAGAAAGAGATGGGCAACGGGGGCTCCACCCCCCTCCCCATTTATAGCAAGAGAAGGCCAACCGGCGTCTCCCCCGATCGCATGTAATGATGGTTTTCCTTGCATGTCGCAGGGACTCGTCAAATCGTGCAGTTGTCGCGGCAGCGTGGGGAAGTGGAGACGCCCACGTCCAATCAGCCGCCATAGCGTCGGCCGAGCCGCGGGCTTTGGGGGCCTTGGCGCTCGAACTTGACCCTTGGCTTCGCTGCGAAGCCAAACCCGAGCGCACCTTGGGCCCGAGGGCTACTGTCGGCGTTCTGGGAATGGGGGTCCCCAGACTTGCCTGCCTGCGGCCCATGGCGTGGCTAAGCAGCGGGACATACGGCCCATCTTCATCAACAAGGCATCCAAGACCCTCGCGAGGAGCCAAGCCTCGCAAGGCAGACGGCACAAGGCCTCCTCTAGAGTGGCCTAGCTAGGCAGGCTCACGATGTAACGCCCCCGATGCGGCTATATCTCCCACGTGTCGAGGCACGACTTAGAGGCATAACCGCATTGAAAGCAATGTCGCAAGTGAGGTAATCTTCACACAACCCATGTAATAATTAAGGAAAGAGATACATAGTTGGCTTCGATTAGCCACTTCACACAGTACATAAATAAACATCCATCATTGAGTACACTCAAGGTCCGACTACGGAACCAAAATAAAGAAGATACCCCAAATGCTACAGATCCCGAATCGCCCAAGCTGGGCACCACTCTGATCATCTGGAAAAGACACATAATAACGACCACGTTCCTCGTCGAACTCCCACTTGAGCTCGGTGGAATCACCTGCACTGGCCTCATCGGAACCTGCAACTGTGTTTGGAAGTATCTGTGAGTCACGGGGACTCAGCAATCTCACACCCGCGAGATCAAGACTATTTAAGCTTATAGGAAGGACAGAGTAGTAAAGTGGAGCTGCAGCAAGCGACTAGCATATATGGTGGCTACTTACGCAAAAGAGGCGAGAAGAGGAGCAAAGCACGGTCGTGAAACTAGTAGCGATCAAGAAGTGATCCTGAACTACTTACGTCGGACATAACTCCAACACGTGTTCACTTCCGGACTCCGCCGAGAAGAGACCATCACGGTTACACACGCGATTGATGTGTATTTTATTGAGGTCAACTTTGGGTTTTCTACAACGGACATTAACAAATTCCCATCGCCTCATAACGCGGGCACGGCTTTGAAAGATATTACCCTGCGGGGTGTCCCAACAGCCCATTATAAGCTCTCACGGTCAGCGAAGGATATTCCTTCTACGGGAAGACCCGATCAATCTCGGAATCCCGGACTACAAGACATTTCGACAGCAATAAAACAAGACCAGCAAAGCCGCCCGATTGTGCCGACAAATCCTGATAGGAGCTGCACATATCTCGTTCTCAGGGCACATCCGGATGAGCAGTCCATACAACTAAAACCAGACCTCAAGTTGCCTTGAGGGGCGCTACACAACACTCTAGTTAGGGCCAGCTTTCGAAGGAGCACTGGTCCGGGGGTTAAAATAAAGATGACCCTCGGGCTCGCGAAAACCCGGGGGAAAAGGCTTAGGTGGCAAATGGTAAAACCAAAGTTGGGCCTTCTGGGGCGAGTCTTATTCAAAGCGAACTGTCAAGGGGTCCCATAAATCACCCAACCGTGTAAGGAGCATAAAATCAAGGAACATAACACCGGTATGGCGGAAACTAGGGTGGCAAGAGTGGAACAAAACACCGGGCATAAGGCCGAGCCTTCCACCCTTTACCAAGTATATAGATGTATTAATTATAGCAGATATATATATTGTGATATCCCCAACAAGTAAACATGTTCCAAAAGGAACAACATCTCCATGTTCAACAAGGAACAAACTTCATCTTCACCGCAACTAGCAGCGCTATAAGAGGGCTGAGCAAAGCGGTAACATAGCCAATCAACGGTTTGCTAGGAAAGGATGGTTAGGGGCTGACATGGCAATATGGGTGGCATGATATAGCAAGTGGTAGGCATCGCAGCATAGGCATAGCAAAAAGCGAGCAACTAGCATAGCAAAGATAGAAGTGATTTCGAGGGTATGGTCATCTTGCCGCAATGTTCTCGAGTTGTCGAAAGCTTGATCCTCGGCGTTCTCAACAGGTTCCTCGTTCACGTACTCGTCTCCGACTCTACCCAAAACAACAACACAAACAAAGGAACCACAATAAATCACGGTGCAATGCACAATCAACATGATGCAAAACATGCATGATATGCGAGATGCAATATGAAATGCGTATGTGCACTCCGGAAGGTAAATGATGAACCAGGCATCAACTTGGCAAACCAAGTATGCCACTGGAAAGATGAGATGATTTCGGTTGAAATCGATATAAAGATCACCGGAATCGGATGCACGGTTTGGAAATGACAAGCAAAACAAGAATGGCACAAATCTGCCATTACCAGCATGATGCCACTTAGCAAGCAACAATTAATTAAGCTACTGCACCCAAACGTAACAACAAAGCACATGGCAGTGATCTACACATGATGCTCGACAAAAGATGAGCACTGAGCTATGGCTAGTTCACATCATAACAGGTTCAAACAAGCATGGCAAAAGTGCATTAATAATCAGGCTGGACATGGCAAAAACAGCATCAGGTTGCAATGTTCAGAGCAACAAAACTACATGCTACAGGAACTTAAAATAGCAAAACATGGCATGGCATGAATCTACTCAAAGCATATTTCAAAAGTCCCTTACTGACCATAAGCCAAAAAGGATTATAAAATATAGTATCACCCATGTCAATATTGAAAGTCTCGTTAACAGATTCAGCAACATGACATGTCAAAAACTGGTAACGAGAAGGCATGTTTACAAGCTCGATGCACTCACTACAGAGCCTTATATGATAAACTAAGCATACATACATCAAGAAGACATGGCATAGAAGACATACATGGCAAGAACACTAACATATCATAAATGGATCAACCACAACAAGCTTGGCAAAATTGAATAACATGTAAACAATCTGCCAGGAATCATTTGATAGCAAAAGTAGAGCTCGATTGACTCAAGCTATGGCATCCCATAATTGCAAACAAAGGCATGAATGGATAGATCAAGACATGCTTTACAAAACACCCTTACTGAAGTATCCCAAAATATGCATAGATCTCTCGGTATCATCAAGTAAACATGGCATCAAAATCAGCTAAAACAGGGCTGAAATCAGCAACAACAGGACACCTACTTTGCATGCTTGTGCTAGTCACCACATAGATCACAAAAATACATGGCATACACCCCTGGAAAGATGGCATGGCATTTTACAAAACACATGTAGGAATCAAATTCATAGGGTGCACACAATAATCATGGCAAAAATAACAAAAATGCAAGTTCTGATAAAAATCAGCAACTAACAGCACATAGCACTCTTCCAACAGCATTTCGGGCACCAAGATGAGCTCAAATGAAAATGATGCAATGATATGAAATGATCTACTCTTCGGGGCGAACATTTTGACATATTATACACGAAAAATGGGTCTACGGATGCGAAGATATAGCACGTTGAAATTTGCACAAAATAACAAAGATCTAAAGACTTAGAAGAAAAATAGAGGAGAGGGAAGAGAGTCAACGCGCGATTCCCGAGGCCGGCCGGATCGGATCGGGCGCTGGCGGCGGCGGGCTCCGGAGCTCGCCGGAGGAAGGAGGAGGCGCCCAGCGCGGGCGGATCAGCGGGGCAGCGCGCGAGGGGCGGCGATGGCGGATCGGCGAGGCCGGAGAGGCGCGGGCGGCGGCAGCAACCGGCGGCAGCGAGGGCGGCAGGCGCGGCGGCTCCGACAGGCGGGCGGCGGCGAGCCAGCCGGGCGGACGAGGTGGCAGGCGGAGGCGTGGCGGGGGCAGGCAGGGTGGAAGGCATGGTGCGCAGCGCTGGTGGGCCGGCCGGCAGGCGGATGGGCCCAGCGGGCAGCGCCGGTGGAGGCGGAGGGCACGCATGGCGGCGCCCGATTAGGCGAGGGGCGGGCGGACGTGTCGCGGCGGCGGACTGGAGCGTCCGCGGAGGAGAAATTTTAGGGTTTGGGGAATTTGATCCCGAATTTGGACGGAGGAGGTTGCTTAAATAGGCATAGAGGAGCTAGGAGAGTCCAAATGAGGTGTAGTTTTCGCCCACACGATCGTGATCGAGCGACGGAGAGCATGGAAGTGACTTAGATGGGTTATTGGGCTGTTTTGAAGGGTGTTGGGCTGCAACTTAAAAGAGGCCTTTGCGAGAGTGCGGTTAACCGTTGGAGTACCAAACGAGCTCAAATGACCGAAACTTGACCGGTGGTCTCGGGTGGTATACCAAGGCCACTAGACAAACCTCGGTCCATTTCGAGAAGGTTTAATACCCTTTACGGAAAAAGCGTAAAAGGGCCGCCGGGGAGATAGGAGTGCGGATTGCAAAAGCGGACAACGGGAAAAATGCTGGAATCATGAGGCGAACACGTATGCAAATCGATGCACATGATGACATAATATAAAATGCATGACATGGACAAAATGCAAAAGAGGAAAACCCAACCACGGAGGAATATCATATATCAATGCGAAAATGGCAAGAGTTGGAGTTACAAATATGGAAAGTTACTTAGGGGTGTTACAACACTCCACCACTACAAGAGGATCTTGTCCGAGATCTAGGACTGAAAGAACTCCGGATATTCGAACGGAGGTGATCCTCGCGCTCCCGGTAGCTTCTCGGTCGGAATGGTGTGACCACTTCACTTTCAGGAATTTGATTGACTTGTTGCGAGTCTTGCGCTCGGTTTCTTCAAGAATAGCAACGGGTGCTCATGATAAGAGATCTTCTTGAAGGTCAATCTCTTGAAGTTGATAGTGCGTTCAGAGTCTTGAAGCACTTGCGAAGCTGTGACACGTGAAACACATCGTGCACGTTTGCAAAGTTGGATGGAAGCTCAAGTTGATAGGCGAGATCGCCTCTTTTCCCAATGATCTTGAAAGGACCCACGTATCTAGGGCAAGCTTCCCTTTGATACCGGCGGCGAGTGCCTTTCATTGAGAGACGCGGAGGTAGACATGGTCTCCAATTTCAAAAGCCACATCACGGTGCTTATCATCATAATAGCTCTTCTGGCGCGATCGCGGCTTTGAGATTCTCACGAATGACTTGGCACATTTCTTACGCATACGTGATCAAGTCATTGCCAAGAAGTTGGCGTTCACTGTCTCGAGACCAATTGAGAGAGTACGGCACTTTCGCCATAGAGAATTTCGAATGGGGCCTTGCCGAACTCGCTTGGAAGCTGTTGTTGTAAGAGAACTTCGGCATATGGAAGACAATCTTCCCACTTCATACCGAAAGAAATGACACAAGCCACGAGCATATCTTCAAGGATTTGATTTACCGCTCGACTTGGCCACTTGTTTGAGGATGGAAAGCTGTCTTTGAAGCGAATGTTGGTGCCCATGGCCTTCGAAAAGAATCCCAAAACTTGGAGGTAAAGATGCTGCCACGGTCTGAAGAGATCACTTGAGGAATGCCGTGCAAGGAGACAATCCTGGAGGTGTATAGCTCTGCCAACTGAGCTGCTGTGATGGATTCTTTGATAGGAAGAAAATGAGCCACTTTAGTAAGCTTGTCAATGACAACGAAGATAGCATCATTTCCACGCTTGGACTTTGGAAAGCCGATCCACGAAGTCCATTTCAATATGATCAAACTTCCATTCAGGAATAGCAAGAGGTTGAAGGAGACCAGCTGGTCTTTGGTGTTCTGCTTTCACTCTTCTGCAGACATCACACTCATTCACGAATTGAGCAATTTCTCGCTTCATTCGAGTCCACCAATATGACTGCTTGAGGTCATGGTACATCTTCGTACTTCCAGGATGAATGGATAGAAGCGAATTGTGAGCCTCGTTCATAATGACTTTTCGCGAGATCACCCTTAGGAACCACAATCCGGTCCTCAAAACAGCAGTGTCTTTGTCATCAACGGAAGCACTTGTACTTGAAATGCCCTTGTCGATACCACGTTTCACCTTTTTCACCATGGTATCCAGAAGTTGAGCCTCACGAATCTGATCTTCCAAAGTAGGAGAGACTATGAGGTTGGCAAGAAAGCCTTGAGGAACAACTTGAAGATTCAGCTTGCGGAAAGATTCACAGAGATCCGGCTGAAAAGGCTTGAGGATTAGGCATTGCGATAAGCTTTCTGCTCAAAGCATCTGCAATGACATTGGCCTTGCCGGAGTATACTCAATACTTGGGTTGTACTCTTGAATCATTTCGACCCATCGAGTCTGCCCTGAGGTTGAGGTTGGGTTGAGTGAAGATGTACTTGAGACTCTTGTGATCGGTGAAAATGTCCACTTTCCTTCCCAACAAGAGATGTCTCACGTAATCAATGCATGGACAAGCGCCGCCAACTCAAGATCGTGAGTGGGGTAGTTCTTCTCGTTGGCTTCAAGCTGGCGAGAGGTATAAGCCACAACTCTCTTCTCTTGCATTAACACAGCACCGAGACCTTGAAGAGAAGCATCACAGAAAACTTCAAATGGCTTGGATTCATCAGGAGGAGTCAGAACAGGAGCTGTGACGAGTTTCTCTTTGAGGGTATTGAAAGCAACGTCACACTCAGGAGACCAGACATACTTCACATGCTTCTGGAGGAGGTTGGAAAGAGGCTTTGCAATCTTGGAGAAGTTCTCAACGAATCTTCGACAATAGCTTGCAAGACCAAGAAAGCTGCGGAGCTGCTTGACATTCTGAGGAGGTTCCCAATTCACAATTGCGGACACCTTCTCGGGATCAACAGCGATACCCTTGGCAGAGATGATATGACCAAGATAAAGCACTTCATCAAGCCAAAATTCACATTTGGAGAACTTAGCATAGAATTGGTACTCTCTGAGCTTGTCTAGCACCAATCGCAAATGTTTGGCATGATCCTTCTTATTCTTGGAAGACCAAAATATCATCAAGATAGACCAAGGCGAATTCATTGGTGTAGGGGTTGAATATGAAGTTCATCATCCGAGAGAATGTTGGAGGAGCATTGACAAGGCGAAAGACATGACAGTATATTCATAAGAACCAAAGCTTGTTCGAATGCTGTCTTGGGAATATCTTGTTCACGAATCACGAATCTGATGATACCCCATCTGAAGGTCAAGCTTGGAGAACACTGTAGCACCTTTGAGTTGCTCGAAAAGCTCATTGATGTTGGGAAGTGGATACTTGTTCTTGATTGTCTTCTTATTCAATGGACGGTAATCGGCGCAAAGTCGGTCCGTGCCATCCTTCTTCCGGACAAAAGAACACCACAACCCCAAGGAGATGAACTCGGTCCGATCAAACCCAGACGCTCTTGTTCATCGAGCCGCTTCTTCAATTCCTTCAGCTCATCAGGTCCAAGCTTGTATGGGCGCTTGCAAGCGGGTTCGATGCGGGCTCAAGATCGATAACGAACTCAAGCGGCGATGAGGAGGCATACCCGGAAGCTCTTCGGAAAGACATCTTGGTACTCACAAGCGATGGAATCGAGAGATGGCATTCAATTCGCCCTTCTCATTGAGAGAAAACAACCGAATGGTTTCATCACGAGCGGCATAGATGATCACATCATTAGAAGAGTGAGTCAATTGAATTTCCACAGCAGCACAATCAATTTGAGCTTTGTGCTTTGATAAAGCGATCCATTCCGAGAATAAGATCAATATCCGAGTCACCAAGGACAATTGGTTTAGCCAAAACCTATAATCGCCCATCTTGATAGAAACATCCGGGACATAATTATTAGCTGTCATATGCTTACCCGGGGACACAATTGATAAGGAACTAGGCAATTCTTGATAACCCAATTCATGCTTAGATGCAAATGGTCTTGAGATGAAACAATGCGATGCACCAGTATCAAATAAGACTTTTGCAGGAATATCATTAACTGAGAGATTACCCATTATCACATCAGAAGATTCTCTGCTTGAGTTGCATTCATCATATTGACCTTGGCATGATTTGGATTATGCTTGACCTTTGCATTGCTGGAAGATTTCACGGGAGGAGGAGGCGGAAGGCGCCTTTGGTTGAAGCACTTGTTAGCATAGTGACCCTTCTGCGACACTTGTTGCAAGTGACCTCGAGAGAGCGGACGGTGGTAAGGAGCACTTGACCTTGGAGCTTGAGAATTAGACTTGTTACGATAGCTTGGGTTGGGTGGGTGGGAAGATCCACGGCCACTGAGTTCTTCTATTTGGTAAGGCCGACGGAACGGAGGAGGGGCAGGTAAAACTTTTTGCTTGGCTGCCACTTGAGAGGACGAAGAGGACTGAACTGCATCCTGATTCTCTTCTTAGAGGCCTCACATTTGAGCTGGGCAGCTTCTTGCTTCGAGAGCCATGTTGTAGAAATCATCATACTTATCGGCTCAAACAGCACAAGAGGTAATTGCAGATCTTCTCTCGGACCACCTCTCGAATTGATAGATCATACTCTTTTCATCAGCACGTCTTGCTTAGCAAAGCGAGCGAGCTTCAGAACTGGATATTGTATTGATAGACGGACATGTTGCCCTTCTTGAGATTGCGGAACTCCTCACGCTTGCTCTCAACAACACTTTTGGAATGTGATGAGCTCTGAAATCACGGCGGAACTCATCCTGTAATGACACGACCCCTCTGGAATCTTTGTATTCTGGTACCACTCAGAGCTTGATCCTTGAGTTGAAGCGATGCAAACTTGACAAAGTCCTCAGTCCGACATTGCTACAATCAAAGTGCTTGCAGATGTCCACTAACCAATCGTCGGCGTCTGTGGCCTCGACCACGTAAACCGAAAGACTTGCTGATTAGCGAGGAACCGATCGAGAGTAGCAAAGTGTGGCTGATTGTTGCCTTGACCTTGATTGCCTTGATTGCCTTGATTGCCTTGCCCTCGAGTACGTTCTTGCAAGAGCTGCAAAATCATCGAGCATTGGCATTGGTGGCTGCCATGATAGCTTGCCGAGCCTCGGAGGCGGAGGTGGAGGTGGAGGTGGAGGTTCGGTGATCCCCATCATTGCGATCCGGATTCGGGCGAGTTGGCGGAGCCATCTGAAGAGGGTGACATCCGTTAGTCCTTTGATAGACAAAAGATAAGTAGAATCAACGGATAGAAATTGCAACATATAGTCTTCACAATAAACATTGAACAAGAATGAACGAATGAATTCCAAAGTTAATCATCACACGTCCATTAAGGTGAGAAGCCACTTAGATAAAGATATGGAAACAACATGACTTAGAAACAATTCGAATATCACAACTGAAAACAAAAGATTGGCTTCTAGAATGAGCGGAACAAACACATGATAGAGATTTACGCCCAAAGTGTTCGTGGTGGGGCCTACACGGACACGACGTATAGCGGACGTCACGAATGACTAACAAGACGTCCCGAATCAGCATAGCCAAGGATTCTTTAAGGCGTCTCGCGACCATCAGAATCGACCGTGAATGGGCGGACCACTAGACGTTGAACCCCAATCTCAAATCATACATCCATCGGAAAGAATATCCGTAAGCTACTAGAATTCCCACCTATAAACTCCGAAACTTTCGGTTATGCAATCTGGTGTTGGGGATACAGGGACACAAAATATATCACCCAAACTAACAATACCTAGATCCATTTGTATCCATCCGTCAACACATAACCAAGAAATCCTCGAAATCGTGTACCTCGACCTTGAAAAACATCCGTTATACAAGTCATGGCAATACTCCCTTTTCGCCACAATCTCGGGCTATCAGGTTATCTCACCAACAACTGCACAAAAGAGATTTGATGTCGGCAAAACTCGTGTATTCCAGAATCGCAACGATAAAATTGTGACGACAACACCTCGGAGCTCAACTCCCCGGACACCGCCACAACCCCTAAATGTCGAGGCACCAAGAACAATGTTCTCGTCACAAAACCATCGGAACAATTCCAAGATACACACGTGATCCTAAAAAAATTTTAGTGAAATTTGAGAAGAGGAGAGTCAAAACTCTCGTCGGGATACCTCACCAGGCGACGAAGGACTGGGAAGTAAAAAGAATCCTACTCTCCGACATATATAATCCTAAGACTCAAAACATTTTCCATTCTAGACTCAACAACGGCAGCAAACAATCAAGTAGGGGCTCCTAAGTCGGGAAGGCTCGATTACCAACATAACGCCCCGATGCGGCTATATCTCCCACGTGTCGAGGCACGACTTAGAGGCATAACCGCATTGAAAGCAATGTCGCAAGTGAGGTAATCTTCACACAACCCATGTAATAATTAAGGAAAGAGATACATAGTTGGCTTACAATGCCACTTCACACAGTACATAAATAAACATCCATCATTGAGTACACTCAAGGTCCGACTACGGAACCAAAATAAAGAAGATACCCCAAATGCTACACAGATCCCGAATCGTCCCAGCTCGGGCACCACTCACGATCATCTGGAAAAGACACATAGTAACGACCACGTTCCTCGTCGAACTCCCACTTGAGCTCGGTGGAATCACTTGCACCGCCTCATCGGAACTCTGCAACTGTGTTTGGAAGTATCTGTGAGTCACGGGACTCAGCAATCTCACACCCCCGAGATCAAGACTATTTAAGCTTATAGGAAGGACAGAGTAGTAAAGTGGAGCTGCAGCAAGCGACTAGCATATATGGTGGCTACTTCGCAAAAGAGAGCGAGAAGAGGAGCAAAGCACGGTCGTGAAACTAGTAGCGATCAAGAAGTGATCTGAACTACTTACGTCCGACATAACTCCAACACCGTGTTCACTTCCGGACTCACGAGAAGAGACCATCACGTTACACACGCCGTTGATGTGTATTTTATTGAGATCAACTTTGGGTTTTCTACAACGGACATTAACAAATTCCCATCTGCCTCATAACCGCGGGCACGGCTTTCGAAAGATATTACCCTGCAGGGGTGTCCCAACTTAGCCCATTATAAGCTCTCACGGTCAACGAAGGATATTCCTTCTACTGGGAAGACCCGATCAATCTCGGAATCCCGGACTACAAGACATTTCGACAGCAATAAAACAAGACCAGCAAAGCCGCCCGATTGTGCCGACAAATCCCGATAGGAGCTGCACATATCTCGTTCTCGTGGCACATCCGGATGAGCAGTCCATACAACTAAAACCAGACCTCAAGTTGCCTTTGAGGGGCGCCACAACACTCTAGTTCGGGCCAGCACTCGAAGGAGCACTGGTCCGGGGTTAAAATAAAGATGACCCTCGGGCTCATGAAAACCCGGGAAAAGGCTTAGGTGGCAAATGGTAAAACCAAAGTTGGGCCTTCTGGACGAGTCTTATTCAAAGCGAACTGTCAAGGGGTCCCATAAATCACCCAACCGTGTAAGGAACGCAAAATCAAGGAACATAACACGGTATGACGGAAACTAGGGTGGCAAAGTGGAACAAAACACAGGCATAAGGCCGAGCCTTCCACCCTTTACCAAGTATATAGATGTATTAATTATAGCAGATATATATATTGTGATATCCCCAACAAGTAAACATGTTCCAAAAGGAACAACATCTCCATGTTCCAACAAGGAACAAACTTCATCTTCACTGCAACTAGCAACGCTATAAGAGGGCTGAGCAAAGCGGTAACATAGCCAATCAACGGTTTGCTAGGAAAGGATGGTTAGGGGCTGACATGGCAATATGGGTGGCATGATATAGCAAGTGGTAGGCATCGCAGCATAGGCATAGCAAAAGAGCGAGCAACTAGCATAGCAAAGATAGAAGTGATTTCGAGGGTATGGTCATCTTGCCTGCAATGTTCTCAGAGTTGTCGAAAGCTTGATCCTCGAAAGCGTTCTCAACAGGTTCCTCGTTCACGTACTCGTCTCCCGACTCTACCCAAAACAACAACACAAACAAAGGAACCACAATAAATCACGGTGCAATGCACAATCAACATGATGCAAAACATGCATGATATGCGAGATGCAATATGAAATGCGTATGTTCGCTCCGGAAGGTAAATGATGAACCAGGCATCAACTTGGCAAACCAAGTATGCCACTGGAAAGATGAGATGATTTCGGTTGAAATCGATATAAAGATCACCGGAATCGGATGCACGGTTTGGAAATGACAAGCAAAACAAGAATGGCACAAATCTGCCATTAACAGCATGATGCCACTTAGCAAGCAACAATTAATTAAGCTACTGCACCCAAACGTAACAACAAAGCACATGGCAGTGATCTACACATGATGCTCGACAAAAGATGAGCACTGAGCTACGGCTAGTTCACATCATAACAGGTTCAAACAAGCATGGCAAAAGTGCATTAATAATCAGGCTGGACATGGCAAAAACAGCATCAGGTTGCAATGTTCAGAGCAACAAAACTACATGCTACAGGAACTTAAAATAGCAAAACATGGCATAGCATGAATCTACTCAAAGCATATTTCAAAAGTCCCTTACTGACCATAAACCAAAAAGGACTAGAAAATATAGTAACACCCATGTCAATATTGAAAGTCTCGTTAACAGATTCAGCAACATGACATGTCAAAAACTGGTAACGGGAAGGCATGTTTACAAGCTCGATGCACTTACTACAGAGCCTTATATGATAAACTAAGCATACATACATCAAGAAGACATGGCATAGAAGACATACATGGCAAGAACACTAACATATCATAAATGGATCAACCACAACAAGCTTGGCAAAATTGAATAACATGTAAACAATCTGCCAGGAATCATTTGATAGCAAAAGTAGAGCTCGATTGACTCAAGCTATGGCATCCCATAATTGCAAACAAAGGCATGAATGGATAGATCAAGACATGCTTTACAAAACACCCTTACTGAAGTATCCCAAAATATGCATAGATCTCTCGGTATCATCAAGTAAACATGGCATCAAAATCAGCTAAAACAGGGCTGAAATCAGCAACAACAGGACACCTAAGACCGGGCAGGCGGCGAAGCCGCCGGGCGGACGAGGTGGCGGCGAGAGCATGCCGGGCGGCGGGTCCGGCAGGCTTGAGGCGGGCGTGGGCGGCGCGGCGCGCCGGGCAGGCGGCGGGCTCGGATGGGCTCCTCTGGCAGCAAGGGCGCCGAAGCGTGAGGAACACGCGGCAGGCGTCCGACAGGCGAGGGAGGCGGACGTGTCCAGCGGCGGCTGGGCAGCGCCCGCGGCGGAGAGGAAATTTTAGGTTTTTGTGGGGGGAATTTGATCCGCGAATTTGGACGGGAGGAGGTTGCTTAAATAGGCATAGAGGGAGCTAGGAGAGTCCAAATGAGGTGTAGTTTTCGCCCACACGATCGTGATCGAACGACGGAGAGCATGGAAGTGACTTAGATGGGTTATTGGGCTGTTTTGAAGGGGTGTTGGGCTGCAACTTAAAAGAGGCCTTTATGAGAGTGCGGTTAACCGCTGAGTACCAAACGAGCTCCAAATGACCGAAACTTGACCGGTGGTCTCACGGTGGTATACCAAGGCCACTAGACAAACCTCGGTCCATTTCGAGAAGGTTTAATACCCGCACACGGAAAAACGTAAAAGGGCCGCCGGGGAGATAGGAGTGCCGGATTGCAAAACGGACAACGGAAAAATGCTCGAATCATGAGATTAACACGTATGCAAATGCGATGCACATGATGACATAATATAAAATGCATGACACGGACAAAATGCAAAAAGAGGAAAACCCAACCACGGAGGGAATATCATATATCAATGCCGAAAATGGCAAGAGTTGGAGTTACAAATATGGAAAGCTACTTCCGGGGTGTTACACACGAGGAGCGGAGATATCAAGGGAAGGCGAACCTCACGAGGCTCTCGTGACATGACCAATGACGAACGGTGCCAGGCGGGTGCCAGGCAGGCGCTGGTGCGTGCAGTGTCCCTATTTCCTCTTTGGTGCTAAGGAGGCAAGCGCAGACGAAAAGTACCGAGGCATCAGGCAAAGGTTGCCATATTGGTGCAAAAAGACCAAGACCAGGAGGACGACAAGGCGCAGGTCATCGTGGAGCCCAAGACGGCGTCACCCCAGGGCTCTTCGCAGGTGAAGACCTCTTTTGTCAGGATAGCTTGTACTAGTTGTCCGCCTTCAAATTTGCCCACCGTTGTTGGCTCCCTTCCCGCTCAACATTTGGGAAGAGGACCAGGGCCTATATAAGTAGAGCTAGCCACCAGAGTAGAGGCATCTCATCTAATCTTAGCTTGATCCAATCCGATCGAGAGCCTAGCCACAAGAACACCTCAACCTCAGGAGGCTGTTCTTCCCTTGTACTGTTCATCATCAGCCCAAGAGGCAATCCACCACCACCACACTAGAGTAGGTTATTACACCACAACGGTGGCCCGAACCAGTATAAAGCCCGTGTCTCTTTCTGTGTTGTGAGCCCGTCGAGTTCTTCCACAAGATCTTAGCGAGCTAGAGCGTAGATCGGTAGGAGGGAAAGACTTCGCGCGTACCCCAGTGTTCGAACCTTAAGGGTTTTCCAGAACCCCACATCCGACATAAGAGACCTCTGGTCGACGTTTCCGAACCGGAGTGTTCGGTAAACCGGCGGAGGTAACTACCTGGCTGCTGTGCCGGGTTGTGCGGCGAGCTTCGTGTTGCTGCTTCTTCAAAAGAAAGTGTGGGTCTAAGTGAGCGAGGGGGTGAGAAAATTTTGTTTTCCTGTTTGCTTGATGGATTTTCTGGGTTGGCAGAGGATCTGAACCGGAGGAAAGGATAATTACCTCTACGTCATCAGGTTGGTTGCCTTCAGCGTCGTCCTGATAATAGTCATTGTCAATGAGGTGTATGAAAAATGAACCAAGAGAATCAAGTTCTACCTCTGAGTCCGGATTAGCTAAGTCAGCGTCAGCATTTGGTTCAGAGGATTCAGTGGTTCTCTTCCTGGCAGGTTTCTTAATAACCTTTGTTTTGGGGCGGGGTGTCTTCGCCGTTTTATCTTGTGGCTTCTTCTTCCAGAACGGATCATCACCCTGGCAAAGATGGACACAATTTTGAGAGAGTATTTCAAAGGATTAAACTGAAAGAAAAAAATTCATATGATTCTTACAACTGGCGGTTTGTTGGAGTTGTAGAAAGGACTTAATCTGGTCTGGCTATAGAGAGCCTCCGATTCATTCAGTATTTTCTTCACAGCCTTAGTAACTTCAGTCTCTGTCAGCTAAATATCAACATGTCGTTGAGGGACTTTCAAACTCCCAGTGTACTCACACATTAAACCGGGGCGTCGGCTTAAGGGCAAAATGCTCCAAGTTATCTAACAGCGAGCAAAGTCAACACCTGTTAAACCGTTCACCATAAAGGCTCTGAGCTTTGAAAGTTGTGGAGCATAGTTGGATCTTTCCTTTGTAGTTAATCTCTGAGGAAAGGGATGTGTATTGCTAAGACGGTGAGGGCGGTAATTCGGTAGAGGATTTTCATCAGTTGGAGATGTGTCTTTGCAATAAAACCAAGTCTGGTTCTAGTCCTTGGGGTGACTGTGAAGCTTGGCGTGAGGGAAGCTGACATCCTTCCTCTTTTGAATCGCCATTCCGCCAAGCTCAGTATTGGGTCCGTTTGTGAACTCTGTGCGATGGTTTAAATAGAAGAAATCCCTAAACAGTTCAACTGTGGGCTCCTCTTGAAGATAAGCCTCGCAAAATACTTGGAAATGGCAGACATTGGACACAGAGTTTGGGCCAATGTCCTGAGGGTGGAGTTGAAAGCTGGCGAGCACATCTCGAAATTTTTTTGAACCGGGAGTGCTAAAGCCTCAATCTAGATGGTCAATGAACACGACTACTTCTCCGTCCTTGGGTTCAGGAGGATTTTCCGGACCAGGGACCCTCCAATGGATGACTTCTTTCTTTTCTAAAGCGTCGGTTGCAACACATTTTTCTAGTTGTTCTTCAATAACCCGGGAAGGAACCCAGTTGCACTCGTAAACTTGTTTTCCCATTTCAATGGAAAGCTGAAACATGGTTATTTCCAGTGTAGGGTTCATAATGGACAAGTATAAAGCGGTGCAGGATAAGCAGAAGCAAAGGTATATGCATGTTGTTAAACCGGAGCTTGATATTGCTAAACTGGAGTCTGACAATGGAGGAGGAGCAAAGATAAATGCATCGGCGGTTTAAAAGGGGACTAATGGTACATACCAGATTATCATTTCTCTAAAAAAGCTAAACCGCCTACATTGGTATGAAAGGTACAGATCTAAAATAGCTAAGTGAGGGGAAAACAGATTTCACAGACTGGTATGATAAATTCAGATCTGCGGCGTATCAGAAAACCGAAATATATTTAGACCTAAAAAACAGGTGCTTTAACAGTTCATCAGATTCAGATGAGTTTTTCTATATGAAGAGGATGTTATAATAAGGGAAAAAAGGGACTATGGCTACGTCCGCACAAGGAATATCAGATCCAAACTAGCCATTTATGCTACTAAGAAGAACAAGGAAGAACAGCGCTGGAGCTTCAATGAACTCTGATGAACACTGAAACCCTAATGGTGGATCTAGGGTGGAAGGAAAGAAGACTTACCAGTGCTACAGGAATAGCGAGAGGCGCCACGGCTTTCTGGTTCAATCAGGGTGATGCAGCGGCCGTTGTTGAAGCAGACGTGAAAGTCGATGGCAGCGGCAGAGCTCGAACATTCGTCCGGCGCGAGGAAGAGGATGATGTGAAGAGGCACGAAGGGGAAAAGAGAAAATGACCCTTGGCCTTATTTATAAGGTGAATGGATAAGTGACAGGCACGAAAATCGAGGAGCCCAAAAGTTGGATATGTGACAGAGCTGTCGCCTTGATTGTCGGAGGCTGTTAATGAAGGTGAGCTATATGCAATTTATATTGACAGGTGACGTCATGGAGGTTTATCATGATCCTAGAAGATGACGTCAGGGCAGTCTACAAGCTTCATATGAAGGTGCTGAAGAAGAAATTTTCTTAAGTATTGAAGATTGACATGAACCAGTTCAAATCAATCTGGGGCCTAATGTTGGGGATATTACTGCTGGGCGTAAACCGGCCAGGAGAAGCCGGGTTATCCCTATAATGAGTTATTATATTTGAAGCCCATGAATACAAAGACGATGGCGCTTTATGAAGGCCCAGGGCCCAAAGGCGGATTAAGGCCTGTAGACATAAACCGACATTGATATGTAAGCTTGTGTTGTAAGATAGAAATAGTAGAAACCGGGCCGGACACGTTTATGAGCCGGCCTCGGGATCCTGTAAACCGACGTGCGTCAAACAATATATATAAGGGGACGACCCGGCGGAGGTTTAGGGACAACAAACAACAACTCGAGAACCAGGCATAGCGGATTCGCTCCCTGGTCATCGAAACCCTAGCAATTCCACAAAAACTGGATCGTAGGCTTTTACCTTCACCGCAAGGGGCCGAACCAGTATAAACTCCCTGCGTCCCTTGTCTGCTTTAACCCCTTTAAGCTAACCCGTCGCGATGGATCCATGACTAAGTCCTTTTTCTAGGACATCTGTCGTGACAAAACCACGACAGTTAAGTTTCCTAGCCATAGACATGAGTTGTCATTTGATTAATGGGATCACATCATTAGATAATGATGTGATTAACTTGACCCATTCTGTTAGCTTAGAACTTGATCTTTTGTATGTTGCTATTGCCTTCTTCATGACTTATACATGTTCCTATGACTATGAGATTATGCAACTCCCGAATACCGGAGGAACACTTTATGTGCTATCAAACGTCACAACGTAACTGGGTGATTATAAAGATGCTCTACAGGTTTCTCCGATGGTGTTTGTTGAGTTGGTATAGATCGAGATTAGGATTTGTCACACCGATTGTCGGAGAGGTATCTCTGGGCCCTCTCGGTAATGCACATCACTATAAGCCTTGCAAGCAACGTGACTAATGAGTTAGTTACGAGATGATGTATTACGGAACGAGTAAAGAGACTAGCCGGTAACGAGATTGAACTAGGTATTGAGATACCGACGATCGAGTCTCGGGCAATTAACATACCGATGACAAAGGGAACAACGTATGTTGTTATGCGGTTTGACCGATAAAGATCTTCGTAGAATATGTCGGAACCAATATGAGCATCCAGGTTCCACTATTGGTTATTGACCGGAGATGAGTCTCGGTCATGTCTACATAGTTCTAGAACCCGTAGGGTCCGCACGCTTAACGTTCTGTGATGATCGGTATTATGAGTTTATGTGTTTTGATGTAACAAAGGTTGTTCGGAGTCCCGGATGTGATCACGAACATGATGAGGAGTCTCGAAATGGTCGAGACATAAAGATCGATATATTGGATAGCTATGTTTGGACATCGGAAAGGTTTTGAGAGAGTTCGGGCATATACCGTTGTACCAGGAGGTTACTAGAACCCCCCGGGGAGTATATGGGCCCTAATGGGCTTTAGTGGAGAGAGAGAGGGGTAGCTAGGGCAGGCCACGCGCCCCTCCCCCTCTGGTCCGAATTGGACTAGGAAGGGGGGGGGGGGCGCCCCCCTTTCCTTCCTCTCTCTCTCCCCCTTCCTTCTCTCCTAGTCCAACTAGGGAAAGGGGGGATCCTACTCCCGGTGGGAGTAGGACTCCTCCAGGGCGCGCCATAGAGGGACGGCCCTCCCCACTCCTCCACTCCTTTATATACGGGGAGGGGGCACCCCATAGACACACAATTTGATCATTGATCTCTTAGCAGTGTGCGGTGCCCCCGTCCACCATAATCCACCTCGGTCATATCGTTGTAGTGCTTAGGTGAAGCCCTGCGCCGGTAGCTTCATCATCACCATCATCACGCCATCGTGCTGACGAAGCTCTCCATCGAGACTCAGCTGGATCGAGAGTTCGTGGGATGTCACTGAGTCGAACGTGTGCAGATCGTGGTGGTGCCGTACTTTCGGTACTAGGATCGGTCGGATCGTGAAGACGTACGACTACATCAACCGTGTTGTCATAACGCTTCCGCTTACGGTCTACGAGGGTACGTGGACTACACTCTCCCCTCTCGTTGCTATGCATCACCATGATCTTGCGTGTGTGTAGGATTTTTTTTTGAAATTACTGCATTCCCCAACAGTGGCATCCGAGCCAGGTCTATGCGTAGATGTTATATGCATGAGTAGAACACAAATGAGTTGTGGGCGATAATAGTCATACTGCTTACCAGCATGTCATACTTTGATTCGGCGGTATTGTTGGATGAAGCGACCCGAACCGACATTACGCGTACGCTTATGCGAGACTGGTTCTACCGACGTGCTTCGCACACAGGTGGCTGGCGGGTGTCAGTTTCTCCAACTTTAGTTGAATCGAGTTTGGCTACGCCCGGTCCTTGTTGAAGGTTAAAACAACACATACTTGACGGAAAATCGTTGTGGTTTTGAGGCATAGGTAAGAACGGTTCTTGCTCAGCCTGTAGTAGCCACGTAAAACTTGCAACAACAAAGTAGAGGATGTCTAACTTGTTTTTGCAGGGCATGTTGTGATGTGATATGGTCAAGACATGATGCTAAATTTTATTGTATGAGATGATCATGTTTTGTAACACAGTTATCGGCAACTGGCAGGAGCCATATGGTTGTCGCTTTATTGTATGAAATACAATCACCATGTAATTGCTTTACTTTATCACTAAGCGGTAGCGATAGTCGTAGAAGCAATTGTTGGCGAGACGACAATGATGCTACGATGGAGATCAAGGTGTCGTGCCGGTGACGATGGTGATCATGACGGTGCTTTGGAGATGGATATCAAAGGCACAAGATGATGATGGCCATATCATATGACTTATATTGATTGCATGTGATGTTTATCCTTTATGCATCTTATTTTGCTTAGTTCGGCGGTAGCATTATAAGATGATCTCTCACTAAATTTCAGGGTACAAGTGTTCTCCCTGAGTATGCATCGTTGCGAAATTTCGTCGTGCCGAGACACCATGTGATGATCGGGTGTGATAAGCTCTACGTTCACATACAATGGGTGCAATCCAGTTTTGCACACGCAGAATACTCGGGTTAAACTTGACGAGCCTAGCATATGCAGATATGGCCTCGAAGCACTGAGACCGAAAGGTCGAGCGTGAATCATATAGTAGATATGATCAACATAGTGATGTTCACCATTGAAAACTACTCCATCTCACGTGATGATCGTACATGGTTTAGTTGATTTGGATCACGTGATCACTTAGATGATTAGAGGGATGTCTATCTAAGTGGGAGTTCTTAAGTAATTTTGATTAATTGAACTTTAATTTATCATGAGCTTAGTACCTGATAGTATTTTGCATGTCTATTTTGTTGTAAATAGATGGCTCGTGTTGTTGTTCTGTTGAATTTTAATACGTTCCTAAAGAAAGCTAAGTTGAAAGATGATGGTAGAAACTACACGGACTGGGTATGTAACTTGAGGATTATCCTCATTGCTACAAAGAAGAATTACGTCCTGGAAGCACCGCTTGGTGCCAAACCCGCTGCAGGAGCAACACCAGATGTTATGAACGTCTGGCAGAGCAAAGCTGATGACTACTCGATAGTTCAGTGTGCCATGCTTTACGGCTTAGAACCGGAACTTCAACGACGTTTTGAACGTCATGCAGCATATGAGATGTTCCAGGAGTTGAAGTTAATATTTCAATGCCCGAATTGAGAGATATGAGGTCTTCAATAAGTTCTACAGCTGCAAAATGGAGGATAATAGTTCTGTCAGTGAGCATATACTCAAAATGTCTGGGTATAACAATCACTTGATTCAACTGGGAGTTAATCTTCCTGATGATAGTGTCATTGACAAAATTCTTCAATCACTGCCACCAAGCTACAAGAGCTTCGTGATGAACTATAATATGCAAGGGATGGATAAGACAATTCCCGAGCTCTTCGCAATGCTAAAGGCTGTAGAGGTAGAAATCAAGAAAGAGCATCAAGTGTTGATGGTCAACAAGACCACCAGTTTTAAGAAAAAGCGTAAAGGGAAGAAGGGGAACTTCAAGAAGAACGGCAAGCAAGTTGCTGCTCAAGTGAAGAAGCCCAAGTCTGGACCTAAGCCTGAGACCGAGTGCTTCTACTGCAAAGGGACTGGTCACTGGAAGCGGAACTGCCCCAAGTATTTGGCGGATAAGAAGGATGGCAAGGTGAACAAAGGTATATGTGATATACATGTTATTGATGTCTACCTCACTAATGCTCGTAGTACTGCCTGGGTATTTGATACTGGTTCTATTGCTAATATTTGCAACTCGAAACAGGGACTACGGATTAAGCGAAGATTGGCTAAGGACGAGGTGACGATGCGCATGGGAAATGGTTCCAAAGTCGATGTGATCGCAGCCAGCACGCTACCTCTACTTCTACCTTCAGGATTAGTTTTAGACCTGAATAATTGTTATTTGGTGCCAGTGTAAACCATGAACATTATATCTGGATCTTGTTTGATGCGGGACGGTTATTCATTTAAATCAGAGAATAATGGTTGTTCTATTTATATGAGTAATATCTTTTATGATCATGCACCCTTGAAGAGTGGTCTATTTTTGTTGAATCTCGATAGTAGTGACACACATATTCATAACATTGAAGCCAAAAGATGCAGAGTTGATAATGATAGTGCAACATATTTGTGGCACTGCCATTTAGGTCATATTGGTGTAAAGCGCATGAAGAAACTCCATTCTGATGGACTTTTGGAACCACTTGATTATGAATCACTTGGTACTTGCGAACCATGCCTCATGGGGAAGATGACTAAAACGCCATTCTACGGAACAATGGAGCGAGCAACGGATTTGTTGGAAATCGTACATACTGATGTAAGTGGTCCGATGAATGTTGAGGCTTGCGGCGGGTATCGTTATTTTCTCACCTTCACAGATGATTTGAGCAAATATGGGTATATCTACTTGATGAAGCATAAGTCTGAAACATTTGAAAAGTTCAAAGAATTTCAGAGTGAAGTGGAAAATCACCGTAACAAGAAAATAAAGTTTCTACGATCTAATCCTGGAGAATATTTGAGTTACGAGTTTGGTCTTCATTTAAAACAATGCGGAATAGTTTCACAACTCACGCCACCCGGAACACCACAGCGTAGTGGTGTGTCCGAACGTCGTAATCGTACTTTACTAGATATGGTGCGATCTATGATGTCTCTTACTGATTTACCGCTATCGTTTTGGGGTTATGCTTTAGAGACGGTCGCATTCACGTTAAATAGGGCACCATCTAAATCCGTTGAGACGACACCTTATGAACTGTGGTTTGGCAAGAAACCCAAGTTGTCGTTTCTTAAAGTTTGGGGCTGCGATGCTTATGTGAAAAAGCTTCAACCTGATAAGCTCAAACCCAAATCGGAGAAATGTGTCTTCATAGGATTATGAGTTTATGTGTTTTGATGTACCGAAGGTTGTTTGGAGTCCCAGATGTGATCACGGACATGACGAGGAGTCTTGAAATGGTCGAGACATAAAGATCGATATATTGGATGACTATGTTTGGACATTGAAAAGGTTTCGAGAGAGTTTGGGCATATACCGGAGTACCGGGAGATTACCGGAACCCCCCGGGGAGTCTATGGGCCGTAATGGGCTTTAGTGGAGAGAGAGAGAGAGGGGCAGCCAGGGCAGGCCCGCGCCCCTCCCCCTCTGGTCCGAATTGGACTAGGAAGGAGGGGTGGCGCCCCCTTTCCTTCCTCCCTCTCTCCCCCTTCCTTCTCTCCTAGTCCAACTAGGGAAAGGGGGGATCCTACTCCCGGTGGGAGTAGGACTCCTCCAGGGCACGCCATAGAGGGCCGGCCCTCCCCACTCCTCCACTCCTTTAGATACGGGGAGGGGGGCACCCCATAGACACACAAGTTGGTCATTGATCTCTTAGCCGTGTGAGGTGCCCCCCTCCACCATAATCCACCTCGGTCATATAGTTGCAGTGCTTAGGCGAAGCCCTGCGCCGGTAGCTTCATCATCCCCATCATCACGCCGTCATGCTGATGAAGATCTCCCTCGACACTCAACTGGATCGAGAGTTCGTGGGGCATCACCGAGCCGAACGTGTGCAGATCGCGGAGGTGCCGTACTTTCGATACTAGGATCGGTCGGATCGTGAAGACGTACGACTACATCAACCGTGTTGTCATAACGCTTCTGCTTACGGTCTATGAGGGTACGTGGACTACACTCTCCCCTCTCGTTGCTATGCATCACCATGATCTTGCGCGTGCGTAGGAATTTTTTTGAAATTACTGTGTTGCCCAACAACATGATGGTTCCAGCCTCCTCGATTCCCGCGCATGCCATGCATCCACCCCCTTATAAATAGGGACATGGGTCTTTATCATTTTCCCCGTTTCTTCCTGCTTCATCTTCCTCTCGCGTGTCATCTACCACTCGAGCTCCGCCGCCCACGACCTCCGCCAGATGAACTCAGGCGCCAGATCGTCCCCGATCGATCAAAAAAACTCCGACGCTACCGCTTCTCCACCGCATCTCTAAGTACCCTTTTATCCAAGCCTCAGATCTGTGCTAGGGTTCAGAGCGTTCATCGGTGTTCTTGCTGTTCTTCGTATTTCCTCATCTCCAAACAACGTTCAATCTGAATAAGTCATAAACTTTGTGCGGTAGTAGTTTAGCATTCGTGTGCATCGTCAAAGTAGCATCTTTCCATAGAAAACCTCATCAGAGCATCAAAGCTTGCCGCTGCCGCGACCTTAGGTTTAGAATTTCACTGCCTTTTTTGAACTGCCATAGATCCAAAATTACAGCTTTAGCTTGCGAAATCTGTTTGTCTACCACTTAGCAAATTTTTCATTTGACAGATCTGAAGCACCAACACTGCCATGGCGGCTTATGACATAAACCACGACCCATTATATATCATTAGGACCCGTTAAGCCGCCATCCTTTACTTCATAGTTACTAACTCTGTAACATCCTTCTAGTTTAACAACTGCATATTTTGAACTGTATCTCCATAACTCTTAGCCTTGTACAGAGAATTTAAACAATAATTTGTAAGTCGCCAGATAGCTGCCGGTTTAATAACATCTTGAATCGCCTTGTGTAGGTTGTGCATCCAACCATGACTAAAATCGTCACATCATGCGACTGGATTCCGTCCATTGTTACTGAGACAATGCTCCATGAATATGTCAAGATTGGCTTCTTACTAGCAAAGAACGTCATTCACTGGTGTGCTCCCAAACCGGATGAAGTCAGGCCTAAGCCCCAGGACGATGAAGTGATCATTTTTACTGACCACATGAACCAGGGTTTCTCACCGCCCGGGTCAAAGTTCTTCCGTGATGTTCTGCACTTCTGTCAACTCCATCCTCAAGATATTAGACCCAATTCCGTGTCAAATATCTGCAATTTCCAAGTCTTCTGTGAAGTATATATTCAAGAAGAACCTAGTGTTGAACTCTTTAGAGAGTACTTTTATTTGAACCGCCAAAATGAATTTACTGACGGGCCCAGTTAGGAGCCTGGAGGTATCTCAGTACAATGACGCAGAGACGCCATTTTTCCTTATGCTAAGCTTCCAAGCCATCCCAAGGATTGGAACAAAACCTGGTTCTACTGCAAAGTTACTTCTCCTGCTGATGAGAACCCCATGCCCGGCTTTAATGACCAACGGCTCAACCCAAAGCATCCTCTCCCCGGCCGGCTTACCACTGCTGAGCGGGCCAAACTTGCGCCTACCTTATCGAAGGTCAGAGCTCTGTTGGGCAATGGATTGGCCGGAATTGACCTGGTTCGATGCTGGGTAGCTTGGAGAATCATACCTTTAAGCTGCCGGTCCAGTTTAATGTGCACGTATACCGGCGACACCAAAGATTCACGGTGTTACAGTTCAACATGTTTGACTGATAAAGCTATCAATGAGATGACCAAGACTCTTCTCAATGAAAGTTTGGAGAGCTGCAGCCAAGTGGGTCTGAATCCCTTATGTACCCTCAACCCGGCACCGTATGTAAGTTTGTCCGGTTTATGTACTTTACTTCATTGTTCATAGAATCTGGAAATTCCCAACCTTTGTTGTGATTTATTGTAGGCTAAATCCGCCTTTTAGAATAAGAAATATGATGAAAAAGATGCCAAGAAGGCCAGGGCCAAGACCAAAGCCGTAAAGAAAAAACAAAAAGAAATCCACTGCTTCCGATATGTTCAATTTGGACGAAGATGATGAGTCGGAGGTAGACCTTGATTCTCTTGGCTCTTTTTTGAGCCATCTTATTAACACTGATTGCTATCAGGATGACACGGAATCCAGCCAAGCGGGTGATGACAAGGTAACTATTATTTCCTCCGACTCAGAGCCCTTGCCAAGACAGAAAATTCAAAGAGTGATCCGGAAAGTAAGGTTTTCTAACCCTTTAGCTCACTTGGATCCCAACTTTATTTTGAAGCAACAACAGCACGAGACCTGGCGCAGAACCCGGACCAGTGGAGGCGGAGAACTTTCCTCCGGCTTGCCTAACACACCAGCCCCACGCAAGCGCCAGAACGAGCTATTTCAAAATTTCCAATTGTATTTATTCTCAATCAGATTCTATTTGTCAAACACTTAGTCATTCTGACTCAAATTATCAGGGGACCTCTCACTCCTCATCTGGCGATTCATCACAGACTCTGCTTCCAGCTTTCAAGGCTGCCCCTGGGTACCAACTTTTGTCTGAACTTTTGAACTTCTCTTAACTGATACTGACTATGTAAATCCTCTTGCAGTGGGAAAGCAAAACCCATCAAAAAAGCTAAGATAAACAAGCCAACAGAGGATCCCAAGACTCATGAACCGGAGAAACAAGCACCTATTTCTGAGGCCTCCGTGCAACAACCGGAGGATCCTACCAATGTCCCGCCACAAAAAAATCGTAGTACCTCTGCTGATGATATAGTTGTTGACCCCTTGAGCACTGAACTGCGGATCCCAGTCAAGCCTTCTGAACCAGATACAGAGGAGGTTCTGATTAGTGGCACTGGTTTCCAAGAGCCGGGGAATCCTATTGCTCTAGCAAAGCATTCTGCCAAGGAAGAATTGGTTGAAAGGCGCAAGGTCAAATTTGACATGGCCAACTATTCTCATCTTAGCATGAGTGAAATCCTCTCCGGCTATTGATACGTCTCCGTCGTATCTATAATTTTTGATTGTTCCATGCCAATATTCTACAACTTTCATATTGGCAACTTTTTATACTATTTTGGGACTAACATATTGATCCAGTGCCAGTTCCTGTCTGTTGCATGTTTTTGGTTTCGCAGAATATCCATATCAAACGGAATCCAAACGGGATAAAAACGGACGGAAAATATTTTTGGAATATTTGGAGGCTTACGGAAGAAAAATCCATGCGAGACGGTGCCCGAGGTGGCCACGAGGCAGGGGGCGCGCCCCTGACCCTCGTGGGCCACCCGTAAGGCGGTTGATGCCCTTCTTCGGCCGCAAGAAAGCTATTTTTTGGTAAAAAAATCACGGCGAAGGTTTCAGTCCAGTCGGAGTTACGGATCTCCATATATATACGAAACGGTGAAAGGGCAGGAGAGAGAACGCAGAAACAGAGAGAGTCAGAGAGACAGATCCAATCTCGGAGGGGCTCTTGCCCCTCCCACGCCATGGAGGCCAAGGACCAGAGGGGAAACCCTTCTCCCATCTAGGGAGGAGGTCAAGGAAGAAGAAGACGAAGCCCCCCCCCCTCTCCCCTTCTCTTCCGGTGGGGCCGGAACGCTGCCGGGGCCGTCATCATCACCACAATCTTCACCAACAACTTCACCGCCATCATCACCAACTCCTCCCCCCTCTATGCAGCGGTGTAACCTCTCTCTTACCCGCTATAATCTCTACTTAAACATGGTGCTCAACACTATATATTATTTCCCAATGATGTTTGGCTATCCTATGATGTTTGAGTAGATCCGTTTTTTCCTATGGGCTATTTGATGATCAAGATTGGTTTGAGTTGCATGTTTTATTATTGGTGTTGTCCTATGGTGCTCTCCGTGTCGCTCAAGCATGAGGGATTCCCGCTGTAGGGTTTGCAATATGTTCATGATTTGCTTATGGTGGGTGGCGTGGAGTGATGTACAGCATGACCAGTAAGTAGGTTGTTTGCATATGGGATGAAGGGACTTGATACTTTAATGCTATGTTTGGGTTTTACCTTAATTATCTTTAGTAGTTGCAGATGCTTGCTAGAGTTCCAATCATAAGTGCATATGATCCAAGTAGAGAAAGTATGTTAGCTTATGCCTCTCCCTCAAATAAAATTGCAATAATGATTACCGGTCTAGTTATCGATTGCCTAGGGACAAATAACTTTCTTGTAACAAAAAGTTCTCTACTAAAACTAATTTAGTTGTGTCTTTATCTAAACAGCCCCTACTTTTATTTACGTGCTCTTTATATTTTTGCAAACCTATCCGGAAACACCTACAAAGTACTTCTAATTTCATACTTGTTTAGGTAAAGCGAACGTCAAGCGTGCGTAGAGTTGTATCGGTGGTCGATAGAACTTGAGGGAATATTTGTTCTATCTTTAGCTCCTCGTTGGGTTCGACACTCTTACTTATCGAAAGAGGCTACAATTGGTCCCCTATATTTGTGGGTTATCAAGACCTTTTTCTGGCGCCGTTGCCGGGGAGCAATAGCGTGGGGTGAATATTCTCGTGTGTGCTTGTTTGCTTTATCACAAAGTAATTTTTATTATCTTTTCTTAGTTGTTCTCTAACTTTAGTTATGGATATGGAACACGAAATACGAAAAAAATTAGGTGTACTTGCTACTCATGGAGATGGGGAACCTCCTAAAACCCTTGATGCTCATTATGTGTAAGATATTATGTACTACTTTGATAATCCTGAGAAAACCCCATTCAATTATGTAATGGGAATAACGTTGGATCAACGTGAATACTTTAGGGATTATCGCTTGACACCAAAAGGGAAACTATTGTGGGATCAAATCCATATATTGAAGTGGTATGCTCGGCAAGTATGCTTGAGTTATGATTATACTTGTTGCTCTAGGATGAAGGCTCCACACCTTCCCTTTTCATGCAAATTTAATGATAATAAAACCTTAGCTTCTTATGCTAATGATATATATGATTACTATGATGTGGAACAAATAGAAGAATTTGTTGCTTTTATGGGTGCTTATGAAATTGAATCTATGTTTAAAGAGTTTGAAGATTTTGATGATGTTGTTTATAGACCTGAAAATTTAGCTATCCTCAAATATTGCTATGAGAATTATGAATACAATTCCGATATTAATGCACTTATTGAGAAAGTCTCCGCTGTCCCAGAAGAGACTAATATTTTGCAGGAATCTATGGAAGAAGAAATTGATGAAACTGTGAGCTCATTGGATGAAAAAGATGAGGAGGAGAGCGAAGAACAAAAGGAGGAAGAGCGGATTGATCACCCGTGCCCACCTTCTAATGAGAGTAACTCTTCAACTCATACATTGTTTAATTCCCCTTCGTGCTTACCGAAGGATGATTGCTATGATGACTGTTATGATCCCTTTGATTCTTTTGAAATATCCCTTTTTGATGATGCTTGCTATGCTTGTGGCCAAGATGCCAATATGAATGATGCTTATGGAGATGAACTTGCTATAGTTCCTTATGTTAAACATGAAATTGTTGCTATTGCACCCACACATGATAGTCCTATTATCTTTTTGAATTCTCCCGATTATACTATATCGGAGAAGTTTGCTCTTATTAAGGATTATATTGATGGTTGCCTTTTACCGTTGCACATGATGATTTTGATGAATATAATATGCATGTGCTTGCTGCTCTAACTTGCAATTATTATGAGAGAGGAACTATATCTCCACCTCTCTATGTTTCCCACATGACAAAATTGAAAGAAACTGTTTAGACTATGCATTGGCCTTTACTAGGTGTGCATGAATTGTTCTTTTATGACATGCCGATGCATAGGAAGAGAGTTAGACTTCGTCATTACATGATATATGCTACTTCGTGCTCACTACTAAATTAAAAATCATTGTTAATTAAAATTGGCTTTGATATACCTTGGGATCCGGGTGGATCCATTACTTGAGCACTATATGCCTAGCTTAATGGATTTAAAGAAAGCGCTGTCAGGGAGACAACCCGGAAGTTTTAGAGAGTCATTTATTTCTGTTGAGTGCTTTCATATAGTTTAAAAATAACAAAAATAAAGAGGGGAACCCAACAATTTTTCAAAAAGAAAAGCGAAAGTGAGAGAGACAAGCATTGTTGAAGTGGGAGCTAGCCTTGAACTTTGTTCATGCTCACGGAAACTTTGTGAATCTTGATTGCAGAAACTTTTCAACAAAAATTATTATCCCCTTGTACAATTCCATTGTATTATAAAAATAATGTGCCTAGGTTTGCCATTAGGATGTTTACAATGCTTGTTGGTTTGTACGGTGCAGGACACAAACTTTGGCTGTAGTGCGCGATTTTACGTTTTTTTACTGGAACGTTAAATGGTTATGATTCTTTTTGCACTGTCTTGGTGTACAAATTGTTTATTTTTCTAATTTTGGTAGAATTTTTCAAGTATCATAAGTATGGTGAATGTTCAGATTATTACAGACTGTTCTGTTTTAGACAGATTCTGTTTTTGATGCATAGTTTGCTTGTTTTGATGAAAATATCAATTTATATCAGTGGATTAAGCCATGAAAAAGTTATATTACAGTAGACGAAATGAAAAAAAAATATGAATTGGTTTGCAACAGTAGTTAGAGTAGTGATTTGCTTTATTATACTAACGAATCTTACCAACTTTTCTGTTGAAGTTTTGTGCGGATGAAGTGTTCGATGATCGAGAAGGTCTCGATGTGAGAAGAAGGAAGAGGGGCAAGAGCTGAAGCTTGGGGATGCCCAAGGCACCCCAAGTAAATATTCAAGGTGACTTAAGCGTCTAAGCTTGGGGATGCCCCGGAAGGCATCCCCTCTTTCTTCAACAAGTATCGGTATGTTTTCGGATTCGTTTCGTTCATGCGATATGTGCAATCTTGGAGCGTCTTTTGCATTCAGTTTACATTTTTCTTTTTTGCACCATGCTGGTATTAGATGGTCCTTGGTTGATTTATAGAATGATCTTTGCACTTCACTTATATCTTTTGAGTATGGCTTTATAGAATGCTTCATGTGCTTCACTTATATCATTTGAAGTTGGATTGCCTGTTTCTCTTTACTTAGACAACCGCCATTTGTAGAATGCTCTTTTGCTTCACTTATATTTGTTAGAGCATGGGCATATCTTTTGTAGAAAGAATTAAACTCTCTTGCTTCACTTATATCTATTTAGAGAGATGACAGGAACTCGTCATTCACATGGTTAGTCATAAAATCCTACATAAACTTGTAGATCGTTGAATATGATATGTTTGATTCCTTGCAATAGTTTTGTGATATAAAGATGGTGATATTAGAGTCATGCTAGTGGGTACTTGTGGATTAGTTTAAATACTTGTGTTGAGGTTTGTGATTCCCGTAGAATGCACGTATGGTGAACCGTTATGTAACGAAGTCGAAGCATGATTTATTTATTGATTGTCTTCCTTATGAGTGGCGGTCGGGGACGAGCGATGGTCTTTTCCTACCAAACTATCCCCCTAGGAGCATGTGCGTAGTACTTTGTTTCGATGAATAATTGATTTTTGCAATAAGTATGTGAGTTCTTTATGACTAATGTTGAGTCCATGGATTATACACACTCTCACCCTTCCATCATTGCTAGCCTCTTCGGTACCGTGCATTGCCCTTTCTCACCTCAAGAGTTGGTGCAAACTTCGCCGGTGCATCCAAACCCCGTGATACGATACGCTCTATCACACATAAGCCTCCTTATATCTTCCTCAAAACAGCCACCATACCTAACTATCATGGCATTTCCATAGCCATTCCGAGATATATTGCCATGCAACTTCCATCATCATCCTATACACGACTTGAGCATTTATTGTCATATTTCTTTGCATGATTGTAAGATATCTAGCATGAATTTTTCATGGCTTGTCCGTTTTTTGATGTCATTGCTACGCTAGCTCATTGCACATCCCGGTACACCGCCGGAGGCATTCATATAGAGTCATATCTTTGCTCTAGTATCGAGTTGTAATATTGAGTTGTAAGTAAATAAAAGTGTGATGATCATCATTATTAGAACATTGTCCCATGCGAGGTTATCAAAATAAAAGAGGCCAAAGAAGCCCAAATAAAAAAAGAGGCCAAAGAAGCCCACCAAAAAAAAGAGAAAATAAAAAAAGAGAGAAAAAGAGAGAAGGGGCAATGTTACTATCCTTTTACCACACTTGTGCTTCAAAGTAGCACCATGTTCTTCATATAGAGAGTCTCTTGAGTTATCACTTTCATATACTAGTGGGAATTTTCATTATAGAACTTGGCTTGTATATTCCAATGATGGGCTTCCTCAAATGCCCTAGTTCTTCATGAGCAAGCAAGTTGGATGCACACCCACTTAGTTTCAGTTGAGCTTTCATATACTTATAGCTCTAGTGCATCCGTTGCATGGCAATCCCTACTCCTCACTTTGATATGTATTGATGGGCATCTCCATAGCCCGTTGATACGCCTAGTTGATGTGAGGCTATCTTCTCCTTTTTTGTCTTCTCCACATAACCCCCATCATATTCTATTCCACCTATAGTGCTATGTTCATGGCTCACGCTCATGTATTGCGTGAAAGTTAAAAAGGTTTGAGAACATCAAAAGTATTAAACAATTGCTTGGCTTGTCATCGGGGTTGTGCATGATGTGAATATTTTGTGTGGTGAAGATGGAGCATAGACAGACTATATGATTTTGTAGGGATAACTTTCTTTGGCCTTGTTATTTTGAAAAGACATGATTGCTTGAAGTATTATTGTTTTTTATGTCAAATGATAGAATATTGCTTTGAATCACCCGTGTCTTAATATTCATGCCATGATTAGACATATGATCAAGATTATGCTAGGTAGCATTCCACATCGAAAGTTATCTTTTTTATCATTTACCTACTCGAGGACGAGCATGAATTAAGCTTGGGGTTGCTGATACGTCTCCGTCGTATCTATAATTTTTGATTGTTCCATGCCAATATTCTACAACCTTCATATACTTTTTGGCAACTTTTTATACTATTTTTGGCACTAACATATTGATCCAGTGCCAGTTCCTGTCTGTTGCATGTTTTCGGTTTCGCAGAATATCCATATCAAACGGAATCCAAACGGGATAAAAATGGATGGAGAATATTTTTGGAATATTTGGAGGATTGCGGAAGAAAAATCCACGCGAGACGGTGCCCGAGGTGGCCACAAGGCAGGGGCACGCCCCTGACCCTCGTGGGCCACCCATAAAGCGGTTGATGCCCTTCTTCGACCGCAAGAAAGCTATTTTTTGGTAAAAAATCACGGCGAAGGTTTCAGTCCAATCGGAGTTACGGATCTCCATATATATACGAAACGGTGAAAGGGCAGGAGAGAGAACACACAAACAGAGAGAGTTAGAGAGACAGATCCAATCTCGGAGGGCTCTTGCCCCTCCCACGCCATGGAGGCCAAGGACCAGAGGGGAAACCCTTCTCCCATCTAGGGAGGAGGTCAAGGAAGAAGAAGATGAAGGGGCCCCCTCTCCCCTTTTCTTCCGGTGGCGCCGGAACGCTGCCGGGGCCATCATCATCACCGCAATCTTCACCAACAACTTCACCGCCATCATCACCAACTCTTCCGCCCTCTATGCAGCGGTGTAACCTCTCTCTTACCCGCTATAATCTCTACTTAAACATGGTGCTCAACGCTATATATTATTTCCCAATGATGTTCGGCTATCCTATGATGTTTGAGTTGATCTGTTTTGTCCTATGGCCTATTTGATGATCAAGATTTGTTTGAGTTGCATGTTTTATTATTGGTGCTGTCCTATGGCCCTCTCCGTGTCGTGCTAGCGTGAGGGATTCCCGCTGTAGGGTTTGCAATATGTTCATGATTTGCTTATGGTGGGTGGCGCGAGTGATAGAAGCACAGACCCGAGTAAGTAGGTTGTTTGCGTATGGGATGAAGGGGACTTGATACCTTAATGCTATGTTTGGGTTTTACCTTAATTATCTTTAGTAGTTGCAGATGCTTGCTAGAGTTCCAATCATAAGTGCATATGATCCAAGTAGAGAAAGTATGTTAGCTTATGCCTCTCCCTCAAATAAAATTGCAATAATGATTACCGGTCTAGTTATCTATTGCCTAGGGACAAACAACTTTCTCGTAACAAAAAGCTCTCTACTAAAACTAATTTAGTTGTGTCTTTAAATAAACAGCCCCTAGCTTTTATTTACGTGCTCTTTATGTTCTTGCAAACCAATCCGAAAACACCTACAAAGTACTTCTAGTTTCATACTTGTTTAGGTAAAGCGAACGTCAAGCGTGCATAGAGTTGTATCGGTGGTCAATAGAACTTGAGGGAATATTTGTTCTACCTTTAGCTCCTCATTGGGTTCGACACTCTTACTTATCGAAAGAGGCTACACATGATCCCCTATACTTGTGGGTTATCAGCTATCTGAATCAAATACACAGTAGCCGTGGTCTGGAGATTGACATGGTCAATCACATGCATCAGAAGCATGAGGTATAAATTCTTGCTTTTTCATAAGCTATATTCCTTTAGCCCCCAAGTCTATTGAATATTATAGAATATAATATGCTATAGACTTGACAGATAGCCTGTGACTTATGCATCTGAATCAAAACCTGTAGCCCCCAAGGGCCGGCTTAAACGTTATCAAAATAAGCCGGGTCTTCCATGAATCAATTTTGCACCTGTAGCCCCCAAGGGTCGGTGTCGGTGTCAAAACCGGCGGATCTCGGGTAGGGGGTCCCGAACTATGCGTCTAGGCGGATGGTAACAAGAGACAAGGGACACGATGTTTTTACCCAGGTTCGGGCCCTGTCGATGGAGGTAATACCCTACTCCTGCTTGATTAATATTGATGATATGGGTAGTACAAGAGTAGATCTACCACGAGATCAGAGAGGCTAAACCCTAGAAGCTAGTCTATGGTATGATTGTTGTTCGTCCTACGGACTAAAACCCTTCGGTTTATATAGACACCGAATAGGGTTAGGGTTACATAGAGTCGGTTACAATGGTAGGAAATCTACATATCCGTATCGCCAAGCTTGCCTTCCACGCCAAGGAAAGTCCTATCCGGACAAGGGACAAAGTCTTCAATCTTGTATCTTCATAGTCTAGGAGTTCGGCCAAAGATGATAGTTCGCTATCCGGACACCCCTAGTCCAGACTACCTCAAGAGCCCCTAACCAGGCTTCAATGACGACGAGTCCGTGCGCATATTGTCTTCGCATTGCAAGGCGGGTTCCTCCTCCGAATACTTCATAGAAGGTTTTGAACACAAGGATAGTGTCCGCTCGCAAAACAAGTTCCACATACCACCGTAGAGGGAATAATTTTGCACAGATCTGCCGACGTATTCGCGGGCGTGACATCACACCACGCCAAGCCTTTATTCAATCGCTTTTTACTGTCCTGCCTCAGTAGCGTTTAGCGAGGCGGTTTCCTTGGCACGCCTTATCAAAGCGTAGATCGTGCCCCTTATTCCGGATTCTCATCAATACGGACGTGGGTAACCCAACCGTGCCCGTTCGCTGGCACGCCTCTATCGGCGAGTCCCAATCGACCACGGGAGGGCTCTTGGTATTCAACCTATTTATAATGAGACCAAGGCCTCTTCTTTTTCCACCTCCATCGAAGTTCGCCTCGCCGAAGTTCTAACACCCAAAGCTTCAGATTTAGGCGCTTTGGACCTTCGACGATGTCCGCTCCGACCAGCTCGGCCGATGGATGTCTTCTTCCGTCACAAAAGAAGATGTGCTAAAGCTGTGAGACGCCTGTATCTAACCGCGAGATCTTGCATAGGCTGCTGCTCCAGGCAGGTCATTCCCACTCCCGAGCCCGGCGAGAGCGTGGTGTTCGTGGTCTCACTTCCTTCGGGTTTAGGCTTCCGGCGAATCCCTTTGTGCGGGGGCTCATGTTTTATTATGGGCTGGATTTCCATGACTTGAATCTGAGTCCATCCTCCATATCTCGTCATTCATTGTCGATGAAGCCTTCCTCCATATTACCCCTCACTTTGGATTGTGGCTCAAGACCTTGAAGGTGGAGCCGAAGATGATCGAGGGGCAACAAGGAGAGTGCGGAGGAGCGGTCATAAGCAAGTGTGCTGATGCTCCGTGGCCCGAGGGCTCTTTTCAAGAGGAGCTTGGTTTGTGGCAACGGGTGTGGTTTTATATCACCGCTCCCAGGGGCACCAAATGGGTAGCGCCACCCGCCTTCCGCTCAGGTCCACCACAACAGCTGGTATCATGGGTCAACCGGGGGCTTGACTGGGGGCCGTCCAAGGACGTTCCTCTGCTGCAGGGCCGTATTCGAGACCTCCAAGAAAGAGATATCAATCTGGTCGTGGCAGCGCAGGTTATGCTGATACGGCGCCTTCTGCCCTGCAAACGTCGCCCCCTCCGTCTGTGGGAGTTTAATCCGGAGGGACCACGAGCTCTCCAACATTTTATGGGCGCGACGCCCAAGGAGATGTACAAACTGTTCTTCGGATCACAAGAGAAGTGTCCGGACTTGACCGAGGACGGAGGTCTAAGCTGCAATCACCCAGATACTCAAGTAAGTAACCCCAGAAACGGACAGGTTGTTCATTCATTTATCATATATATGCCCTTTAAGGAGCCGTTTCTTGAACAGAGTGGATAGCCAAGGCAAAGTTGATAAGGTGTCCGGCCCTCCCAGAGACCACGCCGGATCCCATGCTGACCAAGATGTTGAAGGCCACGCCTTTTAGAGAAGGCGAAGGGGGAGCAGGGAGCAAGCGCCTCGCCAAGGAGGCTTTCAAGGAAGAGGAGATCAGGATCCTCCTCCAAGGGGAGAAGAGGACCGCTCAAGACCCGAAGCCAAGGCCTCAAAACGGGAAAGAAGTCTTCGCTGAAAGTCCAGCGCCGGAAGTACCCCAGCCGCACTATTTCCCAAGGGATCAGCCCTCCAGCAAGCCGTAAGTAAAAAGAAGGGTCCTGTGAATAAAGAACATCCTCAGTATTTATTTCGAAGATAACCGATATTGTACCTTGTAGTTCGGATCTCAGCCCTTCTCGCGAGCTCGTCTTGGGGATCTTCGTCCCGAGATGATAGAGAGCAACGCCTCCACCTATCACGCTTCAGGCGTGCGGTAGGCGACCTGAAATGTCGCCACAGAGAGTTTCCCGAGTCCGCAGGGCGGACGGTCCAGCGCCAACTGGTGTGCGGTCGAGGAGTCAAGGACCTGCTCGGGCGAAGCGATATCTCAGAAGGTCACCGTGCGCTAATGGCTACGGTAATTGAAAGAATTGCATCCGCTAAGAGCGGATTGCATGAAGCCGCCGTAAGTTTATCGACGGGTTTGAGGTCTGAAAAAATGATGTACCTTGTAACAGTTATGCATATAGAATGCGCCCTGTATAGATAGTAGCCCTTGAGACTCGGTATGCTGTCACAACTGACAGCGTGCCGAGGATCATAATCTCGGTACTAACATGTCGTCGTTCCTATGTAGGTGGCGGGGCGTCCGGTGGCTAGCCGGACTGATGGATTTGCCGAACTAAAGCGGCAACATGACGAGGCGGATGCGGACATCGCGCTGGTCAATAAGAGGTTTGACGAGTCACAAGGTATGCGACTTCTCCGCGGACACCTGGTAAGGGAGCTTGACGCCCATGCCTTACTACTTGTATGCTTTGATGCAGACGGTGCCGCTGCTATGGAGAGGCTACGGGCTGAACTTGCCCGAGCTAAAGGAGCAAGCCCGAAAGAGTAATGCGGCCGCTTTAAAGGCGGCCGAAGCGCTGAAAGCCGAACGGGCTGCTCACTGCCGAAGCAAAGAGGAAATGGCCGATTTGGCCCTGAAACTGAAGAATACTACCGACCGCTGCGAGGTTCTTGAAAAAGAACGTCAAGCGGAACAAAAGGACCTGAAAAAGGCCACCGCCGAATCCAAGGATGCCCGTTCCGCTATGAGAGCTGCCCAGGAGGAGTTGAGTCAGGCCGGGGATATTGCGGCTGGAAAACTGTTTCTGCTGCGGAGGAAATATACGGATCCGAAGTATGCTCAGTTGGACAACCTATGGAGTTCGGAGGATGCTAATCTGGACTTAGCGGTGAGCGCTGCGGACGCGATTGAGCGCTTCCGAGGCTAGAAGGGGCACAAAAGGGAAGAGCTATTTCGGTCGCAATTCCATAGTCCGGAGCGTCCTCTTCCGTTGACCGATCGGTTGGCCAAATGGGCCGAGCTGAATCAATTATCCGGACTTTCCATGAAGCATGTCATGACTCATTTGTGACCAGGCGGACTCCAGCCGAAGAGTTATTTTGGCTTCGTGCAGCAGTTCCTTGGTGCGGTACCGCGTATCGACGCAATGAAGCGGTCGGCGTGTATTGAGGGGGTGCGGATGGCTCTTGCCCGTGTCAAGGCATACTGGGCTGAGATGAAGGCCACCGATATTGCGTCCCCAGACTCGGACGGCAGCCGAGTACCAGTCGAGTGCTATTTCAAGGAAGTTCTTCCGGGCGCTCATTTAATAGAGACGCAGTGCTCGAAGGATGTTATGTTTGAATGACATGTATAATTTTATGAAACAACGTTTCAATTTAATGTAAGAGCTTTTTATACTTGTGCCTTCAAGTAGCAAACTACCTCCTTTTGCCGCTGACGATATATGTATATAACACGAAAGATGGCAGTCTTGACTTCAGCCCCCACGCACATAGTGCGGGGTGTTTGCAAAGAAGTCGCGCTTTCACACTTAATCCAACGCCTTGGTCCTATAGAGGAGGTGGTGGCGTAGCAAACTAGGCAACCGGACTATAATGCTTTATCACTTTCACTTAGCCATAGGAGTTCGATGGTGGGGCTACTATATAGCCCACAGGGCACCACACTCTCCCGAATTCGAAGTGCGATGTGCTGACCGAAAATGGTCCTTCATTAATGCGGAGGAATTCTAAACATTCCGTGAGTCATCGAGTGGTTGACCAGTCTCTCGCTATATCATAGACAATCAGTTTCGGCTTTCATCGAGATGCTCGCCCGGTCGAACCGGGGCACAATCGCAGTAGTTCTCCTGGTGTCGCGTTAGCCGATAGAACGGAATGTAAGGCAGCAAAACACAGGAGCCTGGCAAACCCAACATTTGACCAAAGACATGATTCGGAGCTGACGCATATAAGGCCTAACTCGAGACGCCAAACACTCCCTAAGGTATTCGGTCTTTTATAAAGCGGGCCGAACAATGCCCTTGGTATCAAGCCCCTGGTGTCCAGGTACGTCCAAACTTCTGACGCGGCCGATGCCAAAACGCCAGCCTCCTCCTCGGTTATAATAAGAGACCGGGGGATGAGTAACAACAAGAGACAGTCAAAAAGGTTTACGCAGGGTCTTAATCTAAAAAGAATCCTTGCAACGGGTCCCTGCTGCACGTCTGCGCCTGTGTCTCTGTTGTGCCAGATCTCGATGGGTATAGCGGTGTTCATCTCAGAAAAGAGAGGAACTTAGTTTGAAAAAGATCGCGCTAAAATGTAATTGGAAATAAAATAGAGTATGATTCAAAAATGAGTAAAATTGAGCTTTATTGTCTCTTGTTGTACATGCGTGGAGCCCCTTGTAGGGGGGTACGCGCTAGTAAGCATCGTGTTTATTTATGCGGACTCTCCTAACAAAGGTCCGGGTCCGAACGACCTGCTTTAGACGCTTTTGGCCAGCAAGGCCGATTGGTGTGAGGCTGTTAAGGCAGTCTCACATTCTTTCCTTGAGGGACACGCGATCTTCCCTTTAATGAAATGATGCCTCGTGGACCGGCATTTTAAGTTTAAGAGATGCATAATGCGGTATTGCGTTAAAGCGGGCGAAGCTTCAAGGCCCCAAAGAGTGCTTGATGGCTACTTTTAAATGGGGCGATGTGGAAGACCAACTTTTCCGACGGAAGTTGTCGGGTGAGCCGAACATAACTTCCAATAGTAGGGAGCCCGTACAATGGGCATATGTGCCTGGCATTATTCCTTGGAAGGAAGTGTTGCTATGGATAATCCTGTTTGGGTTTATGCCCATGTTGCGGATTGTGTCCTGATATAGCAGGCTTAAATCACTGCCGCTGTCCATTAGGACTTGCGTAAATTGAAGACTGTCGATTATAGGTTCTAGTATCAAGGCAGTCCATCCTACATTCTGGATACTTTCGGAGTAGTCCTGATGGTCGAAGGTAATTGGTTTTGACAACCAGTGTTGGGACTCCGCTGGGGTAGATTGTGCGGCGCGTAATTCAATGGGTGCCGCTCTGTTTTCCCCTTTTGTTACTTGAATTAAGTTTACTGTTTTGACCTCTTGTGGGAAATTCTTTTGTTTTCTGGGGCTCTGCTTGTGGTGCTCATCATCATCCTCACTTGGTGTGTCGAGCCCGTTGTGTTCGGCGTTGAGTCTGCCGGACTGCTTGAAGACCCAACAATCTTTGTGGGTGTGGTTTGCAGGCTTCCCGGGAGTACTGTGGATTTGGCATATCTTGTCCAAGATTTTGTTTAAGTTGGATAGCTCATCGCTATTGTCCTTAAGGGGCAGTTTTTTATTGTTCTGCCGTGAGCTTTTGAATCCGGCGTTGACTGCCGCACTCTTTGGACCGTTCCCCTTAACCCGGCGCTGGTCCTTGCTGCGTCGTGGTTTCCCATTGCCATCCCTGACTTCGGATGTACTTGGGTCGCTGGTACTGCATCTTGCTAGCCAGCTATCCTCTCCCGCGCAAAAGCGGGTCATGAGGCTTGTTAGTGCGGCCATTGTTCTTGGCTATTCCTGGCCAAGGTGTCTGGCGAGCCATTCGTCTCGGACGTTGTGTTTAAAAGCTGCTAAGGCTTGGCGTCCGGACGATCGACTATTTGGTTCTTTTGGTGAGGAACCTGTTCGAATTTTCGAGCTGACTCTCCGGGCTGTTGGGCTATGTGACTTAGATCGCTCTGCGTCCGGAGGTCGGACGAGGTTCCTTGAAATTGGCCGAAAAGCATCCTCAAGCTCTTCCCAACTACCAATGGTGTTTTCGGGGAGGCTTTTAAGCCAATGCCGGGCTGGCCCTTTGAGCTTGAGGGGTAGGTATTTTATGGCGTGGAGATCATCTATTCTGGCCATGTGTATGTGGAGGATATAATCCTCAATCCAGACTCCAGGGTCTGTCGTTCCGTCATATGCCTCTATGTTTACGGGCTTGAATCCCGCTGGAAATTCATGGTCCAGCACCTCATCGGTGAAACATAGAGGGTGCACGGCGCCCCTGTATTTGGGTGTGCCGTGATGTTCGAATATTTGACGTGTTGTATTGCTCACCAGAACTTGTTTCCTTGGCCCGTAGATAGATCTAACTGGGCCATCCTTTTGGTGCGAATCCTTATGCGGATCGCGTGCCGGCTTGTGTGCGGCGCCGCTTGCCGCTCTACGCTTGCCATGTGGTCGTCTATCGACCCGCGCCTCTTTGTTTTTTTATCGTGGGGGCTCTACGGCCTCCTCATCGAATTCGGGAAGTAGTTTGCGCTTTGGGTAGCTCTTTGCTTGGCGGCTGTCACCATATTTGTCTGCAGTGTTGAGTAATTTACTCCAACTTATTCGGAGTGCGTCTTCCGCTGTTCTGAGCCTCTGTTTCAGCTTTTTCAAGCTACGCGCAGTAGCGAGGAGCTCTTTGTGGAGGTTCTTCTGATCCAATGACGTGTCCGGCGTGAGATCGTCCGGACTGTTGTCCTTGCCGGGGACGGGTTGTTTGTCCAAGTTGGCCTGTTCGGATGGTTGCTCAATGGCATTTTCGTCGTCAGCCGGCTCACCCTGCTTTATGGCTGGGTCTGTGTGGGCGCTATCTTTGTCAAGGTGGGGTTTCCCGAGGGAATTTTCTTTCGCAGCGTCTCGTCGTTCCTCGTTATCGCTTCCCTTAGGTGTGTCCACCATATATATATCGTAAGTTGAGGTGGCCATCCAGTGTCCTGTGGGCGCTGGTTCTTGGTCGTCTCCGGCACCATCGTCCATACCGTCGATGTCTTCGGAGTCGAAGTCGAGCATGTCGGTTAAATCATCGACAGTGGCTACAAAGTGGGTGCTGGGTGGGCGTTGAATTTCTTTGTCGTCCGAATCCCAACCTTCCTGACCGTAGTTCGGCCAGGGCTCCCCTGACAAAGAGAGAGACTTTAATGAGTTCAGGATATCGCCAAAGGGTGAGTGCTGAAAGATGTCCGCGGCGGTGAACTCCATAACCGGCGCCCAGTCGGATTCGACCGCGAGGGCCCGGAGGTTCGAGTCCGGAAAGGAGTCCGCACTGGGGTCACGAGCTTTGCAAAGGACAGGGATGGTGTTTGGCTCAATCGATGTAGAGATTTCAGCCCCCGAGGCGGTGTCCAACCAACCGTCCTTGATCGGCGAAACCGGCCCGGATTAAGGGTCGGAGCGGCATCGGTGCGGCCTCCCTCCAGACCGTTGGCGGCAGAGCTAGATCGCACTCCATCGAGACAAAGGCGGCACGCTCGGTCGTGGCTCGAATCCGTCGAAGATCAAATCTCCGCGACATCGGCCGTATAGTTCAAGCTTCCAAATCTGACCTGATGGCCGGGCGTAGCTTCGATCTGCTCCGGATGGCCTAGTGAATTGCCCGCGGTGCAAAGCCGCCGAATACGAAGACCTGTCCGGGAGAAAAGTCTCACCTGGACTGCGTCGTTCTTGATGATCGAAGGAGCCATCGGGCCTAAAGATGACGACACAGAGGAACTCTCAATGAAAGCACCAATGTCGGTGTCAAAACCGCGGATTTCGGGTAGGGGGTCCCGAAGCTGTGCGTCTAGGCGGATGGTAACAGGAGACAAGGGACCCGATGTTTTACCTGTGTTTGGTCCTCTCGATGGAGGTAATACCCTACTCCTGCTTGATTAATATTGATGATATGGGTAGTACAAGAGTAGATCTACCACGAGATCGAGAGGCTAAACCTAGAAGCTAGCCTATGGTATGATTGTTGTTAGTCCCCACGGACTAAAACCCTTCGGTTTATATAGACACCGAATAAGGTTAGGGTTACACAGAGTCGGTTACAATGGTAGGAAATCTACATATCCGTATCGCCAAGCTTGCCTTCCACGCCAAGGAAAGTCCTATCCGGACAAGGGACGAAGTCTTCAATCTTGTATCTTCATAGTCTAGGAGTCCGGCCAAAGATGATAGTTCGGCTATCCGGACACCCCCTAGTCCAGGACTCCCTCAGTCGGCTTAAACTTTTAAGTCAAGCTGGGTCTTCAGTTAGAATGATCAATTTTGCAGTTATAGCCCCCATGGGCCGGTTGAATCCATATGATTAAACCGGGACTTATCATTGTCAGATAACAAACTTTTATTCACTCATGCAAACCGGGTTAACTTTGGAAAAATATGAACCGGGGTCATCTGCCATTGTATCACTAAAAGAAAATTGCGCATGCATTAGTCCCCAAGTGCCAAGTGCTATTGCTTGCAAAGGGCTTGGGACTTAGCAATATATAGTGCGATATAAACAAACTTTCTGCATACATTAGCCCCAAGTGACAAGTGCTATTGCTTGCAAAGTGCTTGGGGCTTATCAATATATATTGTTTCATAACTGTGCATACTTGATTGAACATGTTCTTTTCAGGAAACATCCAGTCAATTTCAGTCTCAGCTGACTAATTTAAAAACCCGGGTTGATGTACAAGAATCTGAGACCCAGAAGGCTGACTCCAAGTTCAAGTTTAGCTTCGGAAAAAAATGAAAAAACTCAAGACTGAGTATAATACTGAGAAACCGCCTAGGATGAAGAGAAGGCTTCCCTGATCAAGAGAGCTGAGAAAGCTGAGGCGTCGTTAGAAGAGGTCAACACGGAACTTACGAGCTTGAAGCATCATATCAATCAGATGACTTTTGCTATCTTTGGTAAGCCTGCTATCTTGTAATGATTTTCCACCCTCCATGTTATAAACCGTCAGGTGATTTAATCATAATATGCCATGTAGGTCCCAGAAGCAGCAATCTTGGGAAGGAAATGCTGATAAAGCTCAAGGCGGTTTACACGTTGGTGGAACAACTATATACCGGAGCTCAGCATAGGATAGCCACCATCTCTCCAAGTAATTCAGCTCCATCTCTGCTCAGCAACGTTTTAAGCCAACTTGATGTCCTGCCTGCCCGTATCCAAGAAAACAAACGGTCGGCTACAAGAGCCGGTGCCATTATGGCTTTAAGCCGGGCGAAGGCATGGCAGTCAGAATTAGACCCAGCCGAGCTAGCCACTAGCTGTCCTAGTTTCAAAGAGGACGGGTCTGCTTTTGATAAGAAAGATTTTGCTGCATGTGTGAAGGAGATGCGTCCCTTGGCGAGCCTGCTTGTTGAAGAAACAGAACTAACCAAACATCAGGCGGCTTACACTGTAGAGAACCAGAAAATGCCCACGCCGGCTTACAAAATTGCAGATCTTATCCCTCCAATTCGTAAGCACACTTTTGCCCCTGAAATCGATCTGTCTGAGCTTATCAATGATGAAGCTGAATTCCAAGCCTTGACTGGCATCAATTGGTCATCCCCTGACTACCAAACGGTGGAGGGAGAAGAAGAACCGGCACGGGATGACCCGGAAACCTCGAACCGCCAAGACCAGGAGAGCTGATCCGCTGGACGGTTCACAATGTTCATCCTCAAGTATTGTTTTTGAAAACACTTAATCAATTGGGCTCGGAGAGCCATGTAATAGGCTAGTTAAACTCTGATCTGCCGTGCCATCGTGCATGTTTTGTTTCGCATAATACTGCTGATCTGCCAGTTGAAGATCTGCCACTTATGCTTATGATATCATCAATTATGTAGATCAGATTTATCATTTTTCCTGCAGACAAAACATATCACAAGTGCCCTCACGGTTTACCCCAGGGCGGGTCACAATACCCCATGTAAAACCACTAGTGACTAAAAAAGTCCAATATGTGCTATCCGGCTTCTCCTCAGGCATCTGCAACTTTGTCCAATCATTGATAAAGTCCACAAGTGCTTGAGACTTGATGACTGTGCGAGAAATATACTTCAAACCATGGGGTCCAAGCTCAATGGCCCACTTGGCTACCTGACCGGTGGCTTCTCTGTTTTGAATAATATCCCCTAAGGGAGCAGAACAAACCACAGTGATGGGATGACCCAGAAAATATTGCTTAAGCCTTCGACTAGCCATGAACACCCCATATAGAAGCTTCTGCCAATGTGGATACCTCTGTTTGGACTCAATGAGCACCTCACTAATGTAATAAACCGGCCGTTGAACTGGATATTCCTTGCCTGACTCCTTCCTTTCCACCACAATTGCCACACTGGCAGCTCGGCTGTTGGCAGCCACATACAACAACAAGGGCTCTTTATCAATGTGAGCAGCAAGAACTGGTGGCTCAGCTAACTGTTTCTTCAAGGCCTCAAACGCCTGATCAGTAGCATCACTCCAAACAAAGTGATCTGTCTTCTTCATCATCTGGTAAAGAGTGATAGCCTTTTCACCCAACCGGCTTAAGGCCGCAATACGACCCGCCAAACGCTGAACATCATTGATACACGCCGGTTTACCAAGGGAAGTGATAGCCTTTATTTTCTCCGGGTTGGCTTCAATACCCCGTTCAGAAACCAGAAAGCCTAAGAGCTTGCCTGCTGGTATGCCAAACACACACTTGGCCGGGTTAAGCGTCATCTTGTAGACTGCTACCGCTTGAGCATGCATTGGTTTTCCCTTGAAGAGGAAACGGTGATGCAGCAAAGTAGCGTAAGTATTTCCCTCAGTTTTTGAGAACCAAGGTATCAATCCAGTAGGACGCCACACGCAAGTCCCTTGTACCTACACAAACAAATAAGAACCTTGCAACCAACGCGATAAAGGGGTTGTCAATCCCTTCACGGCCACTTGCAAAAGTGAGATCTGGTAGAGATGATAAGATAATATTTTTGGTATTTTTATGATAAAGATTAAAAGTAAAGATTGCAAAATATATGGTGCCAGAAATAGCTAGTTGACGGGAAATTAATATGATGGAAAATAGACCCGGGGCCATAGGTTTCACTAGTGGCTTCTCTCAAGATAGCATAAGTATTACGGTGGGTGAAGAAATTACTGTCGAGCAATTGATAGAAAAGTGCATGATCATGTATATAGGCATCACGTCCGTGACAAGTAGACCGACTCCTGCCCGCATCTACTACTATTAATCCACACATCGACCGCTATCCAGCATGCATCTAGAGTATTAAGTTCATAAGAACGGAGTAACGCATTAGGTAAGATAGCATGATGTAGAGGGATAAACTCAAGCAATATGATATAAACCCCATCTTTTTATCCTTGATGGCAACAATACAATATGTGTCGTTTCCCCTACTGTCACTGGGATCGAGCACCGCATGATTGAACCCAAATCTAATCACTTCTTCCATTGCAAGAAAGATCAATCTAGTAGGCCAAACCAAACCGATAATTCGAAGATAACCAATCATACATAAAAGAATTGAGAGAAGATTCAAATATTGTTCATACATAATCTTGATCATAAACGCACAATTCATCAGATCTTGACAAACACACCGCAAAAAGAGTTACATCGAACAGATCTCCAAGAAGATCGAGGAGAACTTTGTATTGAGATCCAAAGAGAGAGAAGCAGCCATCTAGCTAATAACTATGGACCCGAAGGTCTGTGATAAACTACTCACACATCATCGGAGAGGCTATGGTGTTGATGTAGAAGCCCTCCGTGATTGATGCCCCTCGGGCGGAGCGCTGGAAAAGGCCCCAAGATGGGATCTCACGGGTACAGAAGGTTGCGGCGGTGGAATTAGGTTTTCGTGGTGCCCCTCGATGGTTTCGGGGTACGTAGGTATATATAGGAGGAAGAAGTAGGTCGGTGGAGCCACGAGGGGCCCACGAGGGTGGAGGGCGCGCCCCCTGCCTTGTGGCCTCCTTGTTGATTGCTTGACGTCCACTCCAAGTCCTCTGGATCACGTTTGTTCCAAAAAATCACGCTCCCGAAGGTTTCATTCCGTTTGGACTCCGTTTGATATTCTTTTTCTGTGAAACACTGAAATAGGAAAAAAACAGCAATTTGCAGTGGGCCTTGGGTTAATAGGTTAGTCCCAAAAAATAATATAAAAATGTATAATAAAGCCCATTAAACATCCAAAAAAGAATATATAATAGCATGGAGCAACCAAAAATTATAAATACATTGGAGACGTATCAAGCATCCCCAAGCTTAATTCCTGCTCGTCCTCGAGTAGGTAAATGATGAAAACAGAATTTTTTATGTGGAATGCTACTTAGCATATTCTTCAATGTAATTTTCTTTATTATGGCATGAATGTTCAGATCCGAAAGATTCAATGTAAAAGTTTAATATTGATGTAAAAATAATAATATTATGTCTTCTCAAAATAACACAGCCAAAGAAAGCTCATCCCTACAAAATCATATAGTTTGGCCATGCTTCATTTTCGTCACACAAGAATGCTCTCATCTTGCACAACCCCGATGACAAGCCAAGCAATTGTTTCTTATTTTAGTAATCTCAAACTTTTTTCAAATTTCACACAATACATGAGCGTGAGCCATGGATATAGCACTATGGGTGGAATAGAATATAATGATGGGGGTTGTGTGGAGAAGACAAAAAGGAGAAAGTCTCCAATTGACATGGCTAATCAACGGGCTAGGGAGATGCCCATCAATTGATGCCAATGCAGGGAGTAGGGATTGCCATGCAACGGATGCACTAGAGCTATAAATGTATGAAAGCTCAAAAAAATAAACTAAGTGGGTGTGCATCCAGCTTGCTTGCTCACAAGACCTAGGGCATTTGAGGAAGCCCATTGTTGGAATATACAAGCCAAGTTATATAATGAAAAATTCCCACTAGCATATGAAAGTGACAAAACAAGAGACTCTCTATCATAAAGATCATGGTGCTACTTTGAAGCACAAGTGTGGAAAAAGGATAGTTGCATTGTCCCTTTTTTTGGGCCTTTCCCTTTTTTTATTTGGCTTCTCTATTTTTATTTTATTTGGGACAATGCTCTATTAATGATGATCATCACACTTCTATTTATTTACAACTCGATACTAGAACAAAGTATGACTCTATATGAATGCCTCCGGCGGTGTACCAGGAAGGGCAATGATTCAAGAGTGACATGTATGAATAATATGCATGGTGGCTTTGCTACAAATACGATGTCAACTACATGATCATGCAAGGCAAATATGACAATGATAAAGCATGTCATAATAAACGGAACGGTGGAAAGTTGCATGGAAATATATCTCGGAATGGCTATGGAAGTGCCATAATAGGTAGGTATGGTGGCTGTTTTGAGGAAGATATAAGGAGGTTTATGTGTGATAGAGCGTATCGTATCACGGGGTTTGCATGCACCGACGAAGTTTGCACCAACTCTCAAGGTGAGAAAGGGCAATGCACGGTACTGAAGAGGCTAACAATGATGGAAGGTTGAGAGTGCGTATAATCCATGGACTCAACATTAGTTTGTGCTGGGCCTTGGGTTAATAGGTTAGTCCCAAAAATAATATAAAAGTGTATAATAATGCCCATTAAACATCCAAAATAGAATATATAATAGCATGGAGCAATCAAAAATTATAGATACGTTGGAGACGTATCATAGACCCGGAGATTATCAAAGGTATCTTTCAAATCATCTATCAAGGCTTCCTTCTTCCTAGATTTCACCACAATATCATCCACATAAGCATGAACATTGCGCCCAATCTGATCATGAAGGCAATTTTGCACACACCGCTGGTAAGCCGCCTGGGAACTCTTGAGCCCAAAAGGCATGGACACATAATAGATGGCTCCAAGGAGAGTGATAAAAGTTGTATTCTACTGGTCCTTAACTGCCATATTGATCTGATGATAACCAGAATAAGCGTCCAAAAAGCTCAAACGTTCACAACCCGCCGTAGCATCAATAATCTGATCAATACGGGGGAGAGCAAAGGGATCAGCCGGACAGGCCTTGTTTAAGTCTGTGTAATCCACACACATATGCCAAGTACCGTTTTTCTTAAGTACCAGCACCGGGTTAGCCATCCACCCAGGATGAAAAACTTCAACAATAAACCCAGCCGCCAAGAGCCGGGCCACATCCTCACCAATGGCCTTGCGCCTCTCTTCATTGATACAGTGAAGGAATTGCTTGACTGGTTTAAACTTTGGATCAATATTGAGAGTGTGCTCAGCGAGTTCCCTCTGTACACCTGACATGTCTGAAGGTTTCCATGCAAAGATGTCCCGGATCTCATAGATGAACTCGATGAGCGCGCTTTCCTATTTCTGATCCATATTGGTACAGATGCTGAACTTCTTGGATGAATCGCCAGGAACGAAGTCAACTAGCTTAGTGTCATCTGCTGACTTAAATTTCAACAGGGGGTCATGCTCTGTGGTTGGCTTTTTCAAAGATGTCATGTCTACCGGGTCAACATTATCCCCATAAAATTTCAATTCTTCTGTTGCACAAATAGACTTAGCATAAGCAGCATTGCCTTCTTCACATTCCAAGGCTATCTACCGGCTTCCATGCACTGTGACGGTGCCCTTGTGACCCAGCATCTTAAGCTGCAAATAAACATAATAAGGCCTTGCCATGAACTTAGCATAAGCCAGCCGCCCAAACAGAGCATGATAACGGCTCTTGATTTTAACCACCTCAAAAGTTAATGTCTCAGATCTGGAATTATAATAATCTCCAAAAGCAACCTCCAAAGATATTTGGCCCACTGGATATGCCGACTTACCAGGCACCACGCCGTGAAAGACAGTTTTGACAGCTTGAGATCTTTGTCAGTCAAGCTCATGCAACGAAAAGTTCCATAATACAGAATATTGATGCTGCTGCCCCCGTCCATGAGTACCTTAGTAAATCTATACCCTCCAACCTGAGGCGCCACTAACAGAGCCAAATGACCCAGATTATCAACCCGAGACGGGTGATCCTCGCGACTCCAGAGAATAGGGTGTTCAAACCATCGCAAGTACTGGGGAATCGCCGGCTCAACTGTGTTCACTGCCCTTTTATGAAGTTTCTGATCCTGCTTGCATAAAATCATGGTGAAAACATGGTACTGTCCACTACTCAACTGCTTTGGGTAACTTTGATAACTAGACTGCTGCTGCTGATTCCCTTGATCACACTGTTGATTAAAACCACCTTGATTTCCTTGGCCCTGGAAACCGGAATTAGAACCGCCACCACCATAACCCAGACTGTGAGAACCGGATCCCGAGCCACCGCCCGGCCCATGATTTTTCTGGAAAAAAATTGGAATTTCTATACTCCCTCACAATGAAGCAATCCTTCCAGAGATGAGTGGCCGGCTTTTCCCGCGTACCATGCTTCGGGCAGGGCTGATTCATCGCCTCAAGATTGAATTTTGGCCCTCCAAACCGAGGGGGCGGCTTTCCCTTGCGGTGCTGGCTATTATTCCACACATTGGCGTTAGCCACAAAATCCAAATTACCATCAGCTTTGCGTTTACCATTGCCACCCTGACTTGCTGGGTTATGTTGTTGCCCTTTCATGTTGCTGCTCTTCTTTACCTTACCCAACCTTTCATCATCAGACTCTGGGTCCTTGGTACTATCTGAGTCGGCATACTTGACGAGAGCCTCCATTAGCTCCCCCATGTCGTTGCCGTGGTGTTTAAGCCGCCCCATTTTCTTCTTAAGAGGCATGAAACAGTAGTTCTTCTCTAACATCAGGACTGCTAAACCGGCATGATACGATCCGACGAGTGTAGCATGGCTGAGACCCGGCGTACCCAATGGGTTGTTGACTCGCCCTCACCTTGGACACAGGAGTCCAAATCCTCGATTGACATAGGCTGCTTGAACGTGTCTTTAAAATTTTGGATAAACCGGGCTTTTAACTCGGCCCATGATCCAATGAAGTTGGCAGGCAGCCCTTTCAACCAAGTACGAGCCATCCCATCCAACACCATGGTGAAATACTTAGCGCATGCAGCGTCGCCAACATCCAGCATCTCCATTGCCATCTCATAACTTTCAATCCAAGCTTCAGGGGGTTGATCTGCTGTGTAGTTAGGCACCTTACGAGGACCCTTGAAATCCTTATGCAAACGCTCTTTACGCAGAGCCGACACAAACACTAATACGTGTCGGTGCTATACAAACGGTTTTTAACCCCTTTCTGTGATGACATTTGGAACCGTCGCCAAGTGAGTGTGGGCGATAGGGGGGTCTTTCTCACACGACCCAGAAACCGTCGGGGATATGCCCTCCTGGCACACACACTCTCGGCAGAATGAGGTCGTGTGCGACCAGCGAGCGCTCAAATACGGAAATACTACAGTAGAGCTAAAAAATTACAATTGTACAGGCGAAATTGTTTCCAGTCGCAAGTACATCCCACATAGTCAGTCCCCACTAAACGTTTCTGTTCGTCTGTACATCCCACAGTCGCTCCAAGGAAAACATTTTTGTTCGCAGGTACATCAGACACAATTTTTCTCGTTAAATCGTTTGTGATAGCGTTGCCATTGCAGACGATATTAATAATTTTATCGTTTGCGTTATTGAATGCATCACACACGGTGCGTAGAAGAAACTGTGTGGCAAAGGCTGTCCATCACACACAGTTTTTATGTGGTAAACATTTGCGCAAGGTGGCCTAACGCAAACAGTTTTCAAGAGAAAGTCGTGTGTGCAGTGGAGATTGATCGCACACGTAGTGGATCCTAGAAACGTTTCTGATCTCCACGTATATCACAGATGTTTCGCTTTCGCAAACCGTGTGCAGTGTAATCCCTAATTTAAAAATCACATGTTTTGAATTTGAAAGTAGGCAATCACTTATTTCATATCCAACCATGTTTATTACAAATATAGGTTCAACCACGAATGCATAATTTGATGCATAGGTACATATACTGAAGAACTACAGAAGCACCAAGTAAAAAATGATGAACCACATTTGTACTAAAGACTGAAAGAGAGAGGCGAAAGACATTCTGGTTGCTGGAGAAGGTGAAGCGGAATGCCCATATTGTGCCCTCCTCCATGCGTAATGCGCGCACGACTCTAGGACAACCCCTTGTGATGGTTGCCTGTCCTAATAGAGGCAAAGGTGTCCCGTCTTTTGATGAGATGGTGGCTATCATTTTGGAGGATGTCGGTGTACAAAAGTAGGGGCTCTCCTTTTGACCTCTTTATTTGTGCACGGGCAGTCAGAGCCACGCGCCGCGGCAACACGCAACATGGCAAAGGAGGGAAGCCGGAGAGAAGCCAGCGGCACAAGATGGTCAGAGGCAACGCCAAGGCCAAGAATACAAGGCAACAAAGGGGCGAGGTGGAGTCCCCCGGAAAGACCCTTGCCGGGGCGGCCTCCGCGGCACCGGCAAGAGCCTTGCCGAGGCAACTTGCCCAAAACACCGACCGAGCGAGCCGCCCTTGAGTCCACAGGTTCCAACCCAATCAACTACGTTGGGACCAGGGCTCAGGAGGCACCTCCGTGGTGGCATGCAGATCTTTGTCAAGATCATAAACACACAAAATCAGATGAGGATCAGAAGACGGTGACCCTCGGCGGGATCCTTGCCGAGGAAAGCCACAAGGATCTTGCCGGACTGCGCGCCGCAGAATGACCCTTGTCGGGTCCCCGGCAAGGCCCTTGCCGAGGACATCAGCAGGGCCACTGCCAGGCCCGCACCAGCCAAGTTTCAACCGCCATTAGCATGCAGCTGCCAGCCCGACCATCTAGGCAGGCACCTGCATGGAAACATGCAGCTTCCAGGCCAGATTAGCAAGCGTCTGCGTGGCGACATGCAGATCTTCGTGAAGACCCTACCACCGCACCACCTCAGCTGCCTGCCTTCCAACATGGCACCGCATGCATCGCTGGCCAGGGCGCATGTCGAAACGAGGAGGAGCAGCGACGGACGGGATGGGCCTCGTTCCCGTCCACGATAAAGCTAGAGGACACCTAAGCGACGCATTAAATGTGTCTTGTCCTGTAATACGGGCGATAAGCTCACAGTACTATAGGCCTTTCCACCTCCTGTCTGCAACTGTGGCAGCCCCTTTTGACTATAAAAGGAGGCCCATGGCGTACTGGTGGGGGATTCGGCTCTTTTGAACGACACTGCGCCCGTAGCTAGTTCGAGAGCTCAAGAACACTCAATACATCCACCAAAGAAGGACTAGGGTTTTACGCACCCCCCGCGGCCCGAACCTGAGTAAACGATCCTTGTGCTGACTGTTAATCCTGCTCTTCTCACAACCCCGCGCCCCGGCAACCGTAGTAGGGATTCTTGTGATCCCATAGGTGTCGTTTCATACCGTCATCTTTGGCGCGCCAGGTAGGGGGCGCAGTTGTGAGGATCTGGTTTAGCAGCTGGCCCGGCAGTTTCTCGTGGCCACGGCCGCCGGAGAAGAAGGCGGACAAGAGAGCGGCGCTGCTTGCAAGCGTGAAGGACGCCAGAGCGGCGACAAGAAAGCTAAGTCATGCCCAACCTTAAGTATTTCCTTTTAATATAAGGTTATTCCCCTAGGAGATCTTGTTCTTTGTATGGAAAACCTGCACGCAAAGGGGCCCTCCCGCGATTGGCAACGCCTTTGTTCTGTTTCGAGTCCGCTCAACAGCTCAGACGGCTGCATCGAGAGTGGCAGGGTAGCCTTCCACGACTAACAACGCTCTCGACTCTGACTCGAGTCAAGCTCGGCAGTTCGAGCGGCCGCGTTGGGGGCCGCAAGGTGGTTCGCCCGGCAACAAGCACACCCGACAGGCCATTGGGGATCTGTCCTCAAGACGCTGCCCTGGGTTTACGCGCCGGCAAGCCTACCCGATAAACGTAGGGTGGACATACAAAGAGGGGTTGAACAGGAAAATAACATGCGTCATATCAAAATACTGTAGAGTTATATTACATCAGTTCTAGCTGTGGTTCTAACTAAAGATAAACACTGTCTTGGTCATGAACCTGCAGCGACAGTGTGAGACGGGGTGCCTAATCCCGGCGATGGCCCTCTATCCACTCGATTCCACCGATGCGGCTGATGATGGGCTTGATACGCTCCTTGAGCGCCGCGAGGTCCACACCCACCGGCAAGCTGTCTAGCGCGGCGTCGAAGTCGAGGTTGGGGTTCTAGGGCACCATCTTGGTGAGCACCTTGGTCATGGCACCCTGGCAAAGCCTCCGGGCATCACCGGCCAGCGAGGCCGCCCGGTTAGCGTGAAGCCGCTCCAAGGCACCGACGACCCTCTCAAAGAACAGGGTCAGACTGCAGTTGGCGCTCACACTCCGCTCCGGGGTGTAATTCACGTCCGGCATCCCCATGATGGCCAGCTGCGCGGAGGCCTGGTTGGCAACGGCAGCGAGGCGATTGAGCCAGCGGTTCTCGCCTTCCACGTGCTCCTTGAAGTTGAGTGCCTCGTTCTTCCGCAGCTGCTTCTCGGTCTCCAAGTTCTTGGTCAGGGTACCCTCCCAGGCCTTGGCCTTCGACAGCATCTTCTCGAGACCCTCCAGCTTCAGCCTGAGGTCTCTGATGGAGTTGTTGGCTTCGAAGAGCTCCCCGGCCTTGCTGGCGGCTGCGCCCTGCGCCTCCATCAGGGCGCTGTTGAGCGTGTCCTTCTCCTTGGACAGCTTCAGGGCTTGCTCCTTCAGCTCGTCCCGCTCCACCTCCAGCTCTTTCACCTTGCCGGCGTGAACCAAAGCCTGGGCATCGAGCGCCTCCCTGTGCATCTGCTCCAGCTCTTGGGTCCGTTGCAGGACGAGCTTCTCCACCTCTTCATCCTTGCCGCGGAGCGTTGCGGCAAGGTTTTCCTCACACACGGCAAGATCCTCCTCCGGGAGTTCAGCGCGGTCTGGTGTTGGGTCCGAGCGGCTACGGCTGTGGCGGCCAGGTTTTCCGCCATCTCCTGGGCCTTTTCAATATCATCCAGCTTCATGGTGAGCTCCACGTCGAGCTTGGCCAGCTCACCCTGGGCGGCCTTCAGCTCCTTGTGAGCCTGGCAGAACTAGTCCTGCGTCTCGGTGACGCGCTTCTGGAGGTCCGCCTCCGCCCTCTCCGCCACCGCCATCCTGGACTTAGCCTTGTCCAGGCGGGCGCGGTGGAGCGCCTGGAGCTTGCGGAAGTTGGCGCCATGGCGTGGAGGAGCTGTTCTTCCCGGGAGCCATCGCCACCAACGCTCGGCTCGTCAACGACCTCGAGCCCGGCGGTGGCGAGCACCTCGTCATCAAACACCTCTCCCTCGATTGGAGCCCTGGTGCTCGACGCGCCTGGAAGGTGGATGAAGAGGTCATCACTCACCTTCAGATACCTGCTGGAGCCGGAGGCAGCGGAGGAGGAAGGCTGGTCATCAACCGCCTCTTCCTCGGCAGCGGACTTGCCGGCCTCCCCGGCAGGCCCCTTGCAGGGTTCCCTGGTAGACTACTTGGCGGCGTCATCAGCAGCGCCCTTGGCGGCCTCCTCGGCGGTGGTCCTCTCGGCCTCCGCCTCGGCAGCCTTGGCAACGTCTTCGATGACGGTGTCGATGTCCTCCAGGACTGCCGAGGGGGGATCTGAACGCCAAGGAAAGGATGAGGCAAGGCCAAGGTTAAGATTCAGAAAAAGAAAACAAAAAGAAAAGGAAATGGAGACGAAAGGCGAAAAACCTACCCGTGCCGGCTGAGAAGCAGAAGTCCCCTTCCCACCAACATTTGGCGCCGAGGCAAAGCCACCGGCGCCCGAGTTCTCCTCCTCCTCCTCCGTGTGCATGGGCTCGGTGCTTGGCACCCTTGCCGGGGACGCCCCTCAGGGCGGCATAGTCGATGGGGGCGGCGTGTTGGAAGTAGCCCTCTGTGGCTCCTCCTGCTGCTGCTCCCCTCCTGCATCCACGGCAAGGTCATCACCAAAGGGTCATACCCCTGACACACGTCGACGAGGGGTGAGTGGTGAACTTACGCTGGGGGTTGTGCCGGGGGCTGCTGTCCGGACTGCTCAACACCACCAGTGGTGTGCCAGACGCGCCCGCCGGGGGCTGGCCGCTCGTTGAGGTCCTGGCCCTCCTCACCCTCTGGGCCAGCGTCTCGACGTCCCTGCAAAATGAAGAAGATTCAAGACAGGCGACATCATTTGAGGAAACGGGGAAGGCGCGGGCCGCCTCCTTTTCCCATTAACTGCGATGTGACGCATGCGTGCGAGAACCGCCCCGTGCATTGTCCCCCCCCCCCCCATGTCGCGCGTTCAAGCGGGTCGTGGGGAAGCACGGCAGACGGAAAATTACTACGGTAAAATCCCGCCCCGACTGCCCGCGCACCGTTTTGGGCCTGGCCCAACAACATGTCGCGCTTATGTGTGGCCCAGGCATGGGGGCTCCTGTCGGTGTACAAAAGTAGGGGCTCTCTTTTTGATCCCTTTACTTGTGCACGGGCAGTCAGAGCCATGCGCCGCGGCCACACGTAGCAGGGCAAAGGAGGGAAGCCGGAGAGAAGCCAGTGGCACAAGATGGTCAGAGGCAACGCCAAGGCCAAGAACACAAGGCAACAAAGGGGCAAGGTGGAGTCCCCCTGCAAGACCCTTGCCGGGGCGGCCTCCGCGGCACCGATAAGAGCCTTGCCGGGGCAACTTGCCCAAAACACCGATAGAGCGAGCCGCCCTTGAGTCCACAGGTTCCAACGCAATCAACTATGTTTTGACCGGGGATCGGGAGGCACCTCCGTGGTGGCATGCAGATCTTTGTCAAGATCATAAACACACAATATCAGATGAGGATCAGAAGACACCGACCCTCGGCGGGATCCTTGCCGAGGAAAGCCACAAGACCCCCGGCAAGATCCTTGCCGGGGACAACTGCGCGCCGCGGCAAGACCCTTGCCGGTTCTCTGGCAAGGCCCTTGCCGAGGACATCAGCAGGGCCACTGCTAGGCCCGCACCAGCCAAGTTTCCACCGCCATTAGCATGCAGCTGCCAGCCCGACCAGCTGGGCAGGCACCTGCATGGAAACATGCAGCTTCCGGGCCAGATCAGCAAGCGTCTGTGTGGCGACATGCAGATCTTCGTGAAGACCCTACCACCGCGCCACCTCAGCTGCCTGCCTTCCAACATGGCACCGCATGCATCGCTGGCCAGGGCGCGTGTCGAAACGAGGAGGAGCAGCGACGGACGGGACGGGCCTCGTTCCCGTCCCCGATAAAGCTAGAGGACACCTAAGCGACGCATTAAATGCGTCTTGTCCTGTAATACGGGCGATAAGCTCACAGTACTGTAGGCCTTTCCAGCTCATGTCTGCCACTGTGGCAGCCCCTTTCGACTATAAAAGGAGGCCCATGGCGTACTGGAGGGGGATTAGGCTCTTTTGAATGACACTGCACCCGTAGCTAGTTCGAGAGCTCAAGAACACTCAATACATCCACCAAAGCAGGACTAGGGTTTTAAGCACCCCCGCGGCCTGAACCTGGGTAAATGATCCTTGTGCTGACTGTTAATCCTGCTCTTCTCACAACCCCGTGCCCCGGCAACCGTAGTAGGGATTCTTGTGATCCCATAGGTGTCGTTTCACACCGACAAAGGAAGTCGACATTGACGATCCAACTACGAACGTGCGAGGACGTCGCGCCTTAGCAATCGCTAAACCTACTCCGAGAGGTTATTGACCATGCCGGAGCACGATCAACCTGACCACGAAGGTATGTTTCCTGCAGGCAAACAAAGATCAAGCAAGAAACTGAGATTGCAATCTGGATATTGCGAATAAAAGAGGAAAGCTTTATTAATGAAGGTGGGGTTCTGTGACGTCTTGGTCTCATCGTTGAACACAAACGAAGTATGCGAAGTTGCAGCTATGGCAAACTTTTAATCTAAACAAAACCCAAAGTCTAAACGATGCCCTAAGGGCTGTATATATGGAGGAAGAAGGGGAATTTCGTGGCCCTTGGAGGAGGGGTCTGAAACCAACCCTAACTCTTGTTTCCCCACATATATGAACTGTAAAAACAGCCTGTACTCAAGTATTTCGAAATTACATCAGCCTGGCCCAATAATAAGGTGATGCAGCACCTAGAGTAGCCTCTGGACGAAATTTATGAAGTGGCATATTGTATATTTCGTCCAAGGCTTCACGCACTCATTATGGTGGCTTCAAAGTCCTGTAATCATCACTTGTAACTCCGTTGTTGTTCCCTTTGCGCATGCCATCATCTCCATGATTGATCTTGCTCCGATGATCACCCTTCTTGTCCAATATAGGCCCTTCATTTGTAAGCAAGACAAATGTATCCAATTTAGGCAGCATCATATTCTCATGAACATTAATTGGAATCATTACCAAGAAACGAAAGTACCTGGTAATTTAATTGGCGTGCGCGAGCTCTAGTAATTGGTCATGTATATGTATCAGTAGGGGCTATGGGTGTAACTTTGTTAGTGATGTCCTCATCACGTCCATCCTTCACTGTCTTCATTAGGACTTCTCGATGCTCATTGTATTCTAGATGAAATACTTTAACCTTCATTGTGTATCCACCAATCATGTACTTTGCGAGGTAATCTTGATTGAACTGCTTCGGGAACCACTGGGAACGAAAAAGATTCAGACATTGTTGTCTAAAAACTCATTATGGGCAGTAAAAAGAGAAGGCTGCAGAGTTTGTAGTTACCATCCTACAGCTCATTGTTGTGTTGGATAGAGCATAAACAGATAATTTGGTTGCCACCATTCATATCTTTTTGCTAATAATCCTTATCAGTTTTCTCACTTGATGCTTGTTCATCAATATCTCATTGCCCCATATGCAAAAAGGGTCGATGCATGGATCCTTGCCAAGGGCATATGTACCTACAAGCAACAAGTCAATATTAGAAGCTAACTAGTGTCAATGATTGGATCTATATGCACTACATTATGGAACGACGGGGGGAGTACAAGCCGAGGGATGAAGCTAACCTCGGCGGAAAATGGTGGCCACTCCCGTTGTTGTCCTGCATAAGTAGTGGAAAGGCATGATAAGTACAACAACCTTAACATCAAACAAATATAGCAAAGGTAAACAATATCATCTCCAAATGATAGCTTGAATGTGTTGGTTTCAGCATGCTGTTAAAGCAGATATAAAATGGAAGGCGATGTTACCGACAACAGGCTTAACATCCATCAAATATTGCAATTCAAACTGCTATTGTTGAAAATGAATAGAACGTAGGTAATGCTTAAACATCACACTGGATAAATGTGTAAAACTGAAATAAAGGGCATGTGTTAACTACACCAGGAATAACTGGAACCAAATATAGCCGTTCAAACTGGTATTGATGTAGTCGAGCGGCACAGTTCTGACTTACACATAATGAACAACACATTGTGAATGACTGAAATAAACAAGGCATAAATGACCAGTATAACAACCAAATGTAGCCATTGAAAACTGGACAAAGTCTCACTACAACCAACCTAACAAGCAAATACAGATAAACAGGTCATATGCTTGAAAACTGGACAAATGCTCACTACAACCAACCTAACAAGCAGATAAAGATAAACAAGGCATCCGCTGATAACTGGACAAATGCTAAAAAAAGCAACCTAACAACCAAATACAGATAAACAAGGCATCTGCTTGATAACTGGACAAATCCTAAAAAGGCAACCTAACAACCAAATACAGATAGACAAGGCATCTGCTTGATAACTGGACAAATGCTCACTGCAACCAAACTAAGAACCAAATACAGATAAATAAGGCATCTGCCTGATAACTGAAAAAATGCTCACTCCAACCAACCTAACAACCAAATACAGATAAACAAGGCATCTACTCACTATAACAACCAAATATAGCCATTCGTGAAACTGAAGTGGACAATTCATACTTAAACATCACATAGGCCTATTGAACAATACATTTTTGCATAACTGAAATAATTAAACACGGCACAGTTATTGCACCGCACAACAAATGCTACTACAACAAAGGGTACGGGTTGGCAAGCTAGAAAAGGTAAGATTTGCTGATAGAATGTTGCCTCACATTTCATGGACGGGATCCTTCCAGTTGGAAGAGCACAGACCATGGTGCGCTCTCTGATGTCACAGATGGGCTGTTTCACCTTGGAGGAACCTTCGTGGGTGCCCTCCTCATGGTCGTGGTCGTGGTCGATGAGATCTGACTTGGCAATTGAGGATCCCAAGCCGCCACCGTAGAACGTGTCCTTCAAAAATGACAAAATGGGCTCGATAGCGTATAAAGCTCACAAATCCTTGGCCGCTTGGCGAAGGAGATCAGCAGCAGGGTCGTCGAAGAGATCGAGGCAGTTGAACCAGAGGGGTTGGGGATGGACCACTTAACCTGTGACATCGCCCGCATGAAGCCGTCGGTGTGGACGAGCTTGATGTCGTAGCCAGCTTTCCTGAGATACAGTAATACACTAGCCCGCTGACATGAAGCCTTCGGCATGGCAACGTACTCAACGTCTTCGCCGGCTTCCGCAGCGACGTATTGCTCCGGGATTGACAGGTCGGGGCGAATGGCAGCCACCTCGCCAACGTCCGCTGGAGAGGCCATGATAAACCTCTTCTTGCCTGAACTCTCGTCGGGCTCCTCAGGATACGTGGTCGAGCTTAGGCTGCGACATTCTAGAGCAGGGGATGTGGATCTGGCGGGGAGGGACACCGCATGCCTCATCTAAAAACTCAGGGGAGTGGGGCGATGGTATGGGAATTGCTAGGTAACCTGAACTTTATTATCTAAGCTAGGAGGAATGGCCAGACCGACAGTGGTTGGCGGCGGCGCCGGTGCCGGCCGCGAGCTAGGGTTCGAGGGGGGAGGGGCGGGTGGGGGACTGTGGAGGGGGCGGGGGTTGGTGTTTGAGGATACACCGCGGCTACTGAAAATTTTAGTAATGGTGGGTGGAGATGGTGCTGGACGAGGGAGGGCGACAGTTCAAATGCCTCGACTACTGCAATTTTAGTATAAGGTCAGTGCTGGAAGAGTGTGGGCGACGGTTGAAGTACGACGCCTACTTAAATTTGGGTAAAAGGAATTGATGCAGGGCGGAAGTGCCCAAGATCGCGCAGGGTCGAATAACAATATGTGTGTATGATAATAAGGAAAATTGGCGCGGATCTGCCGATTTTTGCAACGCTCAAGGCGGGTAGTTTGTTTTTTATATTTCTAGCTAGCTAGTCCATCACACACGGTTCGTCCTAATTTCAAAATAAACTTACCCACCTTTAGCTTGCACAGGTGGTGGTTTTACAGCGCTCTTGCATCGCACACGGCTAAGCCAGTACCTCCACCCTTTTCTCGCGCTTGCGTGGTCGTGGTGATTTCCGCGCACTTGCATCGCAGACGGTTGAGCCAGTACCTCCACCCTTTGCATGCACTTGTGCGGTCGTGGTGATTTCAGCGCATTTGCATCACACGCGGTTGAGCCAGTACCTCCACCTTAATTTGCTCGCGCTTGCGCGGTCGTGGTGATTTCAGCGCACTTGCATCGCACACGATTGAGCCAGTACCTCCACCTAAATTTGCTCGCGCTCGCGTAGGCGTGGTGATTCACATCGCACTTGTATCGCACATGGCTAAGATATTATACCCTGTGTCCGTTGAGCGTCATTAGAGTCTTTGCAGCAAAAAATAACGTTAGAGAGGGTCAAAAGACAGCCACACTGATACGTCCATTTTGCATCATGTTTTCTTACTATTATTTATATGTTTTTATCCATAATAATGATTTTTAGAGTAATTCTAATGCCTTTTCTCTCATAATTTGCAAGGTACACACCAAGAGGGAGAATTTCGGCAGTTGGAAATCTGGACCTGAAAAAGCTACATCCGGCCACCTATTCTGCACAACTCCAAATGAGCTGAAACTCCACGAGGATTTTTTATGGAATATTTAAGAAATACAGGAGCCAATAAACACTAGAGGGGAGCCACCAGGTGGGCACAACCCACCTGGGCGCGCCAGGCCCCCCTAGCGCGCCCTGGTGGGTTGTGGCCTCCTCGGCCCACCTCTGGTGCCCATATTCTAGTATATAAGTGATTTTGACCTAGAAAAAATTAGGAGAAGGCTTTCAGGACGGAGCGCCGTCGTCTCGAGGCGGAACTTGGGCAGGAGAACTTTTGCCCTCTGGCGGAGCGATTCTGCCGGGGGAACTTCCCTACTGGAGGGGGAAATCATTGTCATCATCATCGGCAACAACTCTCCCATCTTGGGCAGGGCAATCTCCATCAACATCTTCACCAGCACCATCTCATCTCAAACCCTAGTTCATCTCTTGTATTCAATCTTGTTACCGGAACTATAGATTGTAGCTAGGGGATGACTAGTAGTGTTGATTACATCTTGTAGTTGATTACTATATGGATTATTTGGTGGAAGATTATATGTTTAGATCCATTATTAATATTAATACCCCTCTGATCATGAGCATGTTGATTGTTTGTGAGTAGTTACTTTCATTCTTGAGGTCACGTGATAAATCATGTTGCAAGTAATCATGTGAATTTGTATGTGTTCGATATTTTGATGGTATGTATGTTGTGATTCTCTTAGTGGTGTCATGTGAACGTCGACTACATGACACTTCACCATATTTGGGCCTAAGGGAATGCATTGTCGAGTAGTAAATAGATGGCGGGTTGCTAGAGTGATGAAACTTAAACCCCGGTTTATGCACTATTCGTAAGGGACCGATTGGATCCTAGAGTTTAATGCTATGGTTAGAATTTATTCTTAATACTTTTCTCGTAGTTGCGAATGCTTGCGGGAGGGTTAATCATAAGTAGGAGGTTTGTTCAAGTAAGGACAACACCTAAGCACTGGTCCACCCACATATCAAATTATCAGAGTAGCGGACACAAATCAAACCAACATGAAGGCGCCTATGATACGGCAACACGTGGCACGGCCCAACAGAGGCCCATTCCTGTGAAAAGGCCGGCCCATTTGACTTGGTCAAAAGGTGGCGGGACGGCCCACGAAAAGCCTGTTAACGGCCTGTTCGAATATACCCATTTACAGCCCGCTAACCCAGGGCCCGTTACACCCTATCCGAATTAGTCCGAGTAGCACCATCTGGGCCGTCCAATATGATTCAGCCCGTTTTAACTTCCGGCCCATGTGTGGCCCATGACTTCTTTCGGCTCATATGAGGACCTTTGTAACTCTTGGCCCATTAACGGCCCGTGGTGAAACGGCCCGTAATGAACAAAGGTATCACTTTATACCCATTAACGGCCCGTTATTCCATTGGGCGTTTCAATAAGTTATCTTCGGCCTTCTCGGGGCCCATTGATTCTTGGGCTCATTTGTAGCATTCGGTTACATATGGCCCGTTACTGTCATTTTCTGCTTGTGGGCCAAATTTGGCCCGTCGTTATAGTCGGCCCATTTGCGGACCGTTAATAGGTTGGGCCGTTTTCATGTCAAAAAAACCCGTTGGGCTGTTTTCATAGATTTATCAAATATGGCCTATTAACGGCCCATTATGGTCCACGAATAGTACGACCCATGATTAGCGAAATGATGATACGCCCCGTAGAAGGCCCATGGATCCTACGGCCCGTATGAGGCCCATGGATAGTACGGCCCGTAGAAGGCCCATGGACCCTACTACCGTAGAAGGCCCATTGATCCCTAAGGCACGTATAGAAGGCCGATGGATCCTACGGCCCAGATAGAAGGCCAATGCTCCCACGGCCGAACAAAGGCCCATGGATCATACGGCTTGCAGGAGGCCCATGGTTACAACAGTCCATGTGTTGCCATGATTATTTTGGCCTAGTTACCAAAAATAGGCTATTGTGGCCACTAGAAAAACACGTAAAAAGAACTGCGGTGACTACAAGCAAACAACTAAACAAGACAATAAGGAAATAAATAAGCAAGCAATTAAGGCTAGCCTATTACTGCTATTACACATATTACATCCTTTGGGCATCAAAGTTCGCCACCGGTGCAAATATTGGGAACAAAGCAGCATATTACATACACGGCCGTCAAAATTGGCCACCGATGCAAATAAGCGCGCAGCAAAACAAGAGCATAACTGAAACAACTTCGAAGAGCTCAAGAAACGTTATCTCGGTATCCACCATGCTGGCAATAAGCTTAGCAAGTTGATTAGCTTTGTCTGTTTGGCGCTAAAATCCTCCAACGCTTCTTGTTGCACGGAAAGTATGCATCTGAATGCTCCGGGGACTTCCGCAATCCTTCCGCTTCGGTCACAGCACAAACTGATCGATGTCTTTCAGCTTGTAGTTGAGACTCAAGAAACCGAACTGATTCGACGGTGAGTTTGAATAGCTTGTGCAAGCGGTAGTGGCCAGTAACTCGAACACTAAACCAAGACAGGACTTTGGGGTTGTCTCGCTGTCTTCAAGATAGTCTTCCTTAGCTATTTTATCAGCTTTGTTGGAGACCAACAAGGATGTGTCACTATCCTAAACCTTATCTGCATTACTTCCTTTACCATTGCTTAATAAGGCACTCTTCCCCAATATTCTATCAGCATTGTAAAAGAAGAAACAAGCAGACACATAACAAGTTTAGCATGTACTAGTATATGAAACTCATTTCGGTGAACCAGTTCATTAGTAAGGTGGACAGGATTAAACTACCAAGTCTTCTATTGCCAAGTACTAGTACATTATAAAAGCATCAAACAAACATATATCTATGTCCTATGGTCACTGCATTGTCTTGCCAAATCAAAATAGAGACACGGTTCAAATCATATCAGTTCAAGACAAAGCAGCAGTGAAAGAATACAAAGCGTGGGAAACTACACGGCACAACAAGATTTCAGATGGGTACCACGGGTATACATGTACAACAACACTATTGGCTCTGTTGTGATGCTAGTAATGTGCATGATATGAAAGTCAACTGTATACACAATTGAAATTGAAATCAAAAGAGCTATTGATAAGAGCAAGCCTGTTAAAGAAACATGCACGAACATACCTGCTGTGCCATTGGAGTTTTGATTGGATCCTTCAATTTAAAAATAAGTTTGTATGAGTAAATACAATGATACAAGAGCAAAGCAATCATAGTTTAAAAAGGCGCGCCTAAGCGAGCGCTTAAGCGCGCCTAGGCTCTAGGCGTTATAAAACGCATTGCGCATAACTACGCTTAATCATGCATAATGCGCATAAGCATGCGCTTTGGTCAATAAAGTGCAAAGGCGGTGGCGCACAATTAACGCCTAGCGCTTTTTGAACTATGATAGCAATGGAATCTTAAATTAGAACAGTTGTTCTTCAGGTTTAGGCACTTGTTCTACATGAACAGTAGTAATAAGACGCAAGAATCTTAAAATAGAAAATGAGCTCATAGACCTTACCACATTCTTGGTTCGGGACCAAGATCTGAGCAAAGCGTTCTCGGTCATCGTCCATAGAATGTGTCTCAGAGAACGTAAGGGAATTTGATGAGTTTCTTTACCGGTGAAATACGTTTTCTTGAGGTAATTCGACATCGCCACCAAGCATTCTTGAAGATAGCAGAGGTATTAGCACAGGTTACCTCATCCCGAAGTTTCCAAATCGGTCCTTCTCTATAGAGAAAATGGGAAAATTTGTTGTATTATAACCATCATGGAGGTAGGATGTATGGGACGAAGCAAAGTAATTGCCATGAATAACATTACTTACACATAACTCTGGACAAACACCTGAATCGGCATTTTCCTTCATCTTGAGATAATATTTCCAAGATGGGAAGATACGCATACGATTTAACAATATCAAATGCGATAGATGCTAAACTACGATTGGCTGGTTGTGCTTCCTCCACGGAATAGGCGTACTAACTGGTGGAGTTGGGGTTCGCCGTGATAGTCTTGGCCCTTTGGGCACTTTGGAGCTGCCTTACTAACTGCTCTTGTTTGGGAGCTCTGTGGTGGAGATGGTCTTGTGTCAACAGGAACTGGGTTACTATCGGTGGGGTTGGGGTTAGATTGGGTGAAGCTGGTTCTCTGTCCATCACAAGAGGGGTACAATCTGTAGAGTTTGGGTTATGTGTGGTAGGGCTGGTTCTTGTGCATGTACAACCGGGTGCTATCTCCACCAATAGGTAGCATTGTTTTATTTGAAGACCGTGTTTTTATTTTGCTAGATACTGGCATCACCCGCTCCAATTCAAATGGCTGATAAACAGGAAACATAGTTGAATGTACAGACATTGTATGAGAGACAGATGCAATAGATAGTGTGGAAAAAAGAGGGCATAAAATAGTTGACATGTATATTGTTTAACTAAAACGGATAGCATGACATAATTTCACATATATGATGTCTATCTAAACTGGATAGCATAGCATAACATAATTCAAAGATATGATGAATAACAAAACATGATCGCATGACATAATTCACCTACATGTTATCTAAGTAATCAGGATCGCATCATTTAATTCACATATGTGATTTATATGCTAAGCAGAGGGCATTCGATATGATGTCCGAACTAAGAACATGGTGTTGAATATTGTGTATATGATGTCTAAACTATGCAATGCAAGACACCGTATGCATGATATGAGCAGATATAACCGTGCCAAGTTAGAGCATACACCTCGGTGGGGAATAGGACTGGTCATCTGTCTCGAATCCATCTCGAGGAGCTATCGGGACCCAACAAGAGATCTGCTTGACGTGTAGCATGCGCTCTCAAGGCCTTGTTTTCACTCCAGATTTTTCCATCTCCCACCCAAATGGCTGATTCACAGGAAGAGTAGTTTAATGTACAAACATTGTCGACAAATGGAAATGTAATGAAGAAAAGGATGGGCAAGATATCATTCAAATATGTGATGCCTGGTTAAACAGGATGGCATTGCACATTTCACATATATTATGGCTGGCTAAAAGACATGAGACTGCATAATTCCCATATATGATATAGAAACTAAACAGGTGGCATTACAGAACATGTAACTAAGAAGATGACATATATGATGTCAAAAGTAGGCCTCAGAACGCAACATATGCATGATATGACTAACATCATCATGCCAAGGTAGAGCAAACACCTTGGGGGTAAATAGGAGTGGTCGTGTGTATGCGAATCCGCCTCGAACAGATATCTTCCTCTGGATTGCAACTGGAGAGGGGTGGGGAGGGTTTGCCATTGAACCCACCATGGAGCGATGTCGCATGACATTGTATTGCCGCACAAAACTCTTCTCTTTTCTCTACATGTTCAGCATGACTGTACAATATCTGACATGCATACGAAAAAATATGGTGAGATTATGTAAGGAGAGCATGCAGAAGTTTAGAGTGATGGTAACAACCAGTGGATGGATCCAAAAATAATGGTAGCAGACTGATGATTGCTTTAAATTAATAAAAAGACAGATGATGATTGCTTTACTATTTGTTTCCCATCCAAGATGAACAACATAGGCATACCCTAGGTGAACCAGATATTAGACAGACATACTATTCATTGCTGCCTCGATATGTGCCCCACAACTAATTTAGAACTCAAGTTTGAACATGAATTTGGACCTGAGTTGGGAGTCCAAGAGCTGAACAGGATGATAAAGTAGCAGGTAAGTTTAAGAAATGCATAACATAAGCAGAAAAAAAAAGAGTGCGACCTCTCTTGTGGACCCGTGTACTCCTCAGGTTCATCTGCTGAGTCGATGATGGTGATGCCGTTGGGGTGCATGCCGGCGGCAGGGAAGGAGATCTGACGCGGCGAAAGACGGTCAGGAGTCGTGATGTCTGGTTTGGTGGATGCTTCTGTCGATGGAGCAGCTCAGGTGAGGTGGACGACGTCGTGGCAGGAGCACGACAAACCACACAAAGTTCCCTTCGACACGCACATGAATCAAGTAATTTGTAAGGGCTCATTTGGCTTGCATGATTCTTAAAACGCAGGGATAGGAAAAACACCGGAATAGGATAGGAAAATGCACATGGTAAACAGAGCATTTGTAAACACAGGATTTCTATCAACTTGGGTGTTTGGTTTACAGGAATTGGAAGAGCAGAGGAATGCAAAGAAACATGGCCAAAATAAAGAGAAACCATATGAAAGCGTGTACAGTTAGAATGTTATTCTGGCACTAATGCACTTGGTCTTGTTTTCATGCATAGGATTTTGAAAAGTAGGTCGTGTGGATGTTTTGCTTCATTCCTTTCAACAAAATGCATGAATAATTGAATAGTAGAGTGCCATTGGAAAATTCCCTATTGCTATGTTTTTTCGTTGAACCAAAATAGCCCTAATGGATCGACGTGAATGTATAGTAATAAGTGACGCAACAAGTGTACAACCTCTTTGGAGTAGCCGTGTCGACCTCAGCATCATTGGGTTGGTCATTTGAAGCGCTTGAGGCAGAGGTGGCTGTCGGAAGTGTGGAGGAAGATCGAGGAATCAGAGACGGCGCCCGTGGCACTGCTCACATTGTGATGGATCGTTCTGTCGTTGGAGCAGCTCCGGTGAGCCGTAAGACGTCAAGGCAGAAGCAGCACAAGACAGACATTGTCAATCTCAAGTGGGATTCTAATAGCATGTAAAATTAACATCACCAAAAACCACCTGACTACAACAGATGAGGTAAACACTGTTGACTCTGAAGTTAACTGTCAAAACTGAAATTTATTGTGGAATCTGAATGCTAATGTCAAAACTGAACGCAATGGTAGCAGAGAGGCACTTGACATGTAGTTTAGGGAGGGCCTGCAGTTCATCTTCAACCTGCACACCCCTGAGCAGCCTGCCACCACCGGCAGAACCGCCGGCCCCAGCGCCGCCTCGCCGCCCCGAAACAACTCACCACCGCCGCCCCGGCCAGCCCTCTAGGCCCCCCGCCGCCCCCACCCTGAACCCTAAGATAGATAGTGGGGTACCTCTCCGTGAGCCCCGTCCCGCTGCATGGTGGTTCTTCCTTAACTCCGCCGAGCCCCCCCAACCCCGAAAATCGATGACCCAAAAGTCGATTCGGTCGATCAAGTGTGGCTTAATCGGAGCAGAGCAGCAGACGAAGCGAGGGGAGAGCAGCAGCAGCAGCTGGGCGAAGCGAGCGATCGGCGAGAGCCGAGCAGCAGCAGAAGCCAATGGCAGTGAGAGCCGAGCAGCGATGAGCAGATCTGGCTGGTATGGACGCCGCCGCCGAAGGGGCCTCACACTAGGGGAGAGCCGCCATGGAGATGTCGCCCGTGGCGCCGGCTTCAAGGTAGCCGCGCCATGGGGGTGCGGGATGGAGCACCGTCGGCGCCGGGAGGTCGAGTTAAGGAGAAGGTGCGATGCGATGAGTGTACAACCTCTTTGGTGGCGCCGAGTAGCCCTCGGCTTCGTCTGAGGAGTCGGTGAGGATGCTGCGGTTCCGGTGGAGCAGGTTAAGGTGGCGCTGTGGGGATGGAGCAGCCGCGATAGACGAGGCGATCGTTGGAGCATCTCCTTGGAGGTGGAGGACGGGGCGGCTGAACCGGCGGGATGGCGAGATGGACGACGGATCCTCATCCGGGGAGGTGGTCGAGGGACGTCGAGCTGTTGCGGTGGACGACGTCGTCGGGGAAGAGGCTCTGGCTGGGCAACGGTGAAGTGGCGGACGGAGGAGGGTGGGGTTTTGCGGCTGGAGCGGAGAGGTTATGGCGGCCTGGGATTTCGAATGGCGAAACGGGGGCGATGGGAGGGGGTGAAGCATGACTTAGGGACGCGCTTGTCCAAAATGTAGGGTGTGTTACAAAAGTACCCCCCACCAATTTGAAATAGCGGCCCTTTCGGCTCATGGTTAGAAGGGGATTTCGTGTGTCGGATTTGGCAGTGGAGGGAGTTTTCGCCGCGTTGTAATTTCGGGATAGCAAGGCGCGGGTTGTGAAGGCGCCAGTTTTGGGAGCACGATATCTGAATTTTCGGGATATAACAAGACGCGGGTTGAATTTTGGGGACAAGCCTAACGTGTAGTAATATTGTACTTGTACGTACCAAATCAATTCACACTTCCCTCAACCAAAAAGAAAACGAAAAAAATAAAACTATTCACACCACACAAAGAGATAGTCTTGCCCCGTTTTACTATACAAATGCTATTCAAAGCTACTCCCTCCTTCCATCTATATAGCGCCTAATGCGTTTTTCGATGCTAACTTTGACCAAATATTTGAGCAATGATATATGACATGCAACTTACACAAAGCACACCGTTAACTTCGTTCGTGAAAGGTTCTTTCAATGATATAATTTTCACATTGTGCATGTCATGTACTATTAATCTTGTCAATAGTCAAAGGCGGTCTTAAAAATCTCATTACGCCCTATATAGATGGAAGGAGGGAGTATGAATCCATGTTATGCCCTTTTAATTTTTTTCGCTTGCTGTATAATGCATGTAACCTACTCATACCAACATTTTAGTCCATTACCAATGTCTATACTACCGCTGCAATTCGAACTAAATTTGAATTTGTTTCTCTATTTCAATAAGAATCTACAATCATGATTGTTGCCAACTTCAACCATCATAGTTTCCTTGCTATCCATGAGATATAAATCGGATGACCTATAATGCAGGATGGCAGGCACACCATCATCAACAACTCCGCTTTTTATAAGAGTAGAGATAAAATATATTAAATGTCGTATAACATGTTCATAAACACACCATGTGTATCACCGTTATATATATTCACACATGCGTCGGTTTAAAACACTATGATAAATTCTTCAAATATCTGAATTCGCTTTTTATAATGAAGTATATATGATCTCTATTCGTCTTTTACACCCACACAACCCTCTTATCTTTGTAGCTAGCGCTAACTTTCTCTTGTGCATGCACACGCCCGCATCCCTCTCACCCTCCCTCAGCATTCTCTAGCTCCATCGCGCAAATTCGTCGTTTCACTTTAGGTGGTTCACCCACGGTGTGTGTAGGCCCCCCAGCTCCTTCTTTACGGCACACATCGATCAATATGCCTCTCTAGCCAGGTGTGCCTAGCACAATCACGAGCTTCCCCTCTTCTCTTGTCACCGTCCATGCCTCACTCCCACCACTCTTTTCATCGTTCTCGTACTCGCACACTCCTCCCCGCTCGATATAGTATGCCTCTCGTACCACCTCCTACATGCATCCCTCTATCTCTATCCTGCTCGTGCCTCGTTTGCTTCTAACACACACATGCATGTATACCGATCAATCTCCCAACATATACCTGGATCGACTTTAACTACCCCCCCCATCGATCGACATACCTCATAAGTTATGTCTCTCCTTTCTCTAACGAGGGCGATTGATCTTCCTATGTAGTTATGTCTGCTTACCACAGCCACATCGTCCCCCCTCATCATTCGTGCATGCCTCGACCCGTCTCTCACACGCGTGCATAGACAACAAGCAGCCATCTCCTCTCTTATTGATATTGCGGGCGTGCCCTCCGTTGTCTAGCAAGCCTATCACACCATTTGTTAGAAGCAACTCCACTACCACCCCCTCCAACACTCTAGCTCTGTCTCTCTCCCAACCTTATTTCTCTCCTGCACATATGCATGGATGCCGATCGATCTCCCTTAATACATGAGGCAGATTGATCTCCTTAATACATGAGGTAGGCCTCTCTCTCCTCCTCCACACATATACCAGCCATTGTACCTCTATAGTTAATTGGGCCTCCCTCTTCCCCCACCACACACCGATAGTCGCGCTGCAGGTAGGTATCCATGCCACGAGACAAACCGCACATGTCCCTCTCACGTTCAAAGGGCCAGCCACTCTATATCTTTGACGTGGGCACACAAATTCGATGGCACTCTTTATCGATCGCACGCGCGCGCACACACACACACACACACACACACACACACACATCATCCCTCTTTTCGATTCTATGGACACCTCAAGCGGTGATACCTCCACTCTCTTCTCGTGGATCGCCCCCTCTCTATATATGTTATATCCAGGACTCTATTTCACATACATTGCATATGTTATATTTTTTGATTGAACCCCCCCCCCAAAAAAAATCTCAAGGACCCACACACTATATCTCCCTAGGTTTGTATCTCTCTCACACAACCCCACGTAGGTGGTGTACGTATACAAGAAGAGAATAGATGCACCATGCACGTACTCACGCTTCGTGCCCAGCCACACCCGCGCAGGTACACGGTGGAGCTCATTTTTACGAAATGGCAGCCCACGTGCTAATTTGAACGCCTGTAGCGGTTCTTTACCTAGGGAGGTCGTGTACCACGCCTGCACGAAACGTAGTTTGACTTGACGCATTGCCGCGCTATTTTTAAATAAAGTTATAGCGCTCAATGGCACGTACACAGAATATAAAACAATTTTTATGGAGAAAAAGGTAGTCCGCTCACTATATACAATGGAGCATTGTGTGCCTGGTTTGTCGCTCTTCAGAGTATCTCACACAAGGCTGCGGTGGCCTCTCTCTCTCTCTCTCTCACCGTTGGTCACTGATCCGGCCGCATCCCGTCCGCCGGGGGAAAGGGAGTGCGGTGGCCTCTCTCTCTCACCGTTGGTCACTGATCCGGCCGCATCCCGTCCGCCGGGGGAAAGGGAGGAAGTGCATCGTTTCTCTGTTCGACGGCGCCGAGGCAGCACGTCCCGATCTACGGTACACGCCGTTCTCTCTGACCAAGCTCCGGCGCGGCAGGGCCTACGCCACCTGCTCGCAGATTCCGCCGCCGCCACCTTGTTACATCCCGACGACCTCCGGTATCCCTCCGGCCTTGCTCCATCGCCTGTCTTCCCACGTCGCTGCATGTGGATCTTCCATAGTTCTTTGCCCAAAACATAGCTCGTCCAGCGTACTTTCCATATTGCATTCTCGTCCTCACACCGTTTTAGACAAACACAACCGTGTTGTTATCTTCCCTAGGGCAAGGAATATGCTTCTTTTTTGTCGTCGCATGAGTCATCCACTGTCATTGGCCAGTAATTGTTTCCTTTCTAACTCTTTTTTGCAAACAGGGCTATCCATTTCACCTCGTTGCTATTGCGACCTTTTGGTGAACAGCACAAATCACTTTTTTCTTATGAGTGTTTTGTGCAGTTGTACTAAAATTTCACATGGGCAACATCTCTACATTTCAGTGCGGCTGCACAAAGGGAGATTGGTTTTGCTCTATCCTCCTCATCCAACTCCGAGCCTAATCTTCTCCAACTAGTTAGTCTTAAGAGAGACTGCAAAGGTGACCGGCTTCTATTTATGTGTTTATTGTTTCATCAGCAGTCCTCTATTATCGTAATCACACTTAATATCTTTGGAACAGGGACACTCAGCTCTATTTTAGTGGAACTGCACAGAATGATCGGAATGTTGCATGCTCCAGACAGCTACTTTTTTGTAACATCCCAAATTTCCCATTTGGAATGTTTTACAATTATAGCTAAGCATCTATGCATATAGTTTGAATTTGAGTGACATTTGAAGTTTCAGAAGTTTTTGAGTTGTTGGAATTTGAATTCAAATTGGCAGTTGAAAATTATTTCAAAACTATGCCTGACAAATACTTGAAAAAAGGTATGAGAGGAGTAAACATGACACTCCAAAAATGTCAGATGAAAAAACATTGCCAAAAAGTTTGAATTCAAATTTTGATTTTATTTGGGATTTTAGAAAATGTTTTTTTAAGTCTGAGTTTTGCCCCTGGAAAAATGTTCAAATTATAGGGAATATTCCCCTGATCATTTTGATATATATATGTCCTATATAAAATATATATATTTAATATATTTTTATCTCTCTCTAATTCAAAAAAAAAATAGAAAAGGAAAAGAAACCCCAGCGCCACCAGGCTAACTGCCCAGCCAAGGCTGAGGCGGCCAATGGGCTAGGCTAACTGCCCAGGCGCCCGAGCCCACTGCCGAGCCGCCACCAAACGCCTCCCCTCGGTCGCCGTCGCTCACCCTCTCCCTCTCCCGCTGATGCCCGGACCCACCTCTCCTTTCCTCGCCCACGCCAGCCAAGCCAACGCGCCGCCTCGCCGGAATCCCGAGGATCCCGGATCGCCTCCCGATCCGCCCCCTCGCCCAAGTCGAGGCCCCTATATAAACCCCCCCCTCGCCCGTTCCGCCTCGCCACCGAAAACCCTCTCCTCTCGCCGCAATCCGTCGCCGGAGCCCGACGCCGCCGCCACGCCATTGCTACCACCCCCGAGCTCCCCCGAGTTCCCCCGACTCCACTGTCGACTCACCCTCGCTTCGCCGCACCCTCCCGACACCTCCGCCGTCGCCCCGGACCACCGGAGCCACCGCACCGTCGCCGCCCGAGCCGCCGTCGCCGTCGACCACCGCGGTAAGTCGCCGAACATCCCCTCCACCGTCCGATCTGAAATCGACGCGTTAGATTAGATCACCCGAAGGGGTACGGTTTATTTTAAATAGACCCGGTTAGTTCCGGTTTAGTTAGGTTTAGTTTAGACCGGCCCGACTCGGTTTATTCCCTCGGCGCGTTTTAGTTAATTTTCGCCCGATGCGTTAGATAGGCCCATTTAGCGCCAGTTTTCTTTTAGTTAATTTTTTCGTTTCTGTTTTTAACAGAATAGTTTCAGTTTTGTAAAATCCATATATTTTAGGTTACTTAATATTTTTAATTGATTCTTTTATTGTTGGTTTGCAAATTTGTTGTAGTTTCTGTGGAAATTATGTTTAGTCAAGTTAAAATTATTAGAAATTGTTTTATTTTAGATTTAGACAGATTAGTAATTCTGCTATAAAATGAGTTAGGGTTATTTTATTTTAGTGATTCTTTTGTCACTACTTTGTTTTGACCTTACCTAACCGTAGGAATTTATTTGGGTATTTTAGATTTAATAACAAAATAGTTTTAATCAAAATCATGTGGTTCTTATTTATTTAACTAGCTACTGTTTTCCTATTGTTTTTTTAGCAAATAATTTTATTTTTCCTATGTGATAGTTTATTTTGGATTAGTTTCGTAGCTATAGATGATGAACTTTTATTTACAATAAATAAAATTTTTATTTTATTTTTTTCTTGCTAGATTTGTTATAGGCATAATAGGAGTTCTATAATAGCTTTTGATGTGATTCTTTTTGCTCCTAGTTGCATGATGTTTTCTCTTCTGTTAGTTAGCAAAAACCCATGCTTAGGTTCTGTTAAGAAAATTTGGTGGAGTAAAACTATTTCTTAGTTGTTGTTTGATGTGGTGAAAACAATGAGTTGGATTTCTTCGAGTTTTCTTTGGGTTTTGGTTCGATTGTTTTGTGTGTTTTATGTTAGCATGCTGTTATGTTAATTGATTGTATGTTTGTATGCTTATATGATTGTTGTTTGCCTCGGTAGAATTTCCGGAGTGCGAAGCTTGCTATCACGAGTCCCTAGCTTTCGAAGACTGTCAGCAAGGCAAGTCAATTGATCATGTTTTCTTCTACAATACCTATGATTTTATTGCATTAGAAATTATACCTCCCCACCATGCATGTAGTAGGTGAATTTTAAGTTATGTTCTTGAGTAGTATCATGAGGTAGGATGAAACCAATTTCCCCTTGTTACCATGGCCCGGGACGAAGTAGTTTATTTTGCTATGCTCAGAGCGGGTTGGTTGAGTGATTCATAAGGGAGATGTGAGAGTCAAGATGATGACAACCCCATGACTTCAAGCTCAAGATGGACTTCAAAATTCACTATTGGGTGGAGGGCGGTTGACGGGCACCTGGAGAAAACCGGTGGTTGGCGGGATGCATGGAGAAGCGCCATGACATCTTGCGGAAAGCTTCACCTAGCCACGAAGAGACGGATGGATACCCCATTGACCGGAAGCTTACTGTGCAGCCGCAAGCCATTATGGGCTCGCTTGGTCAACCCTAGGTGTGACTCTGGCGGACGGTGCTACGAGATGTAGAAGAACGGTAGGATTGGATGGGTACCGCAATGGCGGAGGAACTCTTTGAAGACCCTGTTTGTTCGTCCGTCTTCAAACACCATGAAGTGCGAAGACTTAAAAGGAGGGAACGATTCTTGCGGGTAAAGTGCACAAACCTCTGCAGAGTGAAGATCTAATCGGTTAGCTTTGTCCCCGGTTACGGACAATTTGAGCCTCTGGAACCTGGAGTATTTCGGATATCTCAACACCAAATTTAATAAATTAATTGAGGGGTTATTTAATAATTGGGAATGAGACATTGGTTGGCGGAACCATCTCAATAACTACCAACATTTCGTAGTAATTGCAAACAAGTCCTTATTATAGGGAAAAACTGGCTTTTTCGCAAAACAATGAAACTTAGAGCCCCACAGCCAAATTGCATATAGTGTTAGTAATTTTTATTGTTATTCTCTCTTCATGACTTGCCGGCATATTCAAAATGCTGACCTACACGGCTGCAACGTCTTATGTTGCAGAGGAGTATTCCGATCAGGAGTGAGGCTACGATCCGCGCTTGGTGATTGCCCTATGGAGTCGGATGGACTCGCTATTTAAATCTCACGCCCGCAGCTTTATTTAGTTTATTTCTCATGAGTTGGCCTTCGGCCGAATTTATTCTATTGTAATAAAGACTCGATATGAGAATCGTGTTATAAATTCAGGTGTGATTGAACTTTGATTATTTCATAAATGTACTGTGTGTGCCAGCATTATCTTGGGATGGTACAGCTACACAGAGACTTGGAATGGAGATATCATCCGTACCGTAGAGGATGACTCCATTCTCTCATATGTCCAAGACTTGGAGTGTCTCCTCAGGAAACGGGAGATCCAGACTCGCCGTAACTCGAAGGTACACAGGAGACTGTTGTTCCGTGAACTGGAACTGGAGGAGAAAGCACACGCAGACTTCCTTGACCATGAAGAAGAAATCACGGATTTCATGTAGAGAGTCGACAAACTGAAGATGGATGTTGCCGCATTAGAGGAAAAGATGGACTTGGGAGAAGACCTTTTTCCGAGTGGAGATGACGGACCCCTCGTGAGCAATGACCAGGATTATGAAGGGAGCTCCACTGAAGAAAACCGCAAGAGGAGGCGCCGCATCGGAGGACGCCACACCGGAGGACGCCGCACCAGAGGACGCAAGGATAATTGATGAAGACATTTAGTCGACCGCCATGTTATTTTCGTCGATCTGTTAGGCCGTTATTTTCGATTAGTCGTGAGAATTTGTAATCCGAGATTGAACCATGTTTGAGTTGATTGAATAAATGATTGGTGTGATTATGATTGTGCATTCATATGGGTAGTGATATTTTCTCATTAGACCCTTGTTCTATTCTAATTTTCTCATCCACTCCAAAAACACCAGATGCCTCCGAGACGTGACCCCGGTCTCAACTTTCCGCGGAGCTCACCCGGCTGATCCAGCAGCAGAATGCCCTCATGTAGATGCTCATCCGTAACGAACAACAACAACAACAATCCACCGCCACCACCCCTGTTGACAACTTGACCCGCTTCCTAAGGCTGAATCCGCCGGTGTTCTCTAGCAGACCGAGCCGATTGTGGCGGCGATTGGCTCCGCAAGGTCGGAAGGAATTAGCCACCGCTGGATGCACAGATGCGAGAGAAGGTGCGCTTTCCGACATCGCTTGATGGACCTGCAGCCTCTTGGTGGAGAACTACACCGCCACTTATCCCATCGCCACCATCACGTGGGATCAGTTCCAGAAGCTTTCCGCACCGCTCATGTATCACTGGAGCCATGAGTCCAAGAAGCGTGAATTCGCAACTTACGCCAGGGAACCGTCATGGGGCAAGACGTGGATGAGTTCAGCAAGTTAGCTCGCTATGCCCGGATGATGTGGCCACAGATGCCGCAAAGCAGGAAAAGTTTCTCGAGGGAATCAATGACGAGCTGGGTATGCAGCTAATGGTGGCTACCTTCAACAACTACCAGGAGCTGGTAGACAAGGCCACCATACTTGAAGGCAAGCAGCAACAGATTGATAGCCGCAAGCGGAAGTATGGCCAGGGGAAGTACAACTCTGGAGCTCAGCAGAAGCCCCGTTATGCCCCATACTCGGGAGGGCATACCCATCACACCCATGGAGGACATAATCATGGAGGACATAACGATGGAGGAAATGGGAACAACCGCAACCAGGATAACAAGACAGGCAATGGAAACGGCAATGGCGACCAGCATCGTCCTGCCCCGGCTCAGAAGGATCTGAGTCACATCACCTGTTTCAAGTGCCAGAAAACAGGGCACTATGCCACCGACTGCCCGGAGGCCAAGCAGAGGAATGGAAACGGCAATGGAAGCTCAGCAAAGAAGCCCAATCCTTTTCCTCGTGCTCAGGTGAACCACATTGACGTGGAGGACGTCTATGATCAGCCGATAATCGTGGTTGGTAAGTTTTTATTAAATTTACATCCAGTAATGGTACTCTTTGATTCTGGTGCAACGCATTCATTCATATCAAGGGTAGTTGTGGAAAAGTACGGGTTGCCCACTAGAACCCTTAGAAGCCTTCTTCACGTCGGCCCGCAGAGGAGAAATGATGGCAGGCTTAGGCTGTCATGCAACCCTCAACATCGGAAACCATAAGTTTCCGCAGACCTCATAGTATTGGAAACCCGGACCTTGGATGTAATCCTAGGCATGGATTGGTTGACGAAGTTTGAAGGAAACATAGATCGTGTTCAAGAAGTCGATTCTGCTCACCACCCCGGAGCGAAGAGGATCAAGTATGTATCAGACGTAACCCGATGAAGAATCAGTGCATTCCCTCACGGGAGTTGTTCAGAAGAAGTGCCGATGGTGCAAGATTTTCCGATGTGTTTCGGAGGAATTACCAGAATGCCACGGACGAGACATTGAATTTCTGATTGAGTTATTGCCGGCACAGCCCCAATATCCAAGAGACCCTATCGGATGCCCCCGAACGATTTAAAAGAGATCAAAAATCAAATTAATGAACTCTTGGAGAAAGGATATATTCGGCCAAGCTCGTCACCTTGGGGAGCCCCAGTTCTTTTGGTAGAGAAGAAGGATGGAACTCGAGAATGGTTAGGATTATCGTTCGTTGAACGACGTGACCATCAAGAACAAGTACCCTCTGCCGATGATTAATGACCTATTTGATCAGCTAGTTGGAGCCAAGGTATTCTCCAAGATCGATCTTGATCGTGGTATCATCGATTGAAGATCCGTGAAAAGGATATACCCAATACAGCATTTACCACGTGTATGGTTTATATGAGTATACCGTCATGTCATTCGGATTGACTAATGCCCTGCATACTTCATGAATTTGATGAACAAGGTATTTATGGAATATCTGGACAAGTTTGTCGTGGTGTTCATCGATGATATCTGATTTTCTCCAAGAGCGAGGAAGAGCATAAGGAACATTTGCGTCTAGTTCTCGAGAAACTCCGAGAACATCAGTTGTATGCCAAGTTCAGCAAATGTGAATTTTGGCTGAAGGAAGTCGGATTCTCGGACATGTTATTTCAGGAGAAGGAATAGCAGATTGACCCCGCCAAGGTTGTATCACCACCGATTGGCGATCACCCACCTCGATCAAGGAGATCCGCAATTTTCTCGGACTCGCAGGATATTATCGGAGGTTTATTGAGAATTTCTCGAAGATTGCCAAGCCCATGACCTGAGCTGTTGAAGAAGGACGCCAAGTACATTTGGACCGAGGATTGTGAAGCCGTTTCAGTGAATTGAAGAAACGTTTGGTTACAGCCCAAATGCTGATTTTGCGGACATAGACAAGGATTACGGTATATTGTGACGCTTTCGTCGTGGACTCGGAGGAGTACTCATGCAGGAAGGAAAAGTTGTAGCTTATACCTCCGCATAGCTACGACCACATGAGATGAATTATGCCACACATGATTTGGAGTTAGCAGCCAGAGTGCATGCACTCAAGACTGAGACATTTCCTTATCGGAAACCGTTGTGATGTTTACACAGATCATAAGAGCTTGAAGTATATTTTCACGTAGAAAGAGTTGAACCTCAAGCGGAGGAGATGGCTAGAGTTAATCAAGGACTATGACATGATATTGCATTACCACCCGGAAAGGCTAATGTTGTAGCAGATGCCTTGAGCCGTAAGAGTTATGTGAATACTCTTATAGCGGAGGATTACCCCAGAGTTAGTCGATGACCTCGTAGATCTCCGATTGGAGATAGTTCCAGAGGATATGTTGCAACTCGAAGTTCAGTCCACTTTGGCCGAAAGAATTCGTGAAGCCCGTAAGTCGGACAAGGAAATTGATGAGATAAAGAAAAGGATGAACGAAGGAAAAGCTAAAGGGTTTCAGAACGATGAATACGGAGCTATATGGTTCGAGGATCGATTTATGTACCCAATGATCCCGAACTCAGGAAGCTAATTCTTCAGAGGCTCATGATTCACCGTACTCGATTCACCGGTAACACCAAGATGTATCTGGATTTGAAGGAAAGTTTCGTGGACGGTATGAAGAAGGATATTGTCGAGTACGTAGCGAAGATGCGATGTTTGTCAACGAGTAAAGGCAGAACATCGAAGCCAGCAGGTTACTTCAACCTTTGTCGATTCCCGAGTGGAAATGGGAAAACTTGGAATGGATTTTATCACAGGATTACCCAGACCCGCTCAGGTTATGATTCCATCTGGGTAGTGGTTGATCGATTGACCAAGGTAGCACATTTCATTCCGTGAAGACTACCTATACCAGCGCTAAGTTAGCCAAGATATACATGACCAGGATCGTATGTCTGCATGGAGTTCCGAGGAGTATCGTGTCAGATAGAGGAACACAATTTACCTCAAAGTTTTGGAATCGGTTGCATGAAACTTTGGGTACGAGGCTGGAGTTCAGTACAGCTTTTCATCCGCAGACAGATGGACAGACCGAGAGAGTCAACCAGATCCTGGAGGACATGTTGAGAGCTTGTGCGCTAGACTATGGGTCTAGCTGGGATGAAAATTCGCCATCTGCGGAGTTCTCGTACAATAACAGCTTATCGACCGGTCCAAAATGGCCCCTTCAAGCTCTATACGGAAGGAGGTGCGAACACCATTCTTTGTGGGATGGTGTTGAGATCGAAAACTTTTCGTCCCGATCTTATCGAGAGATTCAAGAGAAAGTCAAGCTGATTCGAGATAGGCTCAAGGTAGCCCAGTCGAGGCAGAAAAGTTATGCCGACAGTAAACGCAAGGAAGTAACTTACGAAGCGGGAGACCGGGCACATCTTCGTGTGTCCCCACTTCGTGGAATCAAGAGGTTCGGTGTTAAAGGAAAGTTAGCACCCCGGTTCATTGGTCCCTACAAAATCCTCGAACGTCGTGGAGAAGTTGCTTACAAGTTGGAATTGCCGGAAGGATTGTCCGGAGTTCATGATGTCTTCCATGTTTCTCAGCTGAAGAAATGCCATGCCGACATGGTCGATATTCCGTTGAGAGACACAAAGGTGCCCTAGAGGCCATGCAGCTCGACAAAGTGATCTCGACTTATGAGGAGAAACCCGTCCGAATTCTCGAGACTGCGAACAGAGTCACCCGCAGCAAGATCATCAAGTTTTGCAAGGTTTGTGGAGTCATCATTCCGAGGAGGAAGCCACCGGGAGCGAGAAGAAGACCTCCGCCGAGACCACCGCACCTATTTGTTAGCCAACCCGAATCTCGAGGGCTAGATTCATCTTAAGGTGGGTAGGTTTGTAACATCCCAAATTTCCCATTTGGAATGTTTTACAATTATAGCTAAGCATCTATGCATATTGTTTGAATTTGAGTGACATTTGAAGTTTGAAGTTTTGAGTTGTTGGAATTTGAATTCAAATTGGCGGTTGAAAATTATTTCAAAACTATGCCCGACAAATACTTGAAAAAGGTATGAGAGGAGTAAACATGACACTCCAAAATGTCAGATGAAAAACATTGCCAAAAGTTTGAATTCAAATTTTGATTTTATTTGGGATTTTAGAAGGTTTTTTTAAGTTTGAGTTTTGCCTCGAAAATGTTCAAATTATAGGAATATTCCCTGATCATTTTGATATATATATGTCCTATATAAAATATATATATTTAATATATTTTTTCTCTCTCTAATTCAAAAAAATAGAAAAAGGAAAAGAAACCCCAGCGCCACCAGAATAACTGCCCAGCCGGCCGAGGCGGCCCACCAATGGGCCAGAGCTAGCCCGGCCAGCGCCCGAGCCCACTGCCGAGCCCACACCAAACGCCTCCCCTCGGTGGCCTGTCGCCACCCTCTCCCTCTCCCGCTGACGCCCCGGACCCACCTCTCCCTTTCCCCTCGCCCACGCCACTCCAAGCCAACCCGCGCCGCCGCCTCGCCGGAATCCCGAGGATCCCGGGATCGCCTCCCCGATCATCCCCCTCGCCCAAGTCGAGGCCCCCTATATAAACCCCACCCCCCTCGCCCCATTCCGCCCCTCGCCGCGCCCGAAAACCCTCTCCTCTCGCCGCAATCCGTCGCGGAGCCCGACGCCGCCGCCGCGCCATTGCTACCATCCCCGAGCTCCCCCGACTCCACCGTCGACTCCCCCTCGCTTCGCCGCACCCTCCCGACACCTCCGTCGTCGCCCCGGACCACCGGAGCCACCGCACCGTCGTCGCCCCGGACCACCGGAGCCACCGCACCGTCGCCGCCCGAGCCGCCGTCGCCGTCGACCACCGCGGTAAGTCGCCGGAGATCCCCTCCGCCGTCCGATCTGAAATCGACGCGTTAGATTAGATCACCCGAAGGGGTATGGTTTATTTTAAATAGACCCGGTTAGTTCCGGTTTAGTTTAGACCGGCCCGACTCGGTTTATTCCCTCGGCGCGTTTTAGTTAATTTTCGCCCGATGCGTTAGATAGGCCCATTTAGCGCCAGTTTTCTTTTAGTTAATTTTTTTGTTTCTGTTTTTAACAGAATAGTTTCAGTTTTGTAAAATCCATATCTTTTAGGTTACTTAATATTTTTAATTGATTCTTTTTTTGTTGGTTTGAAAATTTGTTGTAGTTTCTGCGGAAATTATGTTTAGTCAAGTTAAAATTATTAGAAATTGTTTTATTTTAGATTTAGACAGATTAGTAATTCTGCTATAAAATGAGTTAGGATTATTTTATTTTAGTGATTCTTTTGTCACTACTTTGTTTTGACCTTACCTAACCGTAGGAATTTATTTGGGTATTTTAGATTTAATAAAAAATAGTTTTAATCAAAATCATGTGGTTCTTATTTATTTAACTAGCTACTGTTTTCCTATTGTTTTTTTTAGCAAATAATTTTATTTTCCCTATGTGATAGTTTATTTTGGATTAGTTTCTGTAGATATAGATGATGAACTTTTATTTACAATAAATAAAATTTTTATTTTATTTTTTTCTTGCTAGATTTGTTATTGGCATAATAGGAGTTCTATAATAGCTTTTGATGTGATTCTTTTTGCTCCTAGTTGCATGATGTTTTCTCTTCTGTTAGTTAGAAAAAACCCATGCTTAGGTTCTGTTAAGAAAGTTTGGTGGAGTAAAACTATTTCTTAGTTGTTGTTTGATGTGGTGAAAACAATGAGTTGGATTTCTTCGAGTTTTCTTTGGGTTTTGGTTCGATTGTTTTGTGTGTTTTATGTTAGCATGTTGTTATGTTAATTGATTGTATGTTTGTATGCTTATATGATTGTTGTTTGCCTAGGTAGAATTTCCGGAGTGCGAAGCTTGCTATCACGAGTCCCTAGCTTTCGAAGATCGTCAGCAAGGCAAGTCAATTGATCATGTTTTCTTCTACAATACCTATGATTTTATTGCATTAGAAATTATACCTCCCCACCATGCATGCAGTAGGTGAATTTTAAGTTATGTTCTTGAGTAGTATCATGAGGTAGGATGAAACCAATTTCCCCTTGTTACCATGGCCCGGGACGAAGTAGTTTATTTTGCTATGCTCAGAGACGGGTTGGTTGAGTGATTCATAAGGAGATGTGAGAGTCAAGATGATGACAACCCCATGACTTCAAGCTCAAGATGGACTTCAAAATTCACTCTTTGGGTGGAGGACGGTTGTGGGCACCTGGAGAAAACCGGTGGTTGGCGGGATGCATGGAGAAGCGCCATGACATCTTGCGAAAGCTTCACCCAGCCACGAAGAGACGGATGGATACCCCATTGACCGGAAGCTTACTGTGCAGCCGCAAGCCATTATGGGCTCGCTTGGTCAACCCTAGGTGTGACTCGCCGGACGGTGCTACGAGATGTAGAAGAACGGTAGGATTGGATGGGTACGGCGGTGGCGGAGGAACTCTTGGAAGACCCTGTTTGTTCGTCCGCCTTCAAACACCATGAAGTGCGAAGACTTAAAAGGAGGGAACGATTCTTGCGGGTAAAGTGCACAAACCTCTGCAGAGTGAAGATCTAATCGGTTAGCCGTGTCCCCGGTTACGGACAATTTGAGCCTCTGGAACCTGGAGTATTTCGGATATCTCAACACCAAATTTAATAAATTAATTGAGGGGTTATTTAATAATTGGGAATGAGACATTGGTTGGCGGAACCATCTCAATAACTACCAACATTTCGTAGTAATTGCAAACAAGTCCTTATTATAGGGAAAAACTGGCTTTTTCGCAAAACAATGAAACTTAGAGCCCCACAGCCAAATTGCATATAGTGTTAGTAATTTTATTGTTATCTCTCTTCATGACTTGCGGCATATTCAAAATGCTGACCTACACGGCTGCAACGCCTTATGTTGCGAGGAGTATTCGATCGGGAGTGAGGCTACGATCCGCGCTTGGCGATTGCCCTATGGAGTCGATGGACTCGCTATTTCGCTCTCACGCTCCGCAGCTTTATTTAGTTTATTTCTCATGAGTTGGCCTTCGTCAATTTATTCTATTGTAATAAAGACTCGATATGAGAATCGTGTAATAAATTCAGGTGTGATTGAACTTTGATTATTTCATCAATGTACTGTGTGTGCCAGCATGATCTTGGGATGGTACAGCTACACAGAGACTTAACCGATTTCGGGTCGGGTCGCTACATTTTTTCCCAACATGCCTTGTTGATTTAGACAGAGCTGGGGGGACGTTGCTGCCAATGAAAGCATGGATCAATTTTAATTTTAACACCTTCTCACAACTCTGTCTTCAGTTGTGATGTAATTATTAGCTCTGATCTGCTAATAATTGACATGCATTAGCAAGGAAGTTAGTTTTTTATTGTTTCCGAAAGAGCATCGATGGCAAGACACGCGAAACAGAAGCTGAAAGCTCACACCATTGTACAATTTCATGTCTCGCTGGAAAATTATTTGTATAGTACGTCAATTATGTAAACAAATGATGGAAGCTTGATAGCATTGCCAGAAGCCTCTTCATCATCCGGGTCCATGTGCCATCCACAAAATTATACTCCTTCGCTCCTAAATATTTGTCTTTTACAAATTTCAAACGGGCATATTTTAGAGTGTAGATTCACTCATTTTGCTTCAGTATGTGTACTCCTCCGTTCCTAAATATTCTATTCGTTTTCTAGAGATTTCAACAAGTGACTACATACGGAGCAAAATGAGAGAATCTACACTCTAAAATATGTATATACATCCGTATGTGCCAGTCCATTTGAAATCTCTAAAAGACAAATATTTGAGTAGTCACTCATTGAAATTCTAGAAAGACAAATATACTCCGAGTATATTTAAGAACCGATGGGGTAGTGCACAACCGCATGGGAGACTCAGCCTGGTCGTTGCCGCATTAATAGTGAGTAATGAGCAGTCAAATCGTAAGCCCCACCTTTCCTAATCGTAAGTTGCTCAAGAAGCAACCATCAATACGCTCTTCTTTGAATCCGCTCATACTCCATCCATCACTGCTTATACAAGGCGCTTCAGAAAAAAGAAAAAGATCTGTGGGACCAAGGCGACTAGCGATCGGCCTGAAAAATAGTATTGGTAGTTATAGCACGGCGTCTATTACTAGAGGGAATAATGCGTACACACATGCATGCAGTGCTTCCACCCTGGGTACACACATGCATGCACTTACTCCACTCCGTAGTACTGTAGTATAGAGTACATGGAGAGAAAATTGTGGACTTGATTGCGGTTACCACGCAATAATTAATTGAGCATTAAACCTAACGCGTCTAAAGTCTCTCTGGTGGTGGAAATGCATTGAGAGAAATGCATCATAATGAAGCGCTACCAGAACCGTGACGGAGGGAGGAGTAGTATGAAGGTTCAAAACCAAGTACGCAGATGGCGGTCGGTCAATGCACCTCCTCTTGGCATATCACCGACATGTGGGACAGGAGTGTGAGCAAACCGATCTCAATTGACGGCAAAGAGCCAACCCGCCGTTCCTTGAGAGAGACGAGAGCGAGAACACACGACGGGTTCGCATGGAGGCCAAGATATATTCGAGCATGGTTGGTTGATCGATATCATTCATTACATGTTGGGCTGCCGTTTTCCGCCCTTCTCCGAATAAACGGTATTTTATCGTAGATAAAAAAGAGTACAGACGCTCCACCATGCGGTTCTACTAGTAGTACTACTCGTACTCAAGGCTTGGCTCTTCGCCTCTTCGTGAAGTCGAACAATGATGGTACTCCGCATGTTGGGTACTACGATGTATGCCTCTCGCAACTCGGCACCGAATGGACTGATGCATGCCCACCGAGGGTAGGTTGCATTAGTCAAAAGGCGTAAGCGAGCTTCACCTTGTCCTGCAAGCTTCTCCTCGTTCTGCGAGTTGACGAGACACACAAAAAAGTAGTGCTAGTCCATACTCCCTCCTTTCTGGTTAATATGGCTTAATCTTTTTTGCGGGTAAATGAGAGAGCTTTATTCATATATAAGCATTCTTAGGACGATCAGCCAAGACTTTGGTCACTAGGAAGCGAGGTACCCGCAAAAAAGAAGTAGGAAGCGAGGTGTTTGATCAAGCCAGCTCTCGCCACATTCAAAGTGCAGCAAGCATGGTTCAGACGAAGATGCGCCGCAAGGTTTGCTGACCTGTTTACATGCTGAATAACAAAAAAGAGGAAATATTACGAGCACTACTATTTGTAACAGGATATGAGCCAGAATTAAGCGAGAATTGTGGCGAGTGTTCCATGCAATCAACTTCCATTATCACATGCAAAACCTCAAGGGAACCAAATGTGTTGAAGATTGCTTTATCACATTTTAAAATTATAATAAAGAGTGCGACTCCTCCATCCGGTTCCTAATACTAGTATAGTATACTTACGTACCTTTATAGACTATATTAGTAGTACTAGTACTAGTAAACTTTGCGCTTGGCTGTTCGCCTATTCGGGAAGTCGAACAATAGTAGTAGCACTAGTAGTATAGTGTATGCTTCTGGCAATCTCACACCGAATTAACTATTGCACGTCCACCGCCTGAGCGAGGGAGAGCTTGCATTAGTCAAAAGTTTCTCCTTGTCCTGTGAGCCACCGCGCGCAAGTAATGCTAGTCCATACTGCCTCCTCTCCGGTTAATATGGATTAATTTCAAACGAGATAAATACACTATCTTTCACTATATATTTTTAATAATACGGTCAGTGGACTTCATAATACGCTCATTGCGCTCAATATATATATTTTCCGGTGTTTATACGGTCACTAGCTCACCCCGACCGAGTATGTGTGCATGCACGTGTAGGTTGAGCACTTAGCGTGACCGTGTGTTCCGTCGTGTGCTCGGACATGCATGCATTAGGGCGTCGCTGCTTTTTGCGCCCATGTGTACATGTGACTGTTGCATACACGTAGGGGAGTACGTGTAGGGGCCACTAAGGAGCAGTCAAATCACACGATAAGTTAGTCGGAAGAAGCAACCATCATTTCACTCTTGAATGACACGTACGCAATATAAAATGGTTGATATGGAGAGAAAAATAAAACCACTATATATACACTAGCAGGAGCCTAAGCTACAAGCTTGCTTGCTACGGTTGCTCTCTTCACAAGCATAGAACGACGGGCATGATCCCGCAGCTGGGGGAAGGGAACAATGTTCTGCGTAGACGCGGTCGACATCGGCGAGGGAGAAAACCCACAGTCGGTGCATCCCAATCAGGGGTCACCGCGGTATCGGCCGATGCCGCGTCCCAGTCGCCCTTCTAGCTACAGCCTGACATCCCAAGTAGTCCATCTTCCTTTTGGAGCCGGCTTGCTCCACTGCTGTAGCTCCATCTCCATGTCGATCTTTCTCTACTTCTACCGGCTTCTACTTGTGATGAGTTTATGTCTCATGAACTAGTGGCAGTACTATTATTCTAATCACACTTCTTCAATATCTTTGCCATCAGGGATGCTCAGGTCGATTTTAGTGGAACTGCACAAAAGCATCGATGATCCGAGGGTGCCAGCCGTCTTTCCTTCAACAGGTTCTACCGCCAGGGAATTAAATCATGTTTAGGGTTTAGGGTTTAAGTCGAGTGACCCCATCAGTAGTTTTTCTTTCAGACACGCCTCACAACGCTTTTTCTTTAGTTGTGAAGTAAATATTGGCTATGATCTGTGAATCATTGAGATGCATCGACATGCGTGTTAGTTTTCCTTTGTATTTGATGGAATGTTGTAACGGGCAACCTTGGAATAGGAATGAAAATGGAGTGGAAAGTTTTCCGATTTTCCGGAGAAAAAATGGAAACGGAGAGAAACCAACGTTTCGTTTCGTTGGATCGCGCCATCGAGCAAAACCAACGTTTAAATCACATCTGTCGTGTTCGTGTCTCACCCTCCTCCACTGCTCGACCCCACACGGTCGCTCGGCATGCCACTCACCGCAAAACCGAGTATACGATAACTTTCCCTTTGCTTGTGGATGGATCGCGCCATGGAGTACTACCGCACTCTTGGAAGAGATTGACGAGTTGGGGGAGGACAGCTAGCTGTAGCACGGACTCCCAAGAACTTTTTACATGCATGTTGTAGCCGGCTATTGCGACCCTTGAACGCGGAGCAGCCGCGTGCACCCGGAAGCGGCGCGGGCGACGCTCTCTCGGCCGGCGTGCCGCTTCAATGCCGGCGCCAGTGAGAGGTCACGTCCGCTCTGGCCGGGCATGAATGCGGCATTGACCGTTTCGGGTGGGAAGCACGCGCGGGCGATGAAGAGGGTTCGGGTTGGTCAGGACCGGCCATGGCAGTGGTCAGGACGTGCGCAAACAAGAGATGTTGTGATTGCTGCTTATATAATTAACAACGTAAATAATGTGCCAGTTGGACAAATATGATTGGAGATGGAGATGGAGATGGAATTTTACGTAAACACGGATATGCATGTCTATGTCTATGTGTGTGTGCGCGACGACTCTTGCGACCTGGAAGCGGGGGTGTGTTTTTGATCGAGTTTTCTTTCTTGGTACGTTAGAAAATCAGTTTGTCTAATTCACATCTAGATGTTATTTAAGGATATCACACCTAAGCTCCCACAAGTATATAATGTAGCAACAAGAAACAAAAAAACTAGGACAAAAAAAATAGACCATAAACAGAGTGGACATCAACTTATTTGTGTCCTAGACAGACCCAAAATCACTGCTATGGAGAGATTTTTTTTACTCCATTATAGCCTCTTGTTTGATAGAGTTTCTCGCGTCTTGCTCTCTGACCCTCTCCATATCGAAACAAGATGACAGTGTCCACTCTATCTCTCTCCTCACCGGTGGTCACAGATCCGGCCGAATGCCCGAATCCCGGCCGCTGCGGGAGGTGAGGAGGTGCAACGTTGATGTTGTCGTCGTCGGCGACGGAGGGAGCCGATGCGCACCATCCTCTCGGAGCCGGCGCTGGCGCGGACGAAGATGCCAAATGGATGATGCATCACCACGATAACCTATCGATGCTCATGGTTGCACCTCATAGTTGCGTCGGCTGGTGAAGCTGATCAATTTTCAATAAAAAACAAGCTGTCTTTCATCAGTGCTCTTTGCTTGTTACGCACAAAGATGATATCGTTCATCAGTTCACCTTGGTTGCGTTGAAGACGCAGTCGTCTTTCACGTTGGTGCAATTTTATCACACTATTGGCTATGAACCAAATGTTTCCTCGAAGAAGGATCGACGTTGGTACTAAGAGCATAAGTTTTGTATTGATTTCTAAACCTTCTCACAACTTTTTCTCCCGCTCCCCTGTAATTTTATTTGTCCAGCTATTAACTTTGATTTAAAAAATGGTGTGGACTAAAAACCCGGATGGACGTAGTAGCCCTCCATTTTATTTACTCAAGATATTAGATTTGGTCAAGTCAAACTTTATAATAGTCTCAAACCTTTCGATAATTGAAATTAAAATTTTTATTTGTACACACTCTCACACGTTTCCGATAATTTGGCGCATTTGTGGTTGTTCACTTAAGGGAGGGTAGTGTACCACACGTGAAGGACAGGAAGTGCGACCAGGACGCGTGGGCGTGGATCGTTAGTTCATCGGAAGTAGTACTAGTTTTCTTCATTGTACATTAGATAAAGAGTTTCGTTTCGTACTTACACAATTTAAAACGATTGTTATGGAGAGAATAAGAAAACCACTCCACTAGTATATATTACTCGTATACACGAGAGTACTATATGGACGCGGCTTGACTTAGTGCACCTGCCTTTGGGTTTATGACAGGTGAGCCCAAAATGCGGCTGGCTCACCTGTCATACAGCCAAAAGCAGGTGCAGTGAAGGCACCGGAGCTCAGTCCGTACTACAGTATAGTATATATATATAAGCGGGAGCCTCAGCGCTTGTTCGCTAGGGTTTGCACTCTCCACACGCTCGCCGCACTACATATATGTTACACGCTGGAGGCTCAGCATTCATTTGCTAGGATTTGCTATATTCACAGTATCTCACCCTCTCTTCACCAGATCTAAACAAGACTGCATTGGCCTCTTGTCTCTCTCTCTCCCCCTCACAACTGGTGAAGGAGGCGTCCGTATCCTGTCGCACCGGGAAGGGGAGGAGGTGCAGCGTTCACTCTATCGCCTTTGGCGAGGGAGGCAATCCACTGTCGGCTGCGCTGTTCTCTTCCACCCAGCGCCTGTGCGGAGGGCCACCGACCCCTTCTTCCTCGCTGTCGTATGTAGTGTGGACAGATCCGGCCTCCCGCCGCACGCCTTGCCACATCCCGACAACCCTAAGGTATAAGTTTCTTTGAAACCGTCGTTGCTCTAGCTGCATGTGGATATTTTTCGATCTGTAGTCGAATCTAGGTCTTGGTTCAAAGAGGAAAGAAGGGTGCGGTGGGCTGGAGCAAGAATCTAGGACGTGGTTCAATGAGGAAAGGAGGGGTGGAAAGTAGTATAGACAGGCTATCCAGACGCTTTGTAGGTCAAAAAGGGAAAAAGGGGGTAACCCAGTACACACATAGAACCGATCTCTTTGTTGAAAAGGGAAAGAAACTGGGTGGTCGGGTAGTTTGTGCAGGACTAGATTTGCTGCCCTCACTTAGGAAAAAGGTTCAAAGAGAACAAATATGGGACGAACGCATATATGCTGCTTGGCTACATACTCTGCATCACCCATTTATACGTGTGGACGCACATGGTGCTGGCATGTCCCATGCTGCTATTTTGCTGTTGTTAATCTAAGAATGCCACAGGAAAATTGAAGCAATGCCACTGTTAAAAGTAAATTACATTTTTTAACAAATGTTGTTTCAAGAGAATGTCTCTGTTAATATGAATCAATGCAACCGTTTTAGAAATGCTACTATCCTACTTTGTTTTCCATCCAAGATAAGTTAGATGCTTCTTTCTGTCACCGTTTGTTTCATCCTCCTTTATCGGCAAGTAATCGTTTCCTTTTTTGCCTCTATTAAAACAGGGGTATCGATTCAACTTGTTGCTATTGCGACATTTTGCTTCGCTACTCGAAACACTTATGTTTTAAGAGTGTTTTGTGCAGTTCAACTTGAATGTCACACCGGTGACTTTGCTTAATTTTTGTGGAACTGCACAAAAGGAGATCGAGATTTGTTTCCACTCTTCGTGTCAAGTTGTTCCAAATCTTGGTCTGATCCACATGATGTGCAGTGTGCTTTGAGATATTGTGCTACTTGTTTTGGTACTGTTTTAAATAAATGTCGAATTGAAGCTATTGTATTGCTGTCTTTTCCCATTAAGTAGTGAACAAAAATGGGACCAACCCAGACATGATGCTTGTTGCTTTGTTACAACAAATTCAGCATCACCCCTTTATAAGCCAAGAATTGATGCCACTCTCGAATTAACTCTGAATCTCATTTCAAACGGCAACACTTGTTAGGGATTGGCGGATTACCATTTTGTACGCATGTTTCATCCTCCTTTATTAGCCAGAATTGTTTCCTTTTTTGCCTCTGTTTAAACAGGGATATCTATTCAACTTGTTGCTATTGCTACATTTTGCTTCGCTACGCGAAACACTTTGCTTGATTTCAGTGCAACTGCACAAAACGAGATTCGATTTCCTATTCGTGTTGGCAGATTCATATTTTATCCTGGTCTTCTCATGAAAGGTCAGTACAGGCCTTCATCCACATGATTGTGTAGTGTGCTTTGAGATGTTGTGCTACTTGTATTGGTATTGTTTTAAATAAATGTTGAATTGAAGCTATTGTATTGTTGTCTTTTCCCATTAAGTAGTGAACAAAAATGGGACCAACCTAGACATGATGCTTGTTGCTTTGTTACAACAAACTCTGCATCACCCCCTTTATAAGTAGATGGAAGCACATACTGTTGTTGCGCCCACTCTCCCCTGGAACTGTTTATGCTTTTCGTTAATCTAATGCCGCTGGTAAAGTTAAGCAATGCCACTCTCAGAATTAATTAACTACTGAATCTTAGTTCAAAACTGCAACACTTGTCAGGAATGGTACTACCCTGCTTTGTAGTTCTTTCTACATGTCTAACCAAGGTATTGTTAAGATAATGTTTCTATTAAAATGAATCAGTCGCATTGTTTTAGGAATGATACTTTTCTGCTTTTTCGTTCTTTATACATGTTGAAACAAGGCATTGTTAAGATAATGTCTCAGTTAATATTAATGAGTCACACTGATTGAGAATTGCTACTCTCCTGCTTTGGTTCCCATTAAGATAAGGTAGATCAGTAGATGTTTTTCTTCTGGGAGTACAAGTCATCAACCGTTATTTCTCAGTAATTTTTTCCCTTATACCTTTTGTTGCTTACAGGGATATCACAATTAAAGCTCGGTTTTATCCCGACTTCAATTTTAGTTCAACTGCACAAAAGGAGCCAATGTGTCCAAGGCAAACTGCTATATTACTGGGTCCAGTTGGTCGTTCCACTTTGCAGAAAGAAGCAGTCACTGTTTGCGCTACATTACAGAAGGAATGACCAAGAAGCTTTACTGAGTATTAGACCTTCCACTATGTAGGACAAAAGAGGTGCCAATTTCACCTTTTCTTAGTTTGGCACCGAATCCCTCCATTGCTACAGTCGGTGCCATAAATATTAGACACCGGTGACATGACTAGTCTGCAGAGACCATTGGCAATTTAACAACACGTGGAGTGCCCTGGGCAAAAAAGTGCCCAAACAAGTACAAGGAGCGACAGGACTCCACGATCATAGGCATTACATATTTTGAATGGAAAAAGCTTGTCAAAGTTTAATCATTGATGTTAGCAAGAAGCGACAGGACTCCATGATCATAGGCATTACATATTTTGAATGGGAAAAGCTTGTCAAAGTTTAATCATTGATGTTAGCAAGAAGACGTTAGTTTAATATATTGGAATTGGAAAACCTTGTCAAAATTTTGTCATTGATGTTAGCCAGAAGACATGCATTTGATATTTTTGAGTGGGACGCCCTTCTTTGTGAGCAGCGCCGAGTGTTTTTTCCTATTCCCGTGTTCAGTTTAGAAGTAAATAGTTACTCTGCTGAGATATTCCTGTGTTAAGAGTTTGTTCGAATATTGTCTATGTAATGCCGGGCCTTGTGTTTGATTGCAAAGTTGAGCTTGGAATGTTGTGGCATGCGGCATCACGAGCTGTTCACCGTGCCTCCTGAGAATAATGCTTTGTATTGTTTTGCATGTCGATCTAATGCCAGTGATTTGCTTGTTAAGAAGATCATCCTCTTCTGTTGTTTCCGTGCGTAAGAAGTTCATCGTCTGATGTTTCAGAGCCTGTGGTTCCAATAAGTCACCTGACTTATAAGTCAGGTGAATTAAAACCAGTGACTTATAAGTCACGCCTGTTTGGTTGTCACCTGACTTATAAGTCACCTGACACACCTTCCGACGAACTCATGATATTAGGCTGTGATTGGATCGTCGTTTTCCAACCAAAACCGCTTGTAAAACTGACGCTTGTAAATTAAAGCAGATGGTCTCGGGCGAAGGCGCTTGGTTGGTCGATTTCGACTAGTAAAATATCGGAAGTACTTCACACACGATAAAAACGCTGAACGACACTCGGACGATTGCTAATCCAGCCATTAGCTATGGTTTCAACCTTGCCCATGGATGGCATGATACGCACGTCGTGCATGTATCGTCTGGTAATGTCGTCCATATAGCAGTGCTCGTAAAATATACACTGGTCTCTCAAATTACACGTGTAACCCGCCGGTTTTACTTACAGACCTCGGGCCTTCTGATGACGAGTAAATTACACTTGTATGTTAATACAGGTTTGAAATAAACCAGAGCTCCCAAGCGCGGCCTTACCGCTTCATGCCGCCTCGGTTTCTCGAAGGTGCTCATAGGTGTCCGATGATCCACGGCTTCTGAATGAGCAGCGGCGCAGATCAGCCTCCGTAGGGCCCGCGAGGCCCTCTCCGTTGTCCTTCGAGTTGTTGCGCTCGCCGTGGCTCCGAGCATTGTTAACATGGTCAACGAACATGAGGATTCAGGAGATGACTTTATTTTGACTGGATGACACTAGGGACCCACTAGGGCCATAGCCGTACGTACGTAAGTGCCTCCTTATTATGTACAACTATATTTTTTTTGCTTTCTCCTGGTTTCCTGACGTCATGGTCCCACACCATTGTCAACCTATGTAGTCAATATAAATGAGAGAATTGCACAAGGTGCGGCCAACAGCTGGGACCAAGCAGCTCGAGCAGTATTTGTGTTTTTGAGGCATGAGCACTGCAGAGTTTTTCTTGGCGATGATTTCGTTGTTGTTCAGAGAAGAGCAGGGTATTAACTGGGCGGGCTGTGGCCCGTCTAGCCCAGGCGAGATATCCAGCTCAGATACTACTTTTTTCAAGATAAAAATGGCTAGCCCAGCTATACGTCTTTTTGAGGAATACCCAGGCAAGGTCAACTTGTTATTCTCCGCCCCGCTGGGCTGCAAATCTTTCCTAGGAGGGATGCATTAGGCTTAACAGGAAAATGGGCTCTAAAAATAATAAATGGGATGTAATAATAAAACCTGGGCAGTAACTATAAAAAAATGCACCAAACATGAAATTAGTTTATAAAATATTATTTATGGATTTTGAAAATCTTAAATTTTCATTGTTGCGTGCGCAATGTTTCGTTGGATTTTTACGTAATACAAATTTATATTTAATCTGACTAGAAATTTCGGGATCAAAATATTTCGGATCCCATCAAAATGTGGGAAATTTTTATTAAATTCCGTCTTCAACGGTTGGTTGAAATTATTAATCGTTGTCCTAGCTAGAAAATGGGCCGTACTTTTAACAAACTGTAAATGGGCTGTTGTAAATTCCATTAGAATTCAAAATGGGATGTACATTCTTACAAAACATAAATGGGCTATAAGTTCTCGCCACACACTTGTGGGCCTACTAATGACGCGTCCCTAAAAAAAATAAGTTGACGCGTATGCAAGGCTTTGTCAACTTATTATAGTGAACACACGGTTCTAGTAGCAAATGGTCGTTGGATGTCTATCCAACGGATGTCGTGGCTTCTTCTTCAATCTCGGATATTCTTAGCTTCGCCGCCCAAAAATGATTCCTCCCCGACATCTGGGCGCACTGCTTTGGAGGCTGACTGTGGGCCTACAAAGTTGGAGCGCACCAAGGGCTTTGTCAACTTAGTCAATATAAGCGATTCTAGCTTCAAAGGACCGTATGATGTCCATCCAACAGCCGTAGTGCTTCTTCAACCTCTGGTCTTCTTGGTCCGGCCGCCCAAAGCAGCGCCGGTCGTGCCGCTCCTCCGCCTCCGTGGCGGCTGTCTTTGCCGCGGAGGCCTCACCGCCCCATACTACTCCCACCGCTGGCCAGGCCATCCCTCCACTCACCCATACCCCATGTTATTCTGCGGCGACGGCAGCCTCACACCGCAGCCGAACCGGTGAACCTCGTACTCTCTCTCATGCGGGCTTCCACTGCTGCGTCTTCCCGGCTCGCGTCGTCCCTTCCTAGGCGTCGTCGCCGCCCACCGCCCTGGTGCTCTCGACGCACGGCGTGGTCAATGTGGTCAACGATCGACTACCATCGGAAAAGTATCAGACGTGGAGAGGCCGACACTGGGTCCACGGCGGCCACAAGGAAGTGCCTCCTTATTACGCGCAAAATAATTATTCCTCCACCTGACAGCAGGGACCCACCAGACGGGCCACCTTATTTCGCAAAAAAACGTTTCCCCCTGATTGCTGGGACCCACCGGACGGGCCACCATATTTCGTGAAAAAAATGTTCCCCCCGCTGTCAGCTCGGACCCACCGGAAGTGCCTCTTTATTACGCACAAAAAAATGAATACTCCCCCTGCTAGCTGGGACTCACCTTGGTGGGAAGCTGACTTGTGGGCCTACTAAGTTGACCGGGACGGAGGGCTTTGTCAACTTAGTCAATATGAACGATTCTAGCTCCAGTGACCGTACGATGTCCATCCAACGGCCGTAGTGCTTCTTCAACCTCTGGTCTTCTTGCTCCAGCCACCCAAAGCAGCGCCGGTCATGCAGCCTGCTCCTGCCTCCTGTGGCCGGCTGTGCTACCGCGGAGGCCTCACGCCCCTACTATTCCCACCTTAGGCCAGGCCCTCCGACGACGGCAGCCTCACACCGCAGCCGAACGAGTGAATACTCATACTCCTCTCCGCGTGGGCATCCACTGTTGCGTCTTCACCGGCTCCGCGTCGTCCCCTTCCTAGGCCTCGCCGTCGTCCACCGCCCTGGTGCTCTCGGCACGGCGTGGTCAACATGGTCAAGGAACGACTTCCATCGGACGTGGACTGTACGTCGAGAGGCTAACAACTGGGTCCACGGCCGCGGCAAGGAAGTGCCCCCTTATTACACGAAAAATAATGATTCCTCCACCTGACAGCAGGGACCCACCGGACGGGCCACCGTATTTCGTGAAAAAATGTTTCCCTCCTGACTGCTGGGACCCACCAGCTACATCTTCGCACGCAAGGAAGTGCGTCCGGCAAAAAAACAAAACACCCGCCCCGACTGCTGGGACCCACCAGCTACATCTTCAAGGCAAGGAAGTGCTCGGTACCGGGGCCCACCTGGTCAAGCGCACGAAGCGTTGTCATTCTGGTCGCGAACGGTATGCGTATACCGGTCGATGTAGAGGCGCGCACGTGTCGTAGTAGAGGCGCGCACGTGTCGATGTAGAGGCGCGCACGTAGCATGTACACGTACGTACAGCGGCGAGGGTGCAAGAAATAAAATACGGCCACGTACGTACATACGGGCAGGGTCTCGAACGCCTACTCACGCATACGTACATGGCTGGGTCGGAACGGATAAACAACGTCGGCATCGTGTTCGTGGGGAGCCAACCGGCTGGGTCGGAACGCAATGCGTGGTCGTGTTCATCGGGAGGGCTTGGACGGAATAGGCGATGGAAACGAGGCCTGGCGTACCGCAGAACGGAGGAAACGGACCTCCTACGTTCGGAACGGGGTCCTGTTGATCAGGAGGGGTGTGGTGTACCGCAAAACGGAGGAAACGGACGTCCTACGGTCGAAACGGGGGTCCTATTGATCGGGAGGGGTGTGGCGTACCGCAAAACGGAGGAAACGGACCTCCTACGGTCGAAACGGGGGTCCTGTTGATCGGGAGGGGTGTGGCGTACCGCAAAACGGACGAAACGGACTTGTGTTGGAGCGCTACGGTCGAAACGGGGGTCCTGTTCATTGGGAAGGGTGTGGCGTACCGCAAAACAGGACTCCACGGGATACTGTTCATCTCCACCGTCGACCTCCTCCAGCCTCCACGGGCTACCGTCGACCTCCTCCAGCCTCCACGGGCTCCTGTTCATCCAGCCTCCACCGCGTGCTACTCCACCGCTCTTGCTCAACCACCCTCCAAGGGCACCCTCCACCGCCTATTGTTCATCCAGCCTCCACACCACGGGTCCTGCTCAACTACCCTCCACGGCCACCCTCCACCGTCTCTGCTCATCCAGCCCTCCACACCATGGGGTCCTGTTCATCCAGAGGCAACGCCACCGCCATCGCTCATCCAAACCCCCGCAACACTCACTGCTCATCCAATCGATCGGCTTGATTAGCAGCAGCAGCGGCGAATCGCCCATCGGGTTCGATTAACAACCATCAATCGATCGCCGGGTTCAAGAACACGTAACTGCAGTGCAATCGCCGGGTTCGATTAGAGCCCAACGCCTCGCTTGGGTTGATTAGAGCTAACGCCGCACACACGCAGCAGCACGACGAGAGAAATGCGCATCGCTCGGCCCCCGACCTCCCACCGTAACCGGCAACTCCCCGAAATTTTCCTCGCCCTCGCTTCTACCTCGGTTTTTTCCGTCATGGACGGCCCAAAGAATGTCATGCAGCTGCGTCTCCGGCCCGCCCAGGACGAAAAGCCCATTTTCTGTCGTGATTTTTTGTCATAGAAGTAGGAGCCCACCACATCTATGATGATACCGGGTTTTGTCACAATTATCGTCATATAAGTGTCATATGTATGACAGAAAAAAAAATTCGTTCGGCCCAAAATGTCACGGATGTGTCTTTTTTTTGTAGTGTTGGTCTTGGTCTCATCGCACCGATATGGAAACCTTTGCCTGATGCCTCGGTACTCATCGCCTGCGCTTGCCTCCTTAGCACGAAAGAGGAAACAAGGACACTATGCGCGCTGGCGCCCGCTTGGCGCCCACCTGGTCTTGGTCGTCATGGCTTACGTCATTGGAACCTCGCGAGGTTCGCCTTGCCTTGATCTCTCTGCCCCTCGCGAGACAGCCCGGTGAGGCCGCTCCCGAGGAGGTCTTGTGTCGTCCGCCTCGCGAGGCTTGGCCCCTCACGAGGGTCTTGGGCGTTTGCTGGTGAAGACGGGCCGTACTGGGCCGCGAGTGGAGCCACGCCGTGGGCCACAGGCAGGCAAGTCTGGGGACCCCCGTTCCCAGAACGCCGACAAAAGGAACATGCTAAAGTTTCAACTGTGGTTAACAAAATCTATGTTAGAACACCTAAACCCGATGAACAAATTAGAGTTGAACCTAATATTGTTATAGTTAAAGATCTCTTAGAAGAAGATGTGGATGGGCATGTTATCTACTTCTGTGCAGAAGCTGCTAGAATTGCTAAACCCAATAAAAGGGTAAAAATAGACCAGTAGTTGGCTTGCCTGACATTTCAGTTAAAATAGGAGATCACTGTTATCATGATTTATGTGACATGGGTGCTAGTGTGAGTGATATTCCTTACAAGTTATATCAAGAAATTAGGGAAGACATCGCACCTACAGAGTTAGAAGACATAGATGTTACTATTAAACTTGCAAATAGAGACACCATATCACCTTGTGGGATTATTAGAGATGTTGAAGTCTTCTGTGGGAAAGTAAAATGCCCTACTGATTTTCTTGTTCTTGGTTCCCCACAAGATGGCTTTTGTCCCATTATCTTTCGTAGACGTTTCTTGAACACTGTTAAGCTAAGATAGATTGCAAAAAGCAAACCGTGGGTGTTAGCTTTGGTGATGAGTCTCATGAGTTTAATTTTTCCAAGTTTAGTAGAAATCATCATGAAAAAGAAATGCCTAGCAAGGATGAATTAATTGGTCTTGCTTCTATTGTTGTGCCACCTACTGATCCTTTAGAACAATACTTGCTAGACCATGAAAATGATTTACATATGCATGAGAGAAATGAAATAGATAATATTTTCTATGAACAACGTCCTCTACTTAAACACAATTTGCCTATTGAAACTCTAGGAGGTCCTCCTCCACCTAAAGGTGATCCTGTATTCGAATTAAAACAGTTGCCAGACACTTTGAAATATGCTTATCTTAATGAAAAGAAAATATATCCTGTTATTATCAGTGCTAACCTTTCAGCGCATGAAGACGAAAGATTATTGAAAGTTCTAAGGAAGCACCGAGCTACTATTGGATGTACTCTTGATGATTTAAAGGGCATCAGTCCCACTCTATGTCAGCACAAAATCAATATGGAACCTGATGCTAAACCCGTTGTTGATCACCAACGTCGGTTAAATCCATAGATGAAAGAGGTGGTAAGAACAGAAATATTGAAACTTCTGGAAGCAGGTATAATCTATCCTATAGCTGATAGTAGATGGGTAAGTCCTGTTCATTGTGTCCCTAAGAAGGGAGGTATAACTGTTGTTCCTAATGACAAGAATGAACATATTCCACGAAGAATTGTTACAGGCTATAGAAAGATAATTGATTTTAGAAAATTAAATAAAGCTAATAGAAAAGATCATTACCCTTTTCCTTTTATTGATCAAATGATTGAAAGATTATCTAAGCACACACACTTTTGCTTCCTTGATGGATATTCTGGCTTTTCACAAATACCTGTTTCTCAACCTGATCAACAAAAGACCAGTTTTACTTGTCCCTTTGGAACCTATGCTTATAGACATATGCCTTTTGGCTTATGTAATGCACATGCTACCTTTCAAAGATGTATGATGGCTATATTCTCCGACTTTTGTGAAAAGATTGTTGAGGTTTCCATTGATGACTTCTCTGTTTACGGGATGTCTTTTGATGATTGTTTAAGCAATCTTGACCGAGTGGGAGAGAGGAAAATGAGAGGCAAATGGCAAATAATGTAATGCGAGAGATAGGGATTGTGATGGGTACTTGGTATGGTTGACTTGCTCTTGCGTGAGCCTCCCCGGCAACGGCGCCAGAAATTCTTCTTGCTACCTCTTGAGCATGCGTTGGATTTCCCAAGAGGAGAGGATGATGAGAAAAGTAGCGTAAGTATTTCCCTCAGTTTTGAGAACCAAGGTATCAATCCAAAGAGGAGGCTACATACGAGTCCCTACTACTGCACAAAACAATAGCTCCTCGCAACCAACGCGATTAGGGGTTGTCAATCCCTTCATGGTCACTTACGAGAGTGAGATCGATCTGATGATAAATAATATTTTTGGCATTTTGATATAGAGATGCAAAGTGAAAAGTAAAAGGCAAAGTAAAAAACAAGTATTAAAGTGATGGAGATTGATATGATGAGAATAGACCCGGGGGCCATAGGTTTCACTAGTGGCTTCTCTCAAGAGCATAAGTATTCTACGGTGGGTGAACAAATTACTGTTGAGCAATTGATGAATTGAGCATAGTTATGAGAATATCTAGGCATGATCATGTATATAGGCATCACGTCCAAACAAGTAGACCAAACGATTCTGCATCTACTACTATTACTCCACTCATCGACCGCTATCCAAAGATGCAACAAGAGTATTAAGTTAAAACAGAGTAACGCCTTAAGCAAGATGACATGATGTAGAGGGATAAATTCATGCAATATGATAAAAACCCCATCTTGTTATCCTCGATGGCAACAATACAACACGTGCCTTGCAACCCTTTCTGTCACTGGGTAAGGACACCGCAAGATCGAACCCAAAGCTAAGCACTTCTCCCATTGCAAGAACTACCAATCTAGTTGGCCAAACCAAACGGATAATTCGAAGAGACTTGCAAAGATAACAAATCATACATAAAAGAATTCAGAGAAGATTCAAATATTGTTCATAGTTAAAATTGATCATAAACCCACAATTCATCGGTCTCAACAAACACACCGCAAAAAGAAGATTACATCGAACAGATCTCCACGAGAGAGGGGGAGAACATTGTATTGAGATCCAAAAAGAGAGAAGAAGCCATCTAGCTACTAGCTACGGACCCGTAGGTCTGAAGTAAACTACTCACACTTCATCGGAGAGGCTATGATGATGATGATGTAGAAGCCCTCCGTGGTGGATGCCCCCTCCGGCGGAGCTCCGGAACAGGCCCCAAGATGGGATCTCGTGGATACAGGAAGTTGCGGCGGTGGAATTAGGTTTTGGCCCTATTCGATCGCTTGGGGGCGTGAGGTATATATAGGAGGAAGGAGTACGTCGGTGGAACAACAGGGGGCCCACGAGGCAGGGGGGCGCGCCCTAGGGGGGGCGCACCCCACCCTCGTGACCTCCTATTTTGTTCCTTGGAGTAGGGTCCAAGTCTCCAGGATCACGTTCGGTGAGAAAATCACGTTTCCGAAGGTTTCATTCCATTTGGACTCCGTTTGATGTTCCATTTCTTCGAAACACTAAAATAGGCAAAAAACAGCAATTTTGAGCTGGGCCTCCAATTAATGGGTTAGTCCCAGAAATAATATAAAAGTGGAAAATAAAGCCCAATATAGTCCAAAACAGTAAATAAAGTAGCATGGAGCAATAAAAATTTATAGATACGTTGGAGACGTATCAGGCATCCCCAAGCTTAATTCCTGCTCGTCCTCGAGTAGGTAAATGATAAAAAGGGAATTTTTGATGCGGAGTGATACTTTGGCATAATTTCAATGTAAATCTTCTTAATTGTGGTATGAATATTCAGATCCGAAAGATTCAAGACAAAAGTTCATATTGACATGAAAATAATAATACTTCAAGCATACTAACTAAGCAATTATGTCTTCTCAAAAAAACATGGCCAAAGAAAGTTATCCCTACAAAATCATATAGTCTGGCTATGCTCCATCTTCCCCACACAAAATATTTAAATCATGCACAACCCCGATGACAAGCCAAGCAATTGTTTCATGCTTTAACATTTTCAAAACTTTTTCAATCTTCACGCAATACATGAGCGTGAGCCATGGATATAGCACTATATGTGGAATAGAATGGTGGTTGTGGAGAAGACAAAAAGGGAGAAGATAGTCTCACATCAACTAGGCGATCAACGGCTATGGAGATGCCCATCAATAGATATCAATGTGAGTGAGTAGGGATTGCCATGCAACGGATGCACTAGAGCTATAAGTATATGAAAGCTCAACAAAGGAAACTAAGTGGGTGTGCATCCAACTCGCTTGCTCACGAAGACCTAGGGCATTTGAGGAAGCCCATCATTGGAATATACAAGCCAAGTTCTATAATGAAAAATTCCCACTAGTATATGAAAATGACAAAATGAGAGACTCTCTATCATGAAGATCTTGGTGCTACTTTGAAGCACAAGTGTGGTAAAAGGATAGTAACATTGTCCCTTCTCTCTTTTTCTCTCATTTTTTTATTTTTTTATTTGGGCCTTTTCTCTTTTTTTATGGCCTCTTTTTTTCCTTTTTTTATTTATTTTTTGTCCGGAGTCTCATCCCGACTTGTGGGGGAATCATGGTCTCCATCATCCTTTCCTCACTTGGGCAATGCTCTAATAATTATGGTCATCACACTTTTATTTACTTACAACTCAATAATTACAACTCGATTCTTAGAACAAAGTATGACTCTATATGAATGCCTCTGGCGGTGTACCGGGATATGCAATGAATCATGAGTGACATGTATGAAAGAATTATGAACGGTGGCTTTGCCACAAATATGATGTCAACTACATGATCATGCTAGCAATATGACAATAATGGAGCGTGTCATAACAAACGGAACGGTGGAAAGTTGCATGGCAATATATCTCGGAATGGCTATGGAAATGCCATGATAGGTAGGTATGGTGGCTGTTTTGAGGAAGATATATGGTGGGTGTATGATACCGGCGAAAAAGTGCACGGTATAAGAGAGGCTAGCAATGGTGGAAGGATGGGAAAAAGTGCGTATAATCCATGGACTCAACATTAGTCATAAAGAACTCATATACTTATTGCAAAAATCTAGAAGTTATCAAAGCAAAGTATTACGCGCATGCTCCTAGGGGGATAGATTGGTAGGAAAAGACCATCGCTCGTCCCCGACCGCCACTCATAAGAAAGACAATCAATAAATAAATCATGCTCCGAGTTCATCACATAACGGTTCACCATACGTGCATGCTACGGGAATCACAAACTTCAACACAAGTATTCTTTAAATTCACAACTACTCAACTAGCATGACTCTAATATCACTATCTTCATATCTCAAAACAAATATCAAGCATCAAACTTTTCTTAGTATTCAACGCACTCAAAAGAAAGTTCCACATATCTTGAATACCAAGTATATTAATATTAAGAAAATTACCATGCTATTAATGACTCTCAAAATAATCTAAGTGAAGCATGAGAGATCAATAGTTTCTTTAAAACAAATCCACCACCGTGCTCTAAAAGATCTAAGTGAAGCACTAGAGCAAAAATTATCACTCTCAAAAGATATAAGTGAAGCATTCTGAGCAAAACTATCAAGCTCAAAAAGATATAAGTGAAGCACATACAGTATTCTATGAAATTCCAATTTATGTATGGCTCTCTCAAAAGGTGTGTACAGCAAGGATGATTGTGGTAAACTAACAAGCAAAGACTCAAATCATACAAGACGCTCCAAGCAAAACACATATCATGGTGAATAAAAATATAGCTCCAAGTAAATTACCGATGGAAGTAGACGAAAGAGGGGATGCCTTCCGGGGAATCCCCAAGCTTTGACCTTTTGGTGTCCTTGGATTATCTTGGGGGTGCCATGGGCATCCCCAAGCTTAGGCTCTTGCCACTCCTTGTTCCATAATCCATCAAAATAATTTACCCAAAACTTGAAAACTTCACAACATAAAACTCAATAGAAATCTCGTGAGCTCCGTTAGAGAAAGAAAACAAAAGACTACTTTAAGGTACTGTAATACTGTAATGAACTCATTCTTTATTTATATTAGTGTTAAAACTACTGTATTCCAACTTATCTATGGATTATAAACTATTTTACTAGCCATATATTCATCAAAATAAACAAACAACACACGAAAAACAGAATCTATCAAAAACAGAACAGTCTGTAGTAATCTGTAACTAACGCGAACTTCTGGAACTCAAAAAAATCTACCAAAATTATACAACCTAGACAATTTTTTTATTGATCAGAAGAAATTGGAATAAGTATTTTATCACGTTCTGGTGATTTTTAATAATTCGCGCACTGAGCGCAAAGTTTCTGGAAATTACAGCAAGATCAAATAACTATCATCCAAGAAGATCCAATAGGTCTAGCTTGGCACAAACACTAATTAAAACATAAAACCACATCTAAACAGAGGCTAGATGGATTATTTATTAATAAACATAACCAAAAAGCAAGAAACTAAAATAAAATTGGGTTGCCTCCCAACAAGCGCTATCGTTTAACGCCCCTAGCTAGGCATGATAATTTTAATGATGCTCACATGAAGGACAAGAATTGAAGCACAAAGAGAGCATCATAAAACACGTGACAAAACACATCTAAGTCTAACATACTTCCTATGCATAAGCATCTTATAGGCAAACAAATTATCAAGACAAGCAAAAACTAGCATATGCAAGGAAGTGGAAAGAAACAATAGCAATCTCAACATGACGAGAGGTAATTTAGCAACATGAAAATTTCTACAACCATATTTTCCCCTCTCATAATAATTACATGTAAGATCATAAGTAAATTCAACAATATAGCTATCACAAAACATATGCTTAACATGATCCACATGTATGCAAAGTTGACACTCTTCCAAAATAGTGGGATTAACATTAGCTAAAGTCATGACCTCTCCAAACCCACCTTTATCAAAGATTTCATAAGATTGAGAAAAATCCAAATAAGTGGGATCTAAAGTTGACACTCTTCCAAACCCACTTTCAATACTATTGCAAACACTATTACCAATCTCATATTCATCATGGGGCTTAATTAAATTTTCAAGATCATAAGAAGAATCACCCCAATCATGATCATTGCAACAAGTAGTAGACATAGCAAAACTAGCATCCCCAAGCTTAGGGTTTTGCATATTATTAGCACAATTGAAATTAATAGAATTTATAATAACATCATTGCAGTCTTGCTTTTTATTCAAAGATCTATCGTGAATCACTTCATAACTTTCTTCTTTCAACACTTCATCACAATTTTCAGATTCACGAATTTCAAGCAAAACCTCATAAAGATAATCTAGTGCACAAAACTCACTAACAATAGGTTCGCCATAATTGGATCTCTTAAAGAGATTAGCAAGGGGATGAGGATCCATAACAATAGATATTCAACAAGCGATGATGCAAGCATATAGAAGGCACAAGGAAACGCAAACAAAGATACATACGGGAAGAAGGCGAACACAAAAGAGAGGGCGAATAAAACGGCAAGGGTGAAGTGGGGGAGAGGAAAACGAGAGGAAAATGGCAAATAATGTAATGCGAGAGATAGGGATTGTGATGGGTACTTGGTATGGTTGACTTGCTCTTGCGTGAGCCTCCCCAGCAACGGCGCCAGAAATTCTTCTTGCTACCTCTTGAGCACTGCGTTGGATTTCCCCGAAGAGGAGAGGATGATGCAGCAAAGTAGCGTAAGTATTTCCCTCAGTTTTTGATAACCAAGGTATCAATCCAGTAGGAGGCTACGCACGAGTCCCTAGTACCTGCACAAAACAATAGCTCCTCGCAACCAACACGATTAGGGGTTGTCAATCCCTTCACGGTCACTTACGAGAGTGAGATCCGATAGAGATGATAAATAATATTTTTGGTATTTTTGATATAGAGATGCAAAGTGAAAAGTAAAAGGAAAAGTAAAAACAAAACAAGTATTAAAGTGATGGAGATTGATATGATGAGAATAGACCCGGGGGCCATAGGTTTCACTAATGGCTTCTCTCAAGAGCATAAGTATTCTACGCTGGGTGAACAAATTACTGTTGAGCAATTGACAGAATTGAGCATAGTTATGAGAATATCTAGGCATGATCATGTATATAGGCATCACGTCCGAAACAAGTAGACCGAAACGATTCTGCATCTACTACTATTACTCCACTCATCGACCGCTATCCAGCATGCATCTAGAGTGTTAAGTTAAAAACAGAATAATGCCTTAAGCAAGATGACATGATGTAGAGGGATAAATTCATGCAATATGATAAAAACCCCATCTTGTTATCCTCGATGGCAACAATACAACACGTGCCTTGCAACCCTTTCTGTCACTGGGTAAGGACACCGCAAGATCGAACCCAAAGCTAAGCACTTATCCCATTGCAAGAACTACCAATCTAGTTGGCCAAACCAAACGGATAATTCGAAGAGACTTGCAAAGATAACAAATCATACATAAAAGAATTCAGAGAAGATTCAAATATTGTTCATAGATATACTTGATCATAAACCCACAATTCATCGGTCTCAACAAACACACCGCAAAAAGAAGATTACATCGAATAGATCTCCACGAGAGAGGGGGAGAACATTGTATTGAGATCCAAAAAGAGAGAAGAACCCCGTAGCTGATAACTTGTCTAGGCTTGAAAATGTGCTTGATGACCCACTACCTATTGATGATAGTTTTCCTGATGAGCAGTTAGCTGCAATAAATGTTGCTAATAGTACTCCTAGCTATGCTGACTATGCTAATTACATTGTTGCTAAATATTTGCTACCTAGCTTTACTTACAAAGAAAAGATTCTTCTATGATTTAAGACATTACTTTTGGGACGACCCACATCTTTGTAGAGTAGATGGTATTATTAGACGTTGTGTACCTGAGCATAAACATGGAAAAATCCTACGGAAATTTCACTCCAAACCTTATGGAGGGCGTCATGCTGGAGATAGAACTGCTCATAAGGTATTGCAATCTGGATTTTATTGGTCTACTCTCTTCAAGGATGCTCGTAAGTATGTCTCATCTTGTGATGAATGCCAAAGAATAGGTAATATTGGTAAGCGTCAAGAAATGCCTATGAACTATTCTCTTGCTGTTGAACCATTTGATGTTTGGGGATTTGATTACATGGGACCTTTTCCTTCTTCTAATGGCTATACACACATTTTGGTTGCTGTTGATTATGTTACTAAATGGGTAGAAGCTATTCCAACTAGTAGTGCTGATCACGACACCTCTACTAAATGCTCAAGGAAGTTACTTTCCCAAGGTTTGGAGTCCCTAGATATTTAATGACTGATGGTGGTTCACACTTTATTCATGGTCCTTTTCGTAAGATGCTTGCTAAGTATGATGTTAACCATAGAATTGCATCACCTTATCATCCTCAGTCTAGTGGTCAAGTTGAGCCTAGCAATAGAGAAATAAAATTAGTTTTGCAAAAGACTGTTAATAGCTCCAGGAAGAATTGGTCTAAGAAATTAGATGATGCACTTTGGGCTTATAGAACATCTTATAAAAATCCTATGGGTATGTCTCCTTATAAAATGGTTTATGGAAAAGCTTGTCATTTACCTCTTGAGTTAGAACATAAAGCATATTGAGCAATTAAAGAACTTAACAATGACTTCAAACTTGCTGGTGAAAAGAGGCTATTTGATATAAGCTCATTAGATGAATGGAGAACCCAAGCTTATGAAAACGCAAAGTTATTCAAAGAAAAAGTTTAAAGGTGGCATGACAAAAGAATTCAAAAACGTGAGTTTAAAGTCGGAGAGTTTGTTCTTTTGTACAAATCTCGTTTCAGATTCTTTACAGGCAAACTCCTCTCAAAATGGGAAGGCCCCTATGTCATCGAGGAGGTTTACCGGTCTAGAGCAATCAAAATAAATAATTTCAAAGGCACTAACCCGAAGGTTGTCAACGGGCAACGAATAAAGCATTATATCTGAGGTACGCCTATTAATGTTGAAAGCAATATTGTCCAGACCTTGACACCGGAAGAACACATAAAAGAGTCCTTCCGGAACACTCCAGAATCGTCAAAATAAGGAGGTACATAGTACGGTATGTAAACAGACTCCGAAAAATCCGCAAAAATATTTTCTGCCAGTTTTGGAATATTTTAGAATTTTTGGAATAAAGAAACTTCCAGGAAGCGTCCCCTGGTGAGGATAAGACACCAGGGCGCGCCAGGCGCCTGGCACGCCCAGGTGGGTTGTGCCCATCTGGGGCACCTTCTGGACTCCGTTTTTCTTCTGTTTACTTATCCTCCAAGAGAAAAAAATCTATATATACTTCCTGAACCTGTTAACCACCGTATCGCAGAGAAAATCCTCTATTCTCTTTTCTTGATGTTTTCTGTCAGATCCCATCTACAATGGCCTCTTCAGGTTCCTCCAAGGACAAGATTTCTTCTTCATCACCACCATCACCTTCTTCACCACCAAAGGAGAACTGAGTATCGGGTATGGGCACTCCCCTTGGCTTCCGCCAAGCTTGGGGGAGGTGCCCCGGTATCGTATCATCCCACTATCCTTTTGCTTTTACTTATCTTAGTTCAATATTTTTCTTAGATGAATAAAGTTTAGTTTGATATTTTCTTCTTTGAGAGTTTGCTTAGTGATCTATCATTGTTATCATGTGCAAGTTATGTAATAAAGTTAGTTTGAGTTTTTACTTTTTCTTAGTTTCATGTTGCAAATAAAGAAAAGAAAAGGAAATAAATCAAACAAAAGAAAGTAAATAAATCAATAAATCATATACTAATCCTATGGTAGGTGATAGCACCACATAAGGGAAAGTATAAGTAAGAAAATTTTATTAGAGATTGACAAACATAGCATTGGTCAGTGATGCAACTCATGAAAGAATTAATAAGGGAAGGGCAGATACACATATAAATATACTATCCTAGAAATCTTTTGTGATTGTGAGCCTTCATCAAAATATTATATGACAAAATTGTTGAAGTTGGACAAGGAAGACAACGTAATGGTTTATGTTTGTTTATATTCACATAGAAGCCATATTGTCATAGATCCTTTAACATGTGGTGCTTGCCCCTATCTTTGCTAGACAAAAATTCCGCACTAAGTGGAGATACTACTTGTGCATCCAAAAACCCTTAAACCCAAATATTTTTCGAGTGTCCACCATACCTACCTAGGGATTGAACAAGATCCCTCAAGTAAATTGTCATCGGTGCAAAAAGGCAATAAAAATTGCTTCTAAATATGTGAGATCATTTAGTGTAAGAGAAAATTGTGAAGGAAATATGCCCTAGAGGCAATAATAAAGTTGTTATTTATATTTCCTTATATCATGATAAATGTTTATTATTCATGCTAGAATTGTATTAACCGGAAACTTAGTACATGTGTGGATACATAAACAAACAGAGTGTCACTAGTATGCCTCTACTTGACTAGCTCGTTGAATCAAAGATAGTTAAGTTTCCTAGCCATAGACATCAGTTGTCATTTGATTAACGGGATCACATCATTAGAGAATGATGTGATTGACTTGACCCATTCCGTTAGCTTAGCACTTGATCGTTTAGTATATTGCTATTGCTTTCTTCATGACTTATACATTTTCCTATGACTATGAGATTTTGCAACTCCCGAATACCGTAGGAACACCTTGTGTGCTATCAAACTTCACAGCGTAACTGGGTGATTATAAAGATGCTCTACAGGTGTCTCCAAAGGTGTTTGTTGGGTTGGCATAGGTCGAGATTAGGATTTTTCACTCCGAGTATCGGAGAGGTATCTCTGGGCCCTCTCTGTAATGCACATCACTATAAGCCTTGCAAGCAATGTAACTAATGAGTTAGCTGCGGGATGATGCAATACGGAACGAGTAAAGAGACTTGCCGGTAACGAGATTGAACTAGGTATTGAGATACCGATGATCGAATCTCCGACAATTAACATACTGATGACAAAAGGAACAACGTATGATGTTATGCGGTTTGACCGATAAAGATCTTCGTAGAATATTTAGGAGCCAATATGAGCATCCAGGTTCCTCTATTGGTTATTGACCAGAGATGAGTCTCGGTCATGTCTACATAGTTCTCGAACCCGTAGGAAACGCTTAACGTTCGGTGACGATCGGTATTATGAGTTTATGTGTTTTGATGTATCGAAGGTAGTTTGGAGTCCCGAATATGATCACGGACATGACGATGAGTCTCGAAATGGTCGAGACATAAATATCGATATATTGGGAGCATATATTTGGACATCGGAATAGTTCCGGGTGAATTCGGGAATATACAGGAGTACCGGGAGGTTACCGGAACCCCCAGGTAAATGTATGGGCCTTATTGGGCCGTAGTGGAGAGAGAGAGGAGTCCAGGGCAGGCCACGCGCCCCCTCCCCCTCTGGTCTGAATTGGACTAGGAAGGGGGGCGGCGCCCCCCTTTCCTTCCTCCCTCTCTCCCCCTTCCTTCTCTCCTAGTCCAACTAGGGAAGGGGGCAGGAATCCTACTCCCGGTGGGAGTAGGACTCCTCCAGGGCGCGCCATAGAGGGCCGGCCCTCCCCCCTCCTCCACTCCTTTATATACGGGGGATGGAGGCACCCCATAGACACACAAGTTGATCATTGATCTCTTAGCCGTGTGTGGTGCCCCCCTCCACCATAATCCACCTCGGTCATATCGTTGCAGTGCTTAGGCGAAGCCCTGCGCCAGTAGCTTCATCATCACCGTCATCATGCCGTCGTGCTGATGGAGCTCTCCCTCGACACTCTGCTGGATCGTGAGTTCGTGGGACGTCACCGAGCCGAACATGTGCAGATCGTGGAGGTGCCATACTTTCGGTGCTAGGATCGGTCGATCATGAAGATGTACGACTACATCAACCGCATTGTCACAACGCTTCTGCTTACGGTTTAAGAGGGTACGTAGACAACACTCTCCCCTCTCGTTCTTATCCGCCAAATACTTGGGGCAGTTCCGCTTCCAGTGACCAGTCTGCTCGCAGTAGAAGCACTCAGTTTCAGGCTTAGGTCCAGACTTGGGTTTCTTCTCCTGAGCAGCAACTTGCTTGCTGTTCTTCTTGAAGTTCCTTCTTCTTCCCTTTGCCCTTTTCTTGAAACTAGTGGTCTTGTTGACCATCAACACTTGATGCTCCTTCTTGATTTCTACCTCCGCAGCCTTTAGCATTGTGAAGAGCTCGAATCGTCTTTTCCATCCCTTGCATGTTATAGTTCATCACGAAGCTTTTGTAGCTTGGTGGCGTGATTGGAGAATTCTGTCAATGACGCTATCATCCGGAAGATTAACTCCCAGTTGAATCAAGTGATTATTATACCCGGACATCTTGAGTATATGCTCACCGATGTAACTATTCTCCTACATCTTGCAGCTATAGAACTTATTGGAGACTTCATATCTCTCAATTCGGCATTTGCTTGAAATATTAACTTCAACTCTGGAACATCTCATATGCTCCATGACGCTCAAAACATCGTTGAAGTCCCGGTTCTAAGCCAAGCATGGCACACTGAACTATCGAGTAGTCATCACTTTGCTTTGCCGACGCTCATAACATCCGGTGTTGCTCCTGCAGCAGAGCACGGCACCCAGCGGTGCTTCGGGACGTAATTCTTCCGTGCAGCAATGAGGATAATCTCAAGTTACGGACCTAGTCCGTAATTGCTACCATCATCTTTCAACTTTGCTTTCTCAAGGAACGCATTAAAATTCAACGGAACAACAAAGACGGGCCATCTATCTACAATCAAACATAGACAAGCAAGATACTATCAGTACTAAGTTCATGATAAATTTAAGTTCAATTAATCATATTACTTAAGAACTCCCACTTAGATAGACATCCCTCTAATCCACTAAGTGATCACGTGATCCAAAATCAACTAAACCATGTCCGATCATCACGTGAGATGGAGCAGTTTCAATGGTGAACATCACTATGTTGATCATATCTACTATATGATTCACGCTCGACCTTTCAGTCTCCGTGTTCCGAGGCCATATATGTTATATGCTAGGCTCGTCAAGTTTAACCTGAGTATTCCATGTGTGCAACTGTTTTGCACCCGTTGTATTTGAACGTAGAGCCTATCACACCCGATCATCACGTGGTGTCTCAGCACGAAGAACTTTCGCAACGGTGCATACTCAGGGAGAACACTTATACTTTGATAATTTAGTGAGGGATCATCTTATAATGCTACCGTCAATCAAAGCAAGATAAGATGCATAAAAGATAAACATCAAATGCAATCAATATAAGTGATATGATATGGCCATCATCATCTTGTGCTTGTGATCTCCATCTCCGAAGCACCATCGTGATCACCATCGTCACCGGTGTGACACCTTGATCTCCATTGTAGCATCGTTGTCGTCTCGCCAATATTATGCTTCTACGAATATCGCTACCCTTAGTGATAAAGTAAAGCATTACAGGGAGATTGCACTGCATACAATAAAGCGACAACCATATGGCTCCTGCCAGTTGCCGATAATTCGGTTACAAAACATGATCATCTCATACAATAAAATATAGCATCACGTCTTGACCATATCATATCACAACATGCCCTGCAAAAACAAGTTAGACGTCCTCTACTTTGTTGTTGCAAGTTTTACGTGGCTGCTACGGGCTTAGCAAGAACCGTTCTTACCTAAGCATCAAAACCACAACGATAATTTGTCAAGTTGGTGATGTTTTAACCTTCGCAAGGACCGGGCGTAGCCACACTCAGTTCAACTAAAGTTGGAGAAACTGACACCCGCTAGCCACCTCTGTGCAAAGCACGTTGGGAGAACCGGTCTCGCGTAAGCGTACGCATAATGTCGGTCCAGGCCGCTTCATCCAACAATACCGCCGAACCAAAGTATGACATGCTGGTAAGTAGTATGACTTATATCGCCCACAACTCACTTGTGTTCTACTCGTGCATATGACATCTACGCATAAAACCAGGCTCTGTTACCACTATTGGGGAACGTAGTAATTTCAAAAATTTCCTTCGCACACGCAAGATCATGGTGATGCATAGCAACGATAGGGGAGAGTGTTGTCTATGTACCCTCGTAGACCGGAAGCGGAAGCGTTAGCACAACGCGGTTGATGTAGTCGTACGTCTTCATGATCCGACCGATCAAGTACCGAACGCACGGCACCTCCGAGTTCAGCACACGTTCAGCCCGATGACGTCCCTCGAACTCTGATCCAGCCGAGTGTTGAGGGAGAGTTTTGTCAGCACGACGGTGTGGTGACGATGTTGATGTTCTACCGACGCAGGGCTTCGCCTAAGCACCGCTACAGTATTATCGAGGTGGACTATGGTGGAGGGGGGCACCGCACATGGTTGGGAGATCAACTGATCAATGTTGTGTCTATGGGGTGCCCCCTGCCCCCGTATATAAAGGAGCAAGGGGTGCGGCCGGCCAAGGGAGGGGCGCTGAGGAGTCCTACTCCCACCGAGTAGGACTCCCCCTTTCCTAGTTGGATTAGGACTTGGGAGAGGGAAGGAGTGGAGGAGAAGAAGGAAGGGGGGCGCCACCCCCCACTCCTTGTCCTATTCGAACTGGGGGGAGGGGAGCGCGGCCCAGCCCTAGCCGCCTCTCCTCTCTTCCACCTAGGCCCACTAAGGCCCATTAAGTTCCCGGGGGGTTCCGGTAACCTCCTGGTACTCCGGAAAAATCCCGATTTCACCCGGAACACTTCCGATATCCAGACATAGGTTTCCAATATATCAATCTTCATGTATCGACCATTTCGAGACTCCTCGTCATGTCCGTGATCACATCCGGGACTCCGAACAACCTTCGGTACATCAAGACATAAAAACTCATAATATAACTGTCATCGTAACATTAAGCGTGCGGACCCTACGGGTTCGAGAACTATGTAGACATGACCGAGACACGTCTCCGGTCAATAACCAATAGTGGAACCTGGATGCTCATATTGGCTCCCACATATTCTACGAAGTTCTTTATCGGTCCGACCGCATAACAACATACGTTGTTCCCTTTGTCATCGGTATGTTACTTGCCCGAGATTCGATCGTCGGTATCTCAATACCTAGTTCAAAATCGTTACCGGCAAGTCTCTTTACTCGTACTGTAATACATCATCCCGCAACTAACTCATTAGTTGCAATGCTTGCAAGGCTTAAGTGATGTGCATTACCGAGAGGGCCCAGAGATACCTCTCCGACAATCGGAGTGACAAATCCTAATCCCGAAATACGCCAATCCAACAAGTACCTTTGGAGACACCTGTAGAGCTCCTTTATAATCACCCAGTTACGTTGTGATGTTTGGTAGCACACAAAGTGTTCCTCCGTTAAACGGGAGTTGCATAATCTCATAGTCATAGGAACATGTATAAGTCATGAAGAAAGCAATAGCAACATACTAAACGATCGTATGCTAAGCTAACGGAATGGGTCATGTCAATCACATCATTCTCCTAATGATGTGATCCCGTTAATCAAATGACAACTCATGTCTATGGCTAGGAAACATAACCATCTTTGATCAACGAGCTAGTCAAGTAGAGGCATACTAGTGACAATCTGTTTGTCTATGTATTCACACATGTATTATGTTTCCAATTAATATAATTTTAGCATGGATAATAAATATTTATCATGATATAAGGAAATAAATAATAACTTTATTATTGCCTCTAGGGCATATTTCCTTCACCGGGGTCCTGGCGCACTCTATATAAGCCACCTCCCTCCTCGGGACAAGGGTTCGCACCCTCGTAACTCACGCCAGATATAATCCAAATGACAGCCTCCGGCCCAGACGAGGGCTGTTACTTCCTTTGAGAAGGGCCTGAACTCGTAAAACTTGCGTGTACAACTCCTCCATAGCTAAGATCTTGCCTCTACATCACCTACCCCCATTCTACTATCAGACTTAGAACCACGACAGTTGGCGCCCACCGTGGGGCAGGTGTCTTAGCGACTTGTTGGAGAAGTTGCAATTTTTTCTATCCCCATCAGCATGGTTTCAGGCAGAGGTTTGGCTGAGGGCCGCGAGATCTGTCTCGGCGCGCTCGTGTTTGTCGCCGACTACTCCGCTTGGCTTGAGGAGGCTCCACTCGACGTTGACGCACTCCCGTCCCACGGGCAACGACTTCAGCGTGCGTCATGGCGTCCTCCTGCGGCAGCCGTCGACCCAGTATCGGTCGGCTCCTATGGCTTCCTCCCTCCCTGTCGCCCGCCGGCGCAAGCGTTCCGGTCGATCAAGGCTTCAGCGATGGGTGAGGCATGCGGTGGCTCGCCAGTAGGCCACCCCCCAAGTCGCGGCAATCGAGCTCGGCGAAACACTCTACGGCCTATTCGACCTGTCGACTGGCTCCGCAGAGACTGCATCCGAGTGCGACAGCAATTATCCCACGGCGGAGGTCCTGATGGTAGATGGACCCCGCAGTCCTCCCGGCTTCCCCCGCACCGAAGGTGGCGACGGCGGAGGTGATCCGTTGCGTGTCCATGAGGAGTACCTCCCCGAGCCCCTCTCTTCACAGCAGAGGGAAGAACTTCACCGCCGGAACAGGGATGCACTTCACACTCCTATCATTGGAGAAACCCCCGAGGCCCGGGCCTTGGAGGACGCGCGCCTGGACAACTTGGCTTAGCGCACTCGACTGGAGAATCTCCAGCATGTACTCGACGAGCGTGCGCAACAGCGGGTTCCAGAATCTAGTCGACGCCAACTTTTTCCACCTCCGACTTAGGTATATCGAACTCCGATTCAGAATCTCACAGCTACGGCCCGAATAGCAGAGTCGATCCAGCCCTCCCAGTCAGAAGCTGGTAGAGGTCTGATGCAGATCATGGCTTTACTCCGGGCAGCGGGAGAACAGAATACAACTGTGTCACAGTCATGGAATAGGATCCATAGCAGATCCGTTATGGCAGATACAGTCCAGTCGGCTCACAGCCCAAGATCGCCCACGAGGCGTGAGGGACGTGGAGACCGGCGAGATCAGTACAGAAACCATGAGCAGTATGATCACCGACTCGATCACGATGATCGTCGTCGAGTGCCCACTCCTCCCCCAAGGAGTGGGTCATACGTGCCTCGGCAGCATGATGACAAACGCCCTCACAGTGGTGGGCGAAGGATTCCAGTCGACCCCAGGGAGCCAGGCTTTGATGCGAGATATATTCTCGTTCAGGGTTTGGTCGACAGAAACAGAGCTCAGAGAGAAGGCCATGATAGAGATTTACCAACCAGCAGCAGAGTACATGTCTCAGGTCTAGAGTGCTTCAGCAGAGCCATCAGGGCCGCAGTGATTCCTCCCAACTTCAGGTTGGCGACTGAAGTCAGTAAGTTCACTGGGGAGTCCAAGCCTGACACTTGGTTTGAGGACTACCGAGTGGCTGTGCAGATTGGTGGAGGCAATGATGATGTGGCTATGAAACACCTTCCTCTGATGTTGGAGGGATCGGACAGAGCATGGCTGAATCAATTAGCACCCAGCAACAGTTATAGTTGGGAAGATCTTGCCCGAGTGTTTGTCAGAACCTTCGAAGGAACATGCAAACGGCCAGCAGGGCTAATAGAGCTGCAATCTTGCGTGCAGAAACCAAATGAAACTTTGAGGGATTATATCCATAGATGGATCACGTTGCATCACACGGTGGAGAATGTGTCTGATCACCAAGTAGTTTGTGCCTTCAAAGAAGGCGTCAAATATCGAGAGTTGAATCTGAAGTTCGGTCGGACCGGAGACATGTCTCTGAGTCGAATGATGGAGATTGCCACCAAGTAGCTGATCGTGAAGAGGAGGATCGGCTCCGGAGTGGCAAACACAAAACAGTCACCCATGAAACCGGAGGAGGAAACTCCAGTTGGAAGCAGAAGCGCAAAGCCGAGCGGGCTGCTCCTGGAGAAACCTTAGCCGTGACTCAGGGAAAATTCAAGGGCAAGCCCAAAGGGCCATGGAACCCCAAGAAAATAAAAGACCAAGATGGAAATGATGTGCTGGATTTGCCATGCCACATTCACACAAAGAAAGTTGAAGAGGGTAGAATAATTTACCCGAAGCATACCACTCGATAGTGTCAGCTCCTAATCCAGCAGTTCCGAGAGAAACAACCCAAAGAAAAGGAAAAAGAGTCGGACGAATTTGAAGACAAAGAAGAAAGTGATGATGGTTACCCTCACGTCAATTCCACTCTGATGATTTTTGCTGATGTTGAGAGCAAAAGTCGACTGGAAGTCATCAACAGAGAAGTAAACATGGTCGTTCCGGCGACACCCAATTATTTGGAATGGTCTCAGACTGCCATTACGTTCGACCAGTCTGATCACCCAACGCACATAGCCACCCCTGGGAGGCAAGCATTGGTGGTCGACCCAGTCGTCGAAGGCACTCAACTGACTAAAGTTCTGATGGATGGTGGCAGTGGCCTGAATATACTGTATGCTGAGACGTTGAAAGGAATGGGCATTCCAATGTCCAGACTCAGTGAAAGCAATATGAGTTTCCATGGAGTTATTCCTGGCAAGAAGGCTGAGTCACACGGTCAGATCGCACTTGATGTGGTTTTCGGTGATTCCAAGAATTACCGCAAAGAAAAGTTGACATTTGAAGTCGTGGATTTCCAGAGTGCTTATCATGCTATTCTGGGCAGGCCAGCCTATGCACGTTTTATGGCTCGACCATGTTACGTGTACCTCAAGTTGAATATGCCTGGTCCTAAGGGAGTGATCACTATCACTGGCAATCGAAAGAAGGCACAAGAGTGTTTCCAGAAAGGCTCAAAGATCACCGATGCACAAATGGCAGTAGTGGAATTGCAGGAATATCAGAAAAATGCAGTTCCGAGTGATTTGTTGCGAGCTAAGAAGCCTGCCACGGATTCAGCATTTCAGTCGTCCGGTGAAACGAAACCGATTCATATTCACCCGACCGATCCCAATACTATTTCGACTCACATTTCAACAACACTCGAATCCAAATAGGAAGAAGCGCTCACCTAGTTCCTCTGTGAGAACTGGGACATCTTTGCATGGAAACCTTCTGACATGCCAGGTCTTCCCAGGGGACTGGCTGAGCATCGTTTGCGAGTCGACCCAAAAGTGAAACCGGACAAAGAACATCTACGGTGGTCCGCCGTACAGAAGAGAAAGGCAATCGGTGAAGAAGTGGCTCGGCTTCTGGCAGCTGAGTTTATTCGAGAGATTTACCACTCCGAGTGGTTAGCTAATGTTGTCATGGTCCCTAAGAAGGACGACTCACTTCGCATGTGCATTGACTTCAAGCATATCAATCGGGCCTGCCCAAAGCATCACTTTCCTCTCCCTCGCATCAATCAAATAGTCGACTCGACTGCGGGGTGTGAGCGTTTGTCCTTTTTGGACGCTTATTCTGGGTATCATCAGATCCGTCTGTATGGACCCGATGAGATTAAAACAGCTTTCATCACCCCATTCGGGTGCTTCTGTTATGTTACTATGCCATTCGGCCTGAAGAACGCTGGAGCCACATTCAGGCGGATGATTCAGAAGTGTTTACTCACTCAAATCAGTCAGAATGTGGAAGCGTACATGGATGACATTATGGTCAAGTCATGTAAAGGTTCCGACCTACTAGCTGACCTTGCTGAAACCTTTGCCAACCTCAGAAGGTATGATATCAAGCTTAATCCATCAAAGTGCACATTCGGAGTTCCAGGAGGAAAATTACTCGGTTTTCTCATTTCCGAACGAGGGATCGACGCTAACCACGAGAAAGTGGGTGCCATACTCCGGATGAAATGCCCCGTGCGTGTGCATGATGTGCATAAGCTTACTGGTTGTTTGGTCGCCCTAAGTCGATTCATTTCTCGACTCGGTGAGAAGGCACTGCCTCTCTACTGACTAATGAAGAAGTCAAATAAGTTCGAGTGGACTCCTGAAGCTGATGCAGCGTTTGTAGAGCTAAAAGCTCTGCATTCCACCCAGCCGGTGCTTGTTGCCCCAATCATCAAAGAGCCTTTACTGTTTTACATTGCAGCCACTGGACAAGTCACAAGACAAAGACTTACGGTCGAAAGGGAAGAAGAGGAAAAGCCTATAAAGTTCAAAGGCCCAAGATATTATGTTTCTGAAGTTTTGACTCCATCAAAGCAAAGATATCCACATTATCAGAAGCTTGTTTATGGGATTTATATGACCACGAAGAAGGTTGCACATTACTTCTCTGACCACTCAATTATAGTCGTCAGCGACGTTCCATTGTCAGAGATTCTGCACAACAGAGACGCAACTGGTCGAGTGGCAAAGTGGGCGATTGAACTCCTTCCCTTAGATATCAAATTTGAGGCAAAGAAAGCTATCAAGTCCCAAGCAATAGCAGATTTCCTCGCCGAGTGGATCGAACAGCAACTGCTGACTCAAGTTCACTCAAAGCACTGGACCATGTTCTTTGATGGTTCCAAGATGCTGAATGGTTCTTGTGCTGGGGTGGTACTGGTATCCCCCCGAGGAGACAAGCTCGGATATGTCCTCTGTAAGTGCATCTAGTGCCCCTTAGTGATTTTGGTGTATTGAAGACTTATAGGTTAAGTAACTAATGTGTTTATGAGTGTACACAGGTCTATAAGTCTGTGAGGAGTTTGATATTTACAGAGAAAGTCGACCCCTAAAAATGAAGTTCTTCGACTGAAGACTTTGATATTCTGAAGACTTTCTGAAGACTTCGAAAGTGAAGAAATTGGTGTGACCTTGAAGACTTAGTATTCATTCGAGGAACATGAAGCGTGAAGACTTTTGTTTTCGTAGTTTCATTTTTCTCTTTCTTGAGTCATAGGAAACACCGTCTTTGTTAAAGGGGTCGAGGAAATACTAAGGAAAAATTTCCATGTGATGCTCAACTCAAAATCCTACACCTACCAATCCCTTGAGTGAAGCCTTTGGAAATCTCATGCGATTCAGTCAATTTCTTGATGTGAGACGAAGTTCTTACGGTCACGAGAATTTGTTTCGACCGAGAGTTAGGAATTCGCCAGTCTTGGATTGCCTACAATGAGGAACATGATAACCCCGAGGAATTTGAGATTCAAATTTCCGACCGTTCTTGTCTTCTTGCGCCACCTGTCCCAAAATATCTTATACACCTAACGGTCATATCATTGAAGGGCATTTATGTCTTATCATGTCGGGCTGCTCCCTAGGCTATAAATAGCCGCCCCCTACAACCACTAGTTGGTTGGCTGCTCCGAGAGAACTTGACACTTGTCATTTGAGAGCAACCCATCCTCCGAGGACTTTGAGCGAAAATCATCGAGTGAGGAAAACCCAAAACCAAACCCCTACAAACCCAAAGTGATTGAGCATCATCAAGAGATTGATCCTGCGTGGATCCGACGCTTGTTACCTTTGAAGACTGTGCTTCTTCCATACGGTTAGGCGTCATGGTCGAGCATCCAAGAGGAATTGTGGATCGCCGAGTGACCAAGTCTGTGAAGGTTTGGAAGTCGCTCAAGACTTACCACGAGTGATTGGACAAGGTCTGCGTGACCTTAGTTCAAGGAGAATCTGATGAGGACTTGGTGTCTGAGCTGCGTGCTCAGCGATCGGGTGTTCGGACTGTGTGTCCTCGAGTTTAAATACTCAGCCGCTCCAACCAGACGTATAACCGAGACAGCAGTTGGAACTGGTCTACCAAATCATTGTCTTCACCAACCTTACTGGTTCTATTTCCTCAACCCTTTCATTTCCTCATTATCGTGTTGAGTGTTCATTCATATTAGTGTTTGAAGACTTTGACCAAGACTTTCTCAATTTCCTCAGTTCAATTTCTTCATCTGTTTGTCTTCATCTTGTGCTATCCCGTGTTTACGCTTTACGTACTCTTTGATTGTCTTCATTTCATCATGATGACCATGCCTGCATTCTCTTTGCATACTTCGAGTACTTATTCCGCTGCAAGTAGTTCTTCGCTAAGGAATTTCCTCACCGCAAATTCCTCATGAAGAATTCATAAAATCGCCTATTCGCCCCCCCTCTAGTCGATATAACGACTTTCAATTGGTATCGAGCAAGGTACCCCTTGTTACGTGTGATTTTGGTTTAACCACCGGAGTTTTAGTTATGTCGACCGCAGGTATGATCAAGGTCTCAGCAGGTGTCCTACCTTTGATGGGACGGACTACCCCTATGGAAGAACAAGATGCGAATGCATCTTGAGGCAATCGACAACGATCTACGGTATGTTGTGGAAAATGGTGTTCCCTTAGTCACACCTTCTCCGAATGCTGCCGATGTGAAGAGATTCAAGCAACTCGATTCTCAAGTTAAGAATATCATATGTGTCCATCCGAGCAAAGGACAATATGGAAGAGTGAGTGCTTTGAAACTGCTAAGCTCATCCGGGACAAAGCTGTCCAAAGTAAATGAAGGAGTCTCAACTCAGCGTGACTCTCGAGTTGATGTTCTTCGCAATCTCTTCAACCGCTTCAAAAGACTCGACAACGAAAATGTTCAACAAACCTTCGATCGCCTCATCGACATCTCAAATGAGCTTCAAGCGCTTGGTGCCATCGACATCACCGACCATGAGGTGGTGAAGAAATTGTTGAGATCGCTTGATTCCTCATTTGATACTCCGCACCGATGATACAAGAGCGTCACGACTACAAGTCACTTGATCCAGCTTGATATCCTCGAGAGGCTAAATACTCATGAGTTCCACTTTGTGAAAAGAGAGATCTCTATGGTTCTAGTTATGGAAAACACGTGCCCTCAAGGCCAAGGCTGTGTCTCGAATCTGAGTGTGAAGACTCGTAGTAGCCTTGGAGATCTCAAGAATTAGGCCAGAGCTAGCACCGCTCGTGAACAAATTCCGAAGTTCTCAAGACGTGGTCGCTTTGGAAAATCCTCAAGGAGCAGTGATTCCTCATCCAGTGACTATAAGAGAAGACTTTGCCACAAATGCAAGAAACCTGGTCACTACATTCAAGACTGTCCTTAGTGGGAAAAGGAAATAAAGAAGAAGAAACATAAGGATTACAGTTCTGATGACGCTAAGAAGAAGAAGAAATCATCGAAATCTTCATCATCAAAATCCTCAAAGCCTTCTTCTCACAAGAAAAGCAGCTCCAAAAAGGCTCGGGCATTCATTGGCAAGGAAATGGACTCTGAAGCTGAATCTGAGGAACATGAGGAAGAGGAGGCATCAGAAGAATCTGAATCTGGTGTGGCGAGTCTAGCTCTCGCTACAGCTTTCGTCAGCAAGTCCATCTTCAACTCTGAAGAAAATGACCTCACCAACAAAGCTGATTGAAAGTGCGTTATATCGACTAGAGGGGGGGGGTGAATAGGCGATTTTTATGTATTCTTCACTGAGGAATTTGCCGGTGAGGAAATTCCTTAGCGAAGAACTACTTGCAGCGGAATAAGTACTCAGAAGTAAGCATAACAGATTACAAGCATTGTCATCATGATGAAATGAAGACAATCACAGAGTACATAAATCGTAATCACAGGATAACACAAGATGAAGACAGACATGATCAAGAAATTGAACTGAGGAAATTGAGAAAGTCTTGACCAAAGTCTTCAAACACAGATATGAACAAACACTCAACACAAGAATGAGGAAATGAAAGGGTTGAGGAAATAGAACCAGTTAGGTTGGTGAAGACAATGATTTGGTAGACCAGTTCCAACTGCTGTCTCGCTTGTACGTCTGGTTGGAGCGGCTGAGTATTTAAACTCGAGGACACACAGTCCGGACACCCATCGCGAGCACGCAGCTCAGACACCAAGTCCTCACCAGATTCTCCTTGAACTAAGGTCACATGACTCGTCCAATCACTCGTGGTAAGTCTTCAGCGACTTCCAAACCTTCACAGACTTGGTCACTCGGCGATCCACAATTCCTCTTGATGCTCTAGACCATGACGCCTAACCGTCTGGAAGAAGCACAGTCTTCAAAGGTAACAAGCGTTGGATCCACGCAGATCAATTTCTTGATGATGCTCAATCACTTTGGGTTTGTAGGGTTTGGTTTTGGGTTTTTCCTCACTTGATGATTTTCGCCAAAGTCCTCAGAGAATGGGTTGCTCTCAAATGACAAGTGTCAAGTTCTTCGAGCAGCCAACCAGCTAGTGGTTGTAGGGGCGGCTATTTATAGCCTAGGGAGCAGCCCGACATGATAAGACATAAATGCCCTTCAATGATATGACCGTTAGGTGGATAAGATATTTTGGGACAGTCAAGCAAGAAGACAAGAACGGTCGGAAATTTGAATCTCAAATTCCTCGTGGCTATCATGTTCTCATCGTAGGCAATCCAAGATCGGCGAATTCCTAACTCCTCGGCCGAACAAATTCTCAACACTGTAAGAGCTTGTCTCTCACATCAAGAAATTGACTGAATCTGTATGAGATTTCCAAAAGCTTCACTCAAGGGATTGGTAGGTGTAGGATTTTGAGTTGAGCATCACATGGAAATTTTTCCTTAGTATTTCTCGACCCCTTTAACAAAGACGGTGTTTCCTATGACTCAAGAAAGAGAAAATGAAACTACGAAAACAAAAGTCTTCACGCTTCATGTTCCTCAAATGAATACCAAGTCTTCGTGGTCACACCAATTTCTTCACTTTCAAAGTCTTCGTAAAGTCTTCGTAATATCAAAGTCTTTAGTTGAAGAACTTCATTTTAGGGTCGACTTTTCTCAGAAATATCAAACTCCTCATAGACTTATAGACTGTGTACACTCACAAATGATTAGTTACTTAACCTATAAGTCTTCAATACACCAAAATCACTAAGGGCACTAGATGCACTTACAATCTCCCCTTTTGGTGATTGATGACAATTTAGGTTAAGTTTTCAACGGGATAAACATATGAAGTGTAAATACCGATAATGAGGAATTTGATTGCAAGATATAGAAGAACTCCCCCTGAAGATGTGCATAGTGAGGAATTTGCTTTTGAGGCAATGCACATTTGAAGAATAGAATCATGGAGATCTCCCCCTATATCTTGTAATTCATACACGCATTTAACATATAATATGAAGAATTTGAAATGCATGATGAAATATGGTTCTTGATGTTATGCAATGTAACGCATCAAGAGTATCAGAACCCAAATCGATTTTCAAAGAGCTCACGAGAATCAGAGCATAGAGCAAGAGCATAATGCATCAAAAGTATCAAAGCACCATCGGGTTTAAGATTACAACTCGATCCAATAAAAGGTTTCAGAAGAACGAGAGTTGTAACTTAATAAAATACTGTATATAGACAAAAACTAGACCCGCTTGAAGACTAACTCAAATTTCTCCCCCTTTGTCATCGAATGACCAAAAGGATCGAAACTGAGGACTAACGCTCTTGAAGAATTTCAAGTTGAAGACGGAGCGCCAGCATTGTCGGGGTTGTTTGTTGAAGTAGGACCAGCCGCGGTATCTTCCAAGTCTTCATTTTCATCAGTATCGCGAGATGAAGAATAGGAGCTGGCCACCAAGGAAGGAACTTTGACCTTCTTGAATTTCTTCGGAGGAGGTGCGACCACCAAATTCTTCCTTGAGACCCATTGAAGTCAGTTCTTCTTCACTATAGACATGTGAAAGAACAGCCCAAAGCGCTTGAAGGTTTCATGGAGGTAGTAGTGGTTTTCTTCACTTTGCATTGTGTGTGGAGGTCATGTTGTAAAGAAGAGTACCAAACCGACGCTTGACCCATTTATGATTACGATCAACCTTCCGATGAAGACCGAGGAGTAACTCACGATCATCATCACCCAGGTGTGAGAGCTTGAGGACTTTGCTTGACCGAGGTATTTGCGGCTGAGTCATGTGTGGCGAGTCATCATTGGTGGAGTAGGATGCTGCTTATAAACTGCCCATCCAATGGACTAATGCCTTCATCGATCACAGCAGATAGCCTTGCCCTTGTCATCGGTGAGGTAAAGGTCCGCTTGAGGACTTCAATCGGGGCAAGTAGCTGCAGTGGTTCAAAGTATCAGCCTTGTAATTGAGTGAAGACCTTGACCGATGAATCTCATAATCCAAGGCGATAAGGCTTCAGCTCAAAAGGTGACATAGCAATGTTTGCCGAGTCCTCATGAAGAAATCATGGAAGTTGACGGAACGCCATGGATGATGTTGAAAAGCATATTCTTCATGATGCCAACGACTTCTTCATCGCTCGAGTCGTGGCCTTTGATAGGACTCATAGTCTTCGAAGAACCGATAGACAGTCCGAGGCACATATAATAATTCCTTGACGAGGAATTTGGTTCTTGGGGCCTGCCTTGGCTTCAAAGGCTTCATCAAGACTTGCATATAGTGATTTGTAAGTTCGGTTCGTCGAGATACGACGTGCACCATCAAGCGGAGGATCGAGTGGTAGGCACGAAGCAATTCAATTGTTGGTGCCTTGTAGTGAGTATTTTCAGTCATCCAATCTAAGACCCATGAGTTCACATCTTCGCCTCCGTGATGTGCAGCGTTGCATAAAATCAAGAATTAGCTCTTCGCTCCATCCACGATATCGCAGCAGAAATTTAGAAGTCTGCGTCGTGAAGAACACCGAGGACTGGCTCAAAGTTCGGCAGCGACTCCATATCCACATGAGGAATATGAGCATGATCAAGATTTTATCCTTGTTGAAGAGCACCGAGGAATAGAAGTTGGCTTGGCTGGCAGTCCGTAAACGCCTCTTCCTAATTCGAGCAGTAATCATATGGATTATATTCAGTGAAGAACACGTGCTCGGCAAAGAAATCTTCAGCCTTGAACTTTTGCTTGCTTGAGAACGGATTCTTTTGCTTGGGCAGAGGGGTGTCAGTGAGTTGCATCACCACCTCAGGAATCGTAAGTTCAGGTTCTTCAGGCTGAGGAATTTCTTGTTCCTCAACAGGTGCAGTCTGAGGATCAGCAGCAGCAGTTTCATCAGCACTAGTGGCTGGAATTTCTTCATGCACAGAACCAGCGGGTTGATTTTCTTCAGAGTCCATTTGGACTGTTTGTGCAGGGGACTGAGGAATTTGTTGGAGCGGGGTGAAGAGAGGAGTATTGGGATGCTGACTTTCCCAAAAGTCATCATTTATCACTGGAGTGGTGCATCCAATATCCACATCTTCATCTTCAATTTCCTCAACACCAGCCTGAGGAATTTCATGGTCTGATGAGGAAATAACTGGGGTTGAAGGGATGGCATCCACTTCAATTTCTTCATCAACCTGCTCGACGGCAAAGCAGATCGATGTTCTTCATCGGATCCGATTGGGATCTCATAGTCTTCTCCAAAAGGAACAACTTCCTTTGATGGTATGGAGGAAATTGGAACAGCATCAATTGGATTTTCGAATGAGCTGGTCATTGGCTTCACTTTCTTCGCAGTCAAGAATCGACGCAGATTGATGCTTTCCTTTTCTCACAGCAGCTCGCTCGCAGCCTTGGTTTTCTTCACATCGAAGCGGATGGAAGAATTGGAGTTGGAGTTGGCGCAGGAGGAGCCGAGGAATTTGGTTCAGTTTCTTCAGAGCAAGCGATGCGCTTGCCTGTCTTGAGCAATTTCTTCAGCGCACCACTAGTGGGTGCCCCGCAATTCTTCGGTAACGCTGGAATGGGATCATCAGCCCCGAATCAGCATTTTCATCGCCAGGTTGAACGTCATCACCGTGTCTTGGCATTTTCTTCAAGAGGGCTGAGCCGAGGCTCCAGCCGAGGAATTTCATGTTGCATTTGGACAGCAACATTTGTGAATTTCTTCGTCAGGTTGACGAATCTGACCTTGGCTCCTTGCCAATCAGCATAGTAGGAATCGAAGTTTTTGCTGAGGTCTTGAATTTCAGTTTGGACTTTGAGAAGCTCCTCAGGTGTCATCTTGACAACGTTTTTCTTCAGGAACTTCTCCTTCCTGTATTGAGCCTTTTTTATTTCCCTTGCCTTCTCAAACTTCCATTTTTCTTCAGCGATGAAGTGAGTCAACATATGACTTTACCCAGGTGTCAGATGAAGGTCAGGCAGAGGGGTATTGGGATCATTGTGCCAGAGATCAATAAAGTCGAGGACTTTCTTTGGGTCCAATAGCAGTGGCACAAATGTACCTTTGGCTCTAGCGGCCTTTACTTGACGGTCTCTGATGATTTCCGCAAGTTCTTCATCAGATGCTTCATCATCGATGGCACATGGAATGCAACCTGTTTCTTCCTTGGCTAGGCCGAGGACCTCGTCCGATTGTTGCTTTGGTCTTCAAATGAGTCGGGCCAGATGAAGAAATGGGAGCAGCCGAGAACTTGCGAAATGCTCGAGGCAATTGAGAAACCAGTAGTCCTTTGACATGTAGCAGTGCACAGGACCAAGGTTTTGACGGAGCTGTTGAGGACTTTGGTGGAGCAGCGATAGTGTGAGGAATTTGCTTGGAGGGTGCTCTTGAGGAACTTGGTCGTGAGGGCGCAGATGATGAAGCACTTGGCTTATGAGCAGGCTTCTTTGCATAGATTTCCTCGGTTTGACCGAGACCTCGATGCGAGAGCAGCGGCAGAATCCTCATTGAATTTCTTCACCGCCTCCTTTGCTTCCTTTGCCAATTTTGCTTGACGCTTAGCCCATTCATCGTGAAAGTCCTCACCTCGCTTGATGCTTGTGGGATCAGCTACTTGGCCAGGTGCCAAAGGAGCTCTTGGGCATGGAGGATTAAGAGCGAATTTCTTCATGTACTTAGGAGTTACATATCTGTATTCCCTCCATTCCCGCTCCCATCTCCGCTCAATCTTACGAATACGCACCTTGCGCTGATTTTTGCTTTCTTCATCCGGTGTGCATGAGTCAGCATATATTTCCTCGTGGATTTCAAACGCAGTCATAACCTCAGGTTTCTTTCCTCCTTCTGTGGCTTCTTACCGTCTGCCATGTTCTTCAGTTGAGGAAATTGAACAATTGAGTTCTCTGAAGAAGTATGCAGTTTTTCTTCGAGGAACGCTGCAAATGAGTTAAGTTGATGAGAACCTAGGGATTCAGCAGCGAACATTTGTACCTGTGAACAGAGTATAGGTGCGAGGAATTTGGAGAGGTCATATGCATTCTCAGAAGGTTTTTCAAAAAGAACAAGTTTTGAGGATTTTGACCAGATGAGCCTTGAAGAATTTCACTAAGCGTTCTTTGTCTTAGGTTCCAGAGTTGTATAGATCAAGGATCCACACAATTGAGGAATCTTGAAGAAAATCATTGCTTAGAGAAACGAATCAAGAGATTTGAGGTGTTCATATGTGTGAGGATTTGAAGAATAAACACCTTTGAAGAATTTGAAGAAGATTTGAGAATCAAAGCGAGTAATAAAAGTAACTTTTAATTACCCAAGTGAAGAACACGATTTAACTGAGAAGAACAGTTGGGAAGTTCGTCTGCTCAGATCTTCCACGCCTTAACTTGGCGGAGGAAGACAGCTACGGCGACGGCGGAGTGAAGATTTCCGTGGTCGGCGCGAGTACGCTCTGCGACGAGGTCAAGGCAAGGAAGCTTTTCCTCACCGGGCGACGATGGAGTAGCGGCGGCGCTTAGGGTTTGAGGAGCTCGGCGGAGAGAGAGGTCGAGCAGAGTAAAAGAGTGAGGAAGGGGAGATGGGTATTTATAGACGCGGTGAAAAACGGATCGCCCGAAGATTTAGGACGAATATGCCCCTGACTATTTCCCTTCTCACGACATGTGTCACCCACGTACTGTGTAGTGGAGATCGTGTACGATCGTGGGTGAATAAAGTAATGCATCGTGGGATGCAGAACGGTTTGAGCGGTAAAAATGAAGGTTTGGATAAGATTCGTTTTGACGTTCCGTTGCAATTTCTTCAGCTGTCAGGACACAGTGAAGATTTTGAACGAGTTTCAAAGCAGAACGCACATGAAGAATTTGTGAATAGATTGGGTTGAGTATAGCAGAGAGGAGGAAGGGTCCGATCACATTCACTTAGCAGAAAAAAAAACGACTTGAAGAAATAGCCATAAGTGAATGTTGTAGAGGACATAAACCCATATATATAGTGAAGATTTTGCAAAGTTGAAGAATCTGAAAAACTGAAGAATTTCAAAACTGAGGAAAAACTCAAATTGAAGATTTTCAACTTTGGTGGTGGCGTGACCCACCAGATAAGAATGATGATTTCAGACACGCGTACAATTGTCGAGGGTTACGAGAATCAAATTCTTCATTAATTTCTTCACATTTAGAGTGTTATTCTTCATTGATTGAAGAAAACGTTTCTTCATGTGTTGCACATCTAAGTCATCAATTTTGCATAAGTGTTAGGATGTGTGCCTTTTCAAAGAACGCTCAAGATTCTAAGATATTTAGCTCACACCGCAACTTGCTAAATCTCTTCTCATCCAAGGGCTTAGTGAAGATATCAGCTAACTGTTCTTCAGTCTTCACGTGCTCGATGGAGATGTCGCCCTTCAACACATGGTCACGAAGAAAATGATGACGAATTTGAATGTGCTTTGTCTTCGAGTGCTGAACTGGGTTGTGAGCAATCTTGATGGCACTCTCGTTGTCACAATAGAGAGGCACATTCTTCACGTTGATGCCGTAGTCCTTGAGAGTTTGCTTCATCCACAGCAATTGAGCACAACACGAGCCAGCAGCAATGTATTCAGCTTCCGCGATGGACGGTGATACGTGATTCTGCTTTCTTCGAGGACCAACAGACCAAGGATCGTCCGAGGAAATGACAAGTACCAGATGTTGACTTGCGGTCCACACGATCACCAGCATAGTCAGAGTCAGAATATCCAATGAGATCAAAAGTAGAGCCCTTGGGGTACCATAATCCTAGTGTTGGTGTGTGAGCTAGATATCAAGAATATGCTTCACAGCCTTATGGTGTGATTCCTTGGTGTAGCTTGAAATCGGGCACACATGCAAACACTAAGCATTATATCTGGCCTAGATGCACATAAGTACAATAAAGAACCAATCATGGAGCGGTATACCTTGTGATCAAGTCAATACCATTTTCATCAAGACATAGATGGCCATTTGTGGGCATAGGAATTTTACACCTTTGCAATCTTGCATGCCGAATTTCTTGGGACATCTTTGAGGTATTTCTCTGAGATATGAATATGCCATTGTGTTGTTGACGAATTTGAAGACCTAAGAAGAATTTCAACTCTCCCATCATAGACATTTGATATTCTTCACTCATCATATAGGCAAATTCATCACTATAACGTTGGTCAAGACAGCCAAAGATAATATCATCAACATATATTTGGCACACAAAAGTTCACCATCAAAAGATTTAGTAAAGAGAGTAGGGTCGAGTGAACCGGTGTGAAGCCATTCTTCACAAATAATTCCTTCAATGTATCATACCACCGAGGGGCTTGCTTGAGGCCATAGAGGGCCTTATTTAGTCTCAAGACTTTGTCGATTCTTTGGATCTTCAAAACACGGGGTTGAGCAACATATACTTCTTCCTCAAGCTTACCATTGAGGAATGCACTTTTCACATCCATTTGATATAAGGTGATATTGTGATGGTTAGCATAGGCGAGTAATATGCGAATAGACTCAAGTCTAGCGACAGTGCAAAAGTTTCATCGAAATCCATTCCTTCAACTGCGTGTAGCCTTGAGCTACTAGTCGTGCCTTATTCCTCACCACAAGACCATTTTCATCGTGCTTGTTGCGGTAGATCCACTTTGTGCCAATGATATTATGCTTGCGAGGATCTGGACGCTTGAACAGTTCCTGACGTTGTTGAGCTCGAATCGATGTAATTCTTCTTGCATGGCTTGAATCCACTCGGCCCGTAAATGCTTCATATACCTTAGTGGGCTCTGTGATAGAGACAAAAGCATAGTGCCCACAAAAGTTATATAAGTGTGAAGCTTTTGAGCGTGTGAGAGGACATGGCGCTTTAATGTCATCGATGATCTTCTCCACTTGCACTTCTTTTGCAACGCGAGGATGAGCTGGTTGTCATCGAGGAATTTGATCATTTTCCTCAGCACCATTTTCTTCAAAGATTATCTTCAGTGCATCACTCGACGTTCTTCAGCAGTCAGAATGAATTCTTCAGCAGTTTCTTGAAGGGAATGACATCCTCGGTTGCCTTGAACCCGATAGAATCCTCGGTGCTGGTTAATCTAACACGAAGGTAGGTGCTCTCTTTGCGAGCCATTAGTTTCATCGAACCGCACATCTACAGTGTCAACAATCTTGTGAAGAGCGATGTTGAAGATTCTGTAGGTGTGCGAGTCCTTTCCGTAACCAAGCATAAAACCTTCATGTGCTTTCGGTGCAAATTTGGAGTTGTGGTGAGGATCTCTAATCCAGCATTTAGCACCCAAGACTTTGAAATAAATTACATTAGGTTTCTTGTCAGTGAGGAGTTCATAGGCAGTCTTTTTGAAGAATTTGTGAAGATATACCCTGTTGATAATGTGGCACGCAGTGTCGATTGCTTCAATCCAAAAACGACTAGGCGTTTTGTATTCATCAAGCATAGTGCGAGCCATCTCAACAAGAGTTCTGTTCTTGCGCTCCACGACGCCGTTTTGCTGAGGAGTATAAGGAGCAGATAACTCATGAGTAATACCAAGTTCATCAAGATAGTCATCAAGACCGGAATTCTTGAACTCAGTTCCATTGTCACTCCTGATGTGCTTGATCTTCACACCAAAGTTAGTTGAAGCCCTCAAGAAAATCGCTTGAAGACTTCCGCACTTGATTTTTGTAAGTAACAATGTGTACCCATGTGTAACGAGAGTAATCATCAACAATAACAAAGCCATAAAGAGATGCATCATTAGTGACAAATGAGTAATGATTGGGACCAAAGAGGTCCATGTGAAGCAATTCAAGGGACGAGTAGTGGTCATGATAGTCTTATTTGGATGCTTGGCCTTGGTCATTTTTCCAGCTTCACAGCTCCGATAAGTGATCCTTGAGGAATTTGACATTCTCAATGCCAATGACATGCTTCTTCTTCGCAAGCGTGTGCAAATTCCTCATGCCTGCGTGACCAAGTCGTCGATGCCATAGCCAGCCTTCTGAAGCTTTTGCAAGTAGGCACATGGCTGGTTGTGGACCCGTGGAGAAGTCAACAATATACAAGTCTCCTCTCCTAAAGCCTTCGAAGACTTTGGAATTGTCACTTCCATAATCACAACACAACGATACTTGCCAAAGATAACGACCATATCAAGATCACAAAGCATTGAGACCGACATGAGGTTATATCCTAAAGACTCAACAAGCATGACTTTGTCCATGTGCATGTCCTTAGAGATAGCAACCTTACCAAGTCCCAATACGACTTTTGCCTTTATCGGCAAAGATGATATGCTTCAGATGTGACGGTGATAAGGAGCATCCATCAATAGATTCTTGTCACCGGTCATGTGATTTGTACATCCACTATCGAGAACCCACTCGGTGGTTTTGGGTTGATCATCCTGCAGATGAATTAGTACAACTTACGATCTCATATACTTCATCGGTGAAGAATATGATATCAAGTTCATCGATGAATTTCATCAAGATTCAGATAAGCAAGATGAGGACGTGTGAAATGAAAGTTCATTTCATCATGATTAGCCTGCGTCCTTTCGTGCAATTTGTCGCCCCCCAAGAAATTCTTCGACGTTAAGGCACGTCCGAGACCTGACCCGCAGAAGAGATTAGTTCTTTTCTTCACCACCCACATCTGAAGGGGTGGCAAAGAGTTCATCACTCATGAGCACCATACGAGAATGGTGGCATAGAGGCCAAACCATTTCGTTTCACATAAGAGGGGTTAGGGTAAGCATATGAATAAGCAGAGAAATTCTTCGAGGACATATGAACATATTGGTTTGAAGAATAATGCACATATTCATAGCCCTTAGCTCTACCTCATGGAATGAGTTGTTAGCATGATGATAATCATATGAGGACTTTGATCCTCTTGAGGAATTTGATCCACGTGAGGAATTTGGTCCGTGTGAGGACTTGGATCCATATGAAGAATTTGGTTCATATGAAGAATTTGATCTGGGGTTCCTATTCTTCTTGGTGGTGTCATGAGGACATTCACCGAAGACTTTCAAGGCACTTCTTGGGAACCCAGATTTTCTTCATAGGGAACCGTTCTGCAGATTAGTGCCAACATATCTAGCAAATACTTCACCATTCTGATTTTTGAACAGCTTATAGTTTGAGTCAAATGACTCATCAATGTAATGAGGAAATTCGCATGTGAAGCAGATAAGGTAGATGGATCAATCGAGGTCCCTTTGCAGCAACCCATGAGGTTTTGGGATACCGCTCAAAGCTTCCAAGATGTTCCATCAGCATTGAGTTTCCTCTCAAAGGCAATACCCTCTTTCCTAGGGTTCTGTTGAGGATCTGCTTTTAAGCACATCACAAAGAGTCTGATGCCCTTTGAGGCTTTTGTACATGCCTGTCATGTACAATTCCTTCGATCTGCATCACAATGATACTAGCAATGTCCTCGGATGAGGAATTAGTGATAGCAGAGGCAGGTGAAGAATTTGTAATGATTGAAGCATTTGAACATCCAGTGAAGAATTAGTAGATTCACGCTCAATGCACTTTAAGCATGGAGGAACAAATTCTTCTTGAGAAGCGCTGATTTGTTGAGCAAGTAATGAATCGCGCTCCTTCTGAAGATCTTCATAACTCACCCTTAGCTTCTCAAGATCTTGCTTTCTTTGAAGAAATTCATAAGAAAGTTTCTCATGATCGATAAGAGAGTGTTATGATGACCTTGAAGGCTGTCAAGCCTAGATCAAGTCTCTCAAGATTTTCATCGGGGCTTTAGTGCGATCCATTTCTTCACGTAACATATCATCACTTTTACCTAACATGTTTTGAACCTTTTCCAAGGCATGTTGTTGTTTTGGCAAGGCAAACAAGTTTGGTATAGCTAGGTTCAATATCATCATCGATTCACAAATCACTAAATTCAGATGAGGAACATTCGTTACCTCGTCACCCTTTGCCATGAGACATGATGCAGATGATGATGATTCTGGCTCGAAAGTCATCGTTTTGAGAGATTCCTTGAAGTCCTCAAACCAGGGATCATGACGGGTTCGATGACCTTCATAAACGTCGGAGATTCGGTCCCAGATAAGCTTCGCATTGCAAAGATGCATAATGCGCTTGAATTCATCTCTAGATAGGCAGGAACAGATGATATCCTTCGCCATGATGTCAAGTCGAGTGAACTTGCGAATATCATCGGTGTTCACCGCCTTGCATAGATCAATAAGGCCAATTTCGTTGACGGTCCACAGCCGTCTGTCCATTGCCATGAGGCGCTTCCTCATCATGGCCTTCCACTTGGGATAATCGTGACCGCCAAAGATAGGGCATGTCACTTTCTTCATACCGTGGTCGACATAACTAAAACTCCGTGGTTAAACCAAAATCACACAGAACAAGGAGTACCCAGCTCGATACCAATTGAAAGTGCGTTATATCGACTAGAGGGGGTGAATAGGCGATTTTATGAATTCTTCATCGAGGAATTTGCGGTGAGGAAATTCCTTAGTGAAGAACTACTTGCAATGAATAAGTACTCGAAGTAAGCATATCAGATTACAAGCATTGTCATCATGATGAAATGAAGACAATCACAGAGTACATAAAGCGTAATCACAGGATAACACAAGATGAAGAAATTGAACTGAGGAAATTGAGAAAGTCTTCAGTCAAAGTCTTCAAACACAGATATGAACAAACACTCAACAGAGTAATGAGGAAATGAAAGGGTTGAGGAAATAGAACCAGTTAGGTTGGTGAAGACAATGATTTGGTAGACCAGTTCCAACTGCTGTCTCAGTTGTACGTCTGGTTGGAGCGGTTGAGTATTTAAACTCGAGGACACACAGCCCCGGACACCCGGTCGCCGAAAGCACGCAGCTCAGACACCCAGTCCTCACCGTATTCTCCTTGAACTAAGGTCACACAGACCTCGTCCAATCACTCGTGGTAAGTCTTCAGGCGACTTCCAAACCTTCACAGACTTGGTCACTCGGCGATCCACAATTCCTCTTGGATGCTCTAGACCTTTATTATGCAGTCCGTCGCTTTTATTACTTCCACATCACAAGATCGTATAAAGCATATTTCTCCCACACCAAGCAATCATACATATTTAGAGCAATTTTTATTGCTTTGCACCGATGACAACTTACTTGAAGGATCTTACTCAATCCATAGGTAGATATGGTGGACTCTCATGGCAAAACTGGTTTAAGGGTATTTGGAAGCACAAGTAGTATCTCTACTTGGTGCTGAGAATTTGGCTAGCATGAGGGGGAATGGCAAGCTCAACATGTTGGAGAACCCATGACAACATACTTTATCTCAAACATAAGGAAACATAACTCATTATGTTGTCTTCCTTGTCCAACATCAACTCTTTAGCATGTCATATTTTAATGAGTGCTCCCAATCATAAAAGATGTCAATAATAGTATATTTTTATGTGAAACCTCTCTTTCCTTATTACTTCCTATTAACTGCAACGATGACCAAAACTATGTCTGCCGACTCCCAACAACTTTTATTCATCATACTCCTTTTAAGTGAAGTCATTACTCTCAATAAGATCAATATGAACTCTTTGTTTCTTTTTATTCTTTTTCATCTTTTCTTTTATTCACTCAAGATCATGGCAAAATAATCAAGCCCTTGACTCAACACTAATCTTTATTATATATGTAGCTCATGGACTCGATTACATAGAGAGATCATAAAGCAAAACTCAAAACTAGATCATGCCATAAACTTTATTCTACTAGATCAAGATACTACTAATAGGATCGAACTAAGAAAAACGGTAAAGATAGGAGTTGTGATGGTGATACGATACCGAGGCACCTCCCCCAAGCTTGGCGGTTGCCAAGGGGAGTGCCCATACCCATGTGATTATATCTCCTTTGGTGAAGAAGGTGGAGGTGATGGATAGTCGCACATCGAGCGTAAGAGGTCCTCCAACTTGCGGATAATGCCCTTGAGTGCAATAATATGCTCCTTCAACAAAATATTTTCACTTGTGAGATACTTGTTTTGAATACGAGCTAACTCAATCATCTTGAAAGCTTCAATTTCAGTTGGGGTAAGAAGATTGTGATCAAGTTGAAGGATGTCTTCTGCTGCCGGAGCTTGGTTCTCCGTGACCTTCTTGATCCCTTCATCCTTGTTGATCTCCATGTGTTCTTCCCTCTTCAGCTCTATCTTCATTAGCCAAGCATATTTGTCACCATTGTTGGAGGAGGGGACGACATGATGCATGGCCTTGACAACCCTGACAGAGAACAGCTCGAAACAAGAACAGAGGATATTTGTGTGATACAGGAGTCAAAACCTTCAGGAGAATATATAATGAATTCTTACCGACCAAAATACGTATCGTGCAAGAAAACGGAGTCCGGAGGGCACACAAGGTGCCCACGAGGTAGGGGGCGCGCCCAGGGGGGTAGGGCGCGCCCTCCACCCTCTTGGGGCCCTCGTGTCCTTCCCGGACTGCCACTTATTTTTCTATTTTTCTAAATATTCCAAAACGGAGAAATATTGCCTTAAAAATTGTTTTGGAGTTGGTTTACTTACCGTACCACATACCTATTCCTTTTCGGAGTCTGAAACGGTCTGGAAAGTGTCCCTTATGTATTCCTCTGGGGTTACGGTTTCAATAACATTGGTTTCAACATTTATAGGATTACTTGAGATATAATGTTTGATTCTTTGACCGTTTACCACCTTCGGATTTGTGCCTTCGAAGTTGTTGATTTTTATGGCACCGGAACGATAAACCTCCTTGATAACGTAGGGGCCTTCCCATTTAGAGAGAAGTTTTCCTGCAAAAAATCTTAAACGAGAGTTGTATAGCAATACATAATCACCTACATTAAACTCACGCTTTTGTATCCTTTTGTCATGCCATCTTTTAACTTTTTCTTTAAACAACTTGGCATTTTCATACGCTTGGGTTCTCCATTCATCAAGTGAGCTAATATGAAATAACCTCTTCTCACCGGCAAGTTTGAAATCATAATTGAGCTCTTTAATAGCCCAGTATGCCTTATGTTCCAGTTCGAGAGGTAAGTGACATGCTTTTCCATAAACCATTTTATACGGAGACATACCCATAGGATTTTTATATGCAGTTCTATAGGCCCATAATGCATCATCAAGTTTCTTAGACCAATTCTTTCTAGATCTATTAACAGTCTTTTGCAAAATTAATTTGAGCTCTCTATTGCTCACTTCTACTTGACCACTAGACTATGGGTGATAAGGAGATGCAATTCTATGATTGACGTCATACTTAGCAAGCATTTTACGGAAAGCACCATGAATAAAATGTGAACCACCATTAGTCATTAAATATCTAGGGACTCCAAACCTTGGAAAAATAACTTCCTTAAGCAGTTTAATAGAAGTGTTATGATCAGCACTACTAGTTGGAATAGCTTCTACCCACTTAGTAACGTAATCAACAGCAACTAAAATATGTGTATATCCATTAGAGGTAGGAAAAGGTCCCATATAATCAAAGCCCCAAACATCAAATGGTTCAATAACAAGAGAATAATTCATAGGCATTTCTTGACGTCTACTAATATTACCAATTCTTTGACATTCGTCACAAGACAAGACAAACTTACGGGCATCCTTGAAGAGAGTAGGTCAATAAAAACCGGATTGCAATACCTTATGTGCAGTTCTATCTCCAGCGTGGTGTCCTCCATAAGCTTTGGAGTGACACTTGCCTAGGATTTGTTCTTGTTCATGCTCAGGTACACAACGTCTAATAACACCATCTACTCCTTCTTTATAAAGATGTGGTTCATCCCAAAAGTAATGTCTCAAGTCATAGGAAAACCTTTTCTTTTGCTGGTATGTGAAACTAGGCGATATGAATTTGGCAACAATATAATTAGCATAATCAGCATACCATGGAGTACTACGAGAAGTATTTATGACATTTAATTGCTCATCAGGAAAGCTATCATCAATAGGTAGTGGGCCATCAAGAACATTTTCTAACCTAGACAAGTTGTCTGCAACGGGGTTCTCAGATCCCTTTCTATCAACAATATGCAAATCAAATTCTTGTAGCAAGAGAACCCATCTAATGAGTCTAGGTTTAGCATCTTTATTTTCCATCAGGTATTTAAAAGCAGCATGATCAGTGTGAATAGTTACTTTAGAATCAACAATATAAGGTCTGAACTTATCACAAGCAAATACAACTGCTAAGAATTCTTTTTCAGTAGTAGGATAATTTCTTTGAGCATTGTCTAGAGTCTTACTAGCATAATGGATAACATTTAATTTCTTATCAACTCTTTGCCCTAGAACAACACCTACAGCATAATCACTAGCATCACACATAATTTCAAAGGGTAAATTCCAATCAGGTGGCTGAACAATAGGTGCAGAGATCAATGCTTTCTTAAGTATTTCAAATGCTTCTACACAATCATCATCAAAAACAAATGGTGTATCTTTTTGCAATAGATTAGTCAGAGGCCGAGAAATTTTTGAGAAGTCCTTAATGAACTTCCTATAAAATCCTGCGTGACCAAGGAAACTTCTTATACCTTTGATGTCCTTGGGACATGGCATCTTTTCAATAGCATCAACCTTGGCTCTATCAACTTCAATACCTCTTTCAGAGACTTTATGCCCCAAGACAATACCTTCATTAACCATAAAGTGGCACTTTTCCCAATTCAAGACAAGATTAGTTTCTTCACATCTCTGCAAAACTCGATCAAGATTTCTCAAGCAATCATCAAAAGAGGACCATAGACGGAAAATTCGTCCATGAAAACCTCACAAATCTTTTCACAAAAGTCAGAGAATATGGCCATCATGCATCTTTGAAAGGTAGCAGGTGCATTACATAAACCAAAAGGCATACGTCTATAAGCAAAAGTACCAAAAGGGCATGTAAAAGTAGTCTTTGATTGATCTTTAGCCGACACATGTATTTGAGAGAAACCAGAATAACCATCTAAGAAGCAATAATGTGTATGTTTGCATAATCTTTCTAGCATTTGATCAATAAAAGGTAAGGGGTAATGATCTTTCTTAGTAGCCTTATTTAATTTACAGAAATCAATTACCATCCTATATCCTGCAATATTTCTTTGTGGAATCAATTCATCTTTATCATTAGGAACAACACTAATGCCTCCCTTCTTAGGGACACAATGAACAGGACTTACCCACTGACTATCAGCAACGGGATAAATTATACATGCCTCCAAAAGCTTTAGTATTTATTTTCTTACCACTTCTTTCATTTTAGGAATCAGACGTCGTTGAGGATCACGAACTGGTTTGGCATCTGCTTCCAAATTAATTTTATGTTGACATAGAGTGGGACTAATGCCCTTAAGATCATCAAGAGTATATCCAATAGAAGCACGGTGCTTCTTCAGAGTTTTCAATAATCTTTCTTCTTCATGCTCTAAAAGGTTAGCACTAAAAATAATAGGATATATCTTCTTTTCATCAAGATAAGCATATTTAAGATTATCAGGCAACGATTTAAGCTCAAACACGGGATCACCCTTGGGTGGAGGAGGATCCCCTAAGATTTCAACAGGCAAATTGTGTTTCAGAATAGGTTCTTGTTTAAAGAATACTTCATCTATTTCCCTTCTTTCATTCATGAATATATCATTTTCATGGTCTAGCAAATAATGTTCTAAAGGATCACTAGGTGGTACGGCAATAGAAGCAAGACCAATAATTTGATCCTTACTAGGCAATTCTTCTTCACGGTGTTGTTTACTAAATTTAGAGAAATTAAAATCATGAATCATATCATCCAAGCCAATAGTAACAACATTCTTTTCGCGGTCTATCTTAGCATTAACAGTGTTCAAGAAGGGTCTACCAAATATAATGGGACAAAAGCTATCTTGTGGGGAACTGAGAACAAGAAAATCTGCAGGATATTTAGTTTTCCCACATAAGACTTCAACATCTCTAACAATTCCCACTGCTGAAATAGTATCTCTATTGGCAAGTTTAATTGTGACATCAATATCTTCTATTTCAGCGGGTGCAATTTCATGCTTGATTTCTTCATATAAGGTATAAGGTATAACACTAGCACTAGCACCCATATCACATAAGCCATGATAACAATGATTTCCTATTTTAACAGAAATAAAAGGCACGCCTACCACATGTTTATGTTTATCTTTAGCTCCAGGTTTAGCAATTCTAGCAGTTTCACCGCAGAACTGAATAACATGCACATCAATATTATCAGCCAAGAGATCTTTAACAATAGCAATAGGTTCAACTTTAACTTGCTCAGAAGGTGTGTAAGTTCTAATATTTCTTTTACGAACCACAGTTGAAGCTTTAGCATGATCCTTTATTCTAACAGGAAAAGGTGGTTTCTCAACATAAGAAGTAGGAACAATAGGATCATTATAAGTGACAGTCTTTTCTTCAACTTTAATAGGTGCAGCTACTTTTACTTCTATGGGAGGATGATATTTAAACCACTTCTCCTTGGGGAGATCAACATAAGTAGCAAAAGATTCACAGAAAGAAGCTACTATCTCAGAGTCAAGTCCATATTTAGTGCTAAACTTACGGAAAATATCGGAATCCATAAAAGATTTAACACAATCTAACTTAGGTGTCATACCTGACTCCTTACTTTCGTCGAGATCCCAATCTTCGGAGTTGCGTTTAATTCTATCCAACAATTCCCATTTAAATCCAATAGTATTCATCATAAAAGAGCCAGCACAAGAAGTATCGAGCATGGTGCGATTGTTTTCAGAAAGCCGAGCATAAAAGTTTTGAATAATTGTTTCTCTTGGGAGCTCATGATTGGGGCATGAATATAACATTGATTTAAGGCTCCCCCAAGCTTGAGCGATGCTTTCTCCTTCGCGAGGCCAAAAATTATATATATAATTGCAATCATGATGAACAAGATGCATAGGATAATACTTTTGATGAAATTCCAATTTCAATCTTCTATAGTTCCATGATCTCATATCATCACATAGCCTACCATGTCAATGCATCTCCCTTCAAAGATAAAGGGAAAACCTTCTTCTTAGCAACATCATCGGGTATACCTGCAAGCTTAAATAATCCACAAACTTCATCCACATATATTAGGTGCTCATCAGGATGCTTTGTTCCATCTCTTGTAAAAGGATTAGCTAGCGGTTTTTCTATCATACCCGAAGGAAATTCAAAGGGGACATTTTAATTTTCAGTAGGTTGAGGAGCAACTCTTTGATCTACTGGTCGGGGTGAAGATACCCCGAACAAGCCCCTCAGACGGTTACTTTCCATAGTAACAAGTGACAGTAAATTTCAGCACACTATATAAATTTTTCCTTACCAAATTCCACCTACCAAAGGCGCTTCACTCCCCGGCAACAGCGCCAGAAAAGAATCTTGATGACCCACAAGTATAGGGGATCTATCATAGTCCTTTCGATAAGTAAGAGTGTCGAACCCAACAAGGAGCAGAAGGAAATGATAAGCGGTTTTCAGCAAGGTATTCTCTGCAAGTACTGAAATAAGTGGTAACAGATAGTTTTGTGATAGGATAATTTGTAACGAGCAACAAGTAACAAAAGTAAACAAAGTGCAGCAAGGTGGTCCAATCCTTTTTGTAGCAAACGACAAGCCTGGACAAACTCTTATATAAGGAAAAGCGCTCCCGAGGACACATGGGAATATCGTCAAGCTAGTTTTCATCACGTTCATATGATTCGCGTTCGGTACTTTGATAATTTGATATGTGGGCGGACCGGTGCTTGGGTGCTGTTCTTACTTGAACAAGCATCCCACTTATGATTAACCTCTATTGCAAGCATCCGCAACTACAACAAAAGTATTAAGGTAAACCTAACCATAGCATGAAACATATGGATCCAAATCAGCCCCTTACGAAGCAACGCATAAACTAGGGTTTAAGCTTCTGTCACTCTAGGAACCCATCATCTACTTATTACTTCCCAATGCTTTCCTCTAGGCCCAAATAATGGTGAAGTGTTATGTAGTCGACATTCACATAACACCACTAGAGGCACAACATACATCTCATCAAAATATCGAACGAATACCAAATTCACATGACTACTAATAGCAAGACTTCTCCCGTGTCCTCAGGAACAAACGTAACTACTCACAAAGCATATTCATGTTCATAATCAGAGGGGTAATAATATGCATAAAGGATCTGAACATATGATCTTCCACCCAATAAGCCAACTAGCATCAACTACAAGGAGTAATCAACACTACTAGCAACCTACTAGTACCAATCCCGGACTTGGAGACAAGAATTGGATACAAGAAATGAACTAGGGTTTGGAGATGAGATGGTGCTGGTGAAGATGTTGATGGAGATTGCCCTCTCCCGATGAGAGGAGCGTTGGTGATGACGATGGCGATGATTTCCCCCTCCCGGAGGGAAGTGTCCCCGGCAGAACAGCTCTGCCAGAGCCCTAGATTGGTTCCGCCAAGGTTCCGCCTCGTGGCGGCGGAGTTTCGTCCCGAAAGGTTGCTTAAGATTTTTCTCTAGACGAAAACCTCATATAGCAGAAGATGGGCATCGGAGAGCCAACAAAGGGCCCACGAGGTAGGGGGCGCGCCCTGGGGGGTAGGGCGCGCCCCCGCCCTCGTGGACAGGTGGGCCCCCCTCTTGTGAACTTCTTCCGCTGGATATTTTTTATATTTTCCAAAAATGACTTTCGTGGAGTTTCAGGACTTTTGGAGTTGTGCAGAATAGGTCTCTAATATTTGCTCCTTTTCCATTTCAGATTCCATTGCGGCATTCTCCTCCTTATGTAAACCTTGTAAAATAAGAGAGAATAGGCATAAGTATTGTAACATAACGTGTAATAACAGCCCATAATGCAATAAATATCGATATAAAAGCATGATGCAAAATGGACGTATCAACTCCTTCTATGGCTGGACGTATTGCTGGCCTACTCCAGTCATCGCTACAAACGGCTGTTACAGCAGTATGTTACTTTCCTATGATATCATGATGGCTTGCTTATATTACTGTCAACATTTACTGAAAAAATATTCATGCTCTAACATGTTGTTCTTAAGATTGACTACATCAAGAGCCCTTTTTTATTTGACTCCAACTTTTTTTAGGGTTATTTGACTCCAACTTGATATGATGTTGTAGGCCGCCTAGTGTCCCTACCCTTCCTAATCCCAGAACCTTTCGAAGAAAAGCGGCATGGCAATTGCAGCTGGTTCCTGGCTCGATCAGACGACGGCGAACGATTGCTGATCGTTCGCACGTACTGGACGTGTTGGTTCGCGGAATACAATCACAGTCACTGCAAGGACTTTGAGCAGGATCCCAGCTTCTCTGGGCCTTTAGGAATTTTTGACTGGAGGTTGGTAAGTAGCCTTGGTACACGCTCTCTGTTTGTCGGACTGAATTATCCGATTAACCAGGAGATAACCGATGGCAAGGATCATGACGGCAGCGCGGTATCGTTCATCAGGCAAAACTGTGTGTACACAGTGTACCATGCGTCTCTGCATGCACCATACCCTGATATGTGCCGCCATGCTCTGCAACCCAAAGTGGGAGAGAGTGTCGCAAGTATCATACTTTGACCTGCTGGCTGGAGTTTCCCCCGTCAGGCACCCATCTGGTTCAAGCCGTCACCAATCTCCACAACTTAATAAATAGTAACGTCTAACCGAGCCGCTTAGTTAGATGCGCATACACTTGGTGTAGTAGGATCTTTATTTAGTTTGATGCATACACTTGTTCTTTTTTGGTAGCCCTTTTGTAATGATGGTTGATGTTTGGTTTGGAAGAGAGAGCTGCATCTTCACTCTTCCGCCTGCTTATCGCTTCATTGCACCCCAGCCCTGGTTGTTGCTGCTGCTGTTTTCAATGTACAATCAGTAGTGTATTAAATCATTGGTTGAATAAATGTGTTGTTAGAATGACAAACACAATGTTTTGGAAGTCGTTGCACGGTTCGATCCTTTAGTGCCCGGTACCGTACGTAGCGCATACTATTTTTTGTACGGAACACATTTTCCACTTGTTGATAACATGCAGCCCACTGATGAAGGCCCAATAGAGAAGCCCATAGTTAACTGGAAGGGAGGCTCTCACATGAATCCGGCCCAGGTACATGCTCATGGTCCCCTAAACATAAATAAGTCAATAAATAAATAAAGCTAAATGCTCATGCACCAGTTCTTTAAATTCACGATTTAACATGAGGATATTATTTCCTATGATAGTGTCGTTACATTCCGTCGATATTATTCTTCGGCAAAGATAGCGACCAGTCTTCTTTCTCCCAGCATTTTCTTCCTGCAACCAGCGGACCCATGCAAATCGTAGTCAACATCGTAAACAGATCCGGTCCATTTTTATTTTTCAATAAGAATGTCCAACCCAGCCCAGCACATTGGTGACAGCACTTTATCCTCCGACTTGGTGCGCTCGCCGCGGCACCGCCGTCCGGCCCTGTCAACATAGTTTTTTTTAAACGGTCCCTGTCAACATAGTGAATCGGGAGAGGACTGTAGTTGTGAGTATGACAGTACGGACCCACCAGGTCTACTCCCGAACACAAGCAAGCGCCTCTTTTACTACTCAGATGAACCACTCATTTTTTTTACTCTAATCCACCCTGCTGATATCTGGGACCCACATCATTTTCAACGTATAGTCAATTAACGACAGAATTGCACAAATTTTTTTAGTAGTAATTCGGAGGAGCATGCTATAAACTGGGTTGTGCGGTCTTTGTGGCCCATCTAACAACATGACCAGCCCAGCAGTTTTTTCTTTTGGAAAATAGGTAGCCCAGTATTTCTTTTTGAAGAATACCCAAGCTAGGCCTATTTGTTTTCTTCGACTTAATGGGCTGCAAATCTTTCAAGACGAGGAGGGATGCATTCCGGCCTGGCCAAAGAGTATGGTCAGTGTCTGTTAAAAGTAATATCAAAAGGGGTTGAAAATTCCAAAAAAATTATAGCAAATGGGATATTAGTTTCTTTTTTTATTTTTGTTCTTCACTGATATCTTATACGTATTTCATTGGATTTAACATGACATAGTACTAATTTATTTTTAAATTTATTTTAGTATGGCTACTAATTATTGGATTAAGAATATTTTGTTCCCCAGCAAAAATTTGCGAATTTCAAAATTTCCCACATATTTTCAAAATCTGGGGCGCACCGGTTGGGAGGCTGACCTGTGGGCGTACTAAGTTGACGCGTACGCAGGGCTTGTCAACTTAGTCAACAAACGATTTTAGCAGCAGTAACCATTGGATTTGAATCGAACGGTCCTGCTGCTTCTTCAATCGTTGCTCTTCTTGCACCAGCCGCCTAAACCAGCGCCGGCGAGACCGCCTACTCCTGCCTCCAGTGGCTGGCTGTGCTGCCGTTGAGGCCTCATCGCCCCCTACTACCCCCACCGCTAGCCAGGCCCTACGGCGACGGCAGCCTCACACCGCAGCCGAACCAGTGAACCCTCGTACTCCTCTTCGCATGGGCATCCACTGCCGCGTCTTCCCCGGCTCCGTGTCGTCCCCTTCCCAGGCCTCGCCGTCGTCCACTGCCTTGGTGCTCTCGGCGCGGCGTGGGCAATGTGGTCAACGACCGAGTTCCATCGGAGGAGTACTGTGCGTGGAGAGGCTGACAGCTGGGTCCACGGCCACAGCCCAGTTTTTGTGTGATTTGCCAAGTAAGTCGCTTTGTCGGGCCTGTTGGGCTGCAAATCTTTCAAGACGAGGAGAGCTATCATTCAGCTGGCCGAGAAAATGGCCTATCAGTAATGAGAAATGGGCTGTACATTTTTAAAACACGTCAAACCAGCAATTAGTTTCAAATTTCTTTTTTTTTCATTTCGAGATTTTAAATTGCATTGATATTTATGCATGGACAATTTGTTGGATTTTATATTGATATATATTTATTTTTAAAATCAGTTTGAACGTCACTCAAAATTTTGGGATTAAAAACAGTTCAGACCGCACCGAAATATGCAAAATTTCGTATAAATTTTTAACCGTGGCCACAGTATGGGCTGTAATGCTAACAAAAAGAATATGGGCTCCAAAAAACCCTTAAGAATTAGCAAATGGGCTTTAAATTATTAGAAATAATGGCAGATGAGTTGTATGATGTTTTCCACAAATTTGAGGCTTTCCTAAAAAGGTTGGCCGACAGCAAAGGATTGTTGGATGTCCATCCAACGACCGTCGTCTTCTTCAATCTCTGCTCTTCTGCTCGGCCGCTCAAACAAGCGCCAAGGGACTGCTCGCTCTCTCCTCCCCGCGGCCGGATGTGCTGCCGCGCAGGCCTCACCGCCCCACCGTACTCCCATCGCTGGCCTAGCCATCCCTCTACTCACCCAAACCTGTTGTTATTCTCTGGCGACGGCAGACGAACTAGTAAACCCTCGTATAGTTGTACTCCCCTCCACGTGGGAAACAACTGTTGAGTCTTCCCTGCCTCCGTGTCATTCCCTTCCTAGGCCTCGCCGTAGTCCACCGCCCTGGTGCTCTCGGCGCGGCCTGGTCAACGTAGTCAACGACCGACATGCATCTGAAGTGGACTATACGTGGAGAGGCTGACAGCTGGGTCCACGGACGCACGCAAGGAAATGCCTCCTTATTACGTGCAAAATAATGATTCCTGCACCTGACATCTGGGACCCACCGAAAGGGCCTCTATATTTTGAGAAAAAAACGTTACCTCCACTGACAACTCAGACCCACCAGCTATATCTTCGCACACAAGGAAGTGCCTCCTTATTATGCAAAAAAAATGAATACTCCCCCTGTTAGCTGGGAGCCAGTATAGTGGCAGGCTGACTTGTGGGCCTACTAAGTTGACGGGGACGGAGGGCTTTGTCAACTTGGTCAATATGCACGATTCTAGCTCTAGTGACCGTACGATGCCCATCCAACGGCCGTAGTGCTTCTTCAACCTCTGGTCTTCTTGCTCCTGCCGCCCAAACCAGCGCCGGTCGTGCCTCGTGCTCCTGCCTCCCGTGGCCGGCTGTGCTGCCACGGAGGCCTCACTGCCCCTACTACTCCCACCGCTGGCCAGGCCATCCCTCCACTCACCCACACCCCTTGTTATTCTGCGGCGATGGCAGCCTCACACCGCAGCCAAACCAGTGAACCCTCGTACTCCTCTCCACGCGGGCTTCCGCTGCCGCGTCTTCCCCGGATCAGCGTCGTCCCCTTCCTAGGCCTCGTCGTCGTCCACCACCCTGGTGCTCTCGGCGCGGCGTGGTCAACGTGGTCAAGGAACGGCTTGCATCGGACGTGGATCAGACGTGGAGAGGCCGATACCGGGTCCACATACCGCAGAAAGAAGTGCCTCCTTATTACACGCAAAATAATTATTCCTCCACCTGACAGCGGGGACCCAGCGGACAGGCCACCGTATTTCGCGAAAAAACATTTCCCCCTGACTGCTAGGACCCACCAGCTACATCTTCGCACGCAAGGAAGTGCGTCCAGGAAAAAACGATTCGCCCCCCTGACTGCTGGGACCTACCAGCTACATCTTCGCAGGCAAGGAAGTGCCTGACAGTCGGGACCCACCTGGTTGAAGCGTATGTAGAATTGTCATTCTGGTCGCGAACGTGTAAGTACAAATTGGTCGATGTAGAGGCGTGCACGTGTCGTAGTAGAGGCGCGCACGTAGCATGTACACGTACGTATAGCGGCCAGTGTGCAAGAAAGAAAATATGACCACGTACGTACATATGGGTAGGGTCTCGAACGCCTACTCGTGCATACGTACGGCCAGGCCTCGTGTACATGGCTGGGTCGGAATGGAGAAACTGCGTCGTCCTCGTGTTCATGAGGAGGAAACGGAACGCGTCGTGTTCATCGGGAGGCAACGGAACGCGTGGGAGCCAACCGGCTTGGACGGAACAGCCGATGGAAACGAGGCCTGGCGTACCGCAGAACGGAGGAAACGGCCTTGTGTTTGACCGGCCACGGTCGAAACGGGATCCTGTTCATCGGGAGGGGTCTGGCGTACCGCAAAACGGAGGAAACGGACCTCCTACGATCGAAACGGGGGTCCTGTTGATAGGGAGGGGTGTGGTGTACCGCAAAACGGAGGAAACGGACTTGTGTTGGAGCGCTACGGTCGAAACGGGGGTCCTGTTCATCGGGAGGGGTGTGGCGTACCACAAAACGGGACTCCACGGGATACTATTCATCTCCACCGTCGACCCCCTCCAGCCTCCACGGGCTAATGTTCATCCACCGTCGACCTCCTCCGGCCTCCACCTACGACTGTTCATCCACGGGCTCTTGTTCATCCAAAGATCCACCGCAAGACTACTCCACGGATCTTCGCTCAACCAGCCCTCTCCACGGGCTCTGCTCAACCACCCTCCATGAGCTACTGTTCATCCAGCCCTCCACAGTCTCATCGCTCATCCTTCCCTCCACGGGTGGTCCTGTTCATCCAGCCCTCCACGGGTCCTGTTCATCCAGCCCCAACCGGCTCGTCGATCGGGGTCCTGTTCATCCAGAGGCAACACCACGGGTCCTGTTCATCCACCCCACCGGGAACTATCCATCCAAACCCCCCAAAGAACGCCATTGCTCATCCAGAGGCGGCATCGATCGGCTTGATTAGCATCGATGAGCGGCGAATCACTCAATCGGGTTCGATTAACAGCCATCGATCGATCGCTCGGGTTCGAAGAACGCGTAACTTCGGTCTGTCAATCGCCGGGTTTAGTTAGAGCCCAAGGCCTCGCTCGGGTTCAGTTAGAGCCCAGCGCCTCGCAACCACGCGCGTGCGTGTACGAGAGAAACGTGCATCGCTCGGCCCCAACCACCCACCGTAACCTTGAACACCCTAATATTTTCCTCCCCCTCGCTTCTACCATGGTTTTTTCCGTCATGGACGGCCCAGAGAATGTCATGCAGCTGCGTCTCCGGCCCGCCCTGGACGAAAAGCCCATTTTCTGTCATGATTTTTTGTCATAGAAGTAGGACCCCACCACATCTATGATGATACCGGGTTTTGTCACAGTTATCATCATAGAAGTGTCATAAGTATGATAGAAAAAAAATTCGTTCGGCCAAAAATGTCACGAATGTGTCTTTTTTTTGTAGTGAAAGGGAGGACATTAGAAACACACGTGGCTTCTAATTATGAGGATTAGAGGTGGAGGGCTGGCTCTAATTAGTCAACTAGGACTAACTAGAACTAGATCAACTAAAGGAGGCTCCAAAACTTGTATCTCAAAAGGGTGGAAATCCTCTAGTATATATAGGTTGGAGGGGAGAGAGAGGGCTGCCACCAAGGAGGAAGGATTCCCCAATTCAGCCTCCCTTTCCCACCCCAAGAGGGAAAGGGACGCCTACCCTATTGGGCCTTGGTGGCCCAATTCCTTCTCCACCACTTGGTCTTTTTATGCCCGTTGATATTAAATTAAATATATAATTGTTCTAAATACCTCTAAACCATTTTATATATATATATATATATGTGTGTGTGTGTGTGTGTGTGTGTGTGTGTGTATGTATGTATGTATGTTAGCATCCCCGGAAACATTTTCCACCTATATATAACTTATCGGTAATACCCGGTATTATCCGATACTCTCTGAAACCCTTCCGGTGACCCCGAAACGCTTCCAGGTCCTCTCGGAACTATTCTGAATATTCATGAAACAATTCCACAAATATATTCTCATGACTCCCGTCCCACTAACACTCAGCAGATCATAATTTCCTTAAGCTTGTGACCCAATAGGTTCGGTAACCCATAAACATGAACGAAACCGTTCGTTCAATGACCGATAGCGGGACCGTGGACGTCCATATCGTTCCCCACAAGCACATGGATGATATTCGAGTGAACCTTTGGTTATCATGTGACGCTCCCTTTCCTTCGCAATACTTCACAAAACCTGGGATGCATCGGCATCCTCCTGAGTCATCAGTATGCTCATTATACCGAAATCCTCGTTGCCAGTTTTGTTCTTCTTTCTCGCTATTGTGTTTCGGCGTCACAGTGATGAAGTCACGTGTGTCTGGCCAGATGATGATTGATGTCGTTACACCGAGAGGGCCCTAAGAATATACCTCCATCATCAGAGGAGAAAATCCCACTCTTGAGCTATCCGACCACTTGTCAAACTTTCCGATCAACCTGTAAGGTGTCGTTACGATCACCATGTTACATGTGACGTTTGAGCAACCCCAAAGCCCATCATACGGTAAGAAGTGACCGCGATGTCTAAGGAGCAAAATCACACATTAATACTTCATGTTACTACAACTGAATACAGACGATATTAATTCAATTCACAACAAACAAGTTTGGGTCGATTCAATATGATCGTTCTTCCAATTTCATAATCTCAAAGTTGTTTTAGGACTATCGTTTAACACTTTAAGTGTATCCTAAGATCCAAAAAACGTGATCACAAACAACACTTGAGCTAGTCCTAGAGGCAAGACTAGGAACCTTTTATTTAACCATTTATTATTCCACATGTGCATATGAGTTTCCACTGAATCGCATATTCCAGGATGATAGCAGTTATAGCATGAAATATAAACTTTATAATTATGAATATGGAAATATAATGATACAAATATTGTTGCCTCTATGACATATTTCCAACAGTCTCCCACTTGCACTAGAGTCAATAATCTAGTTAACACTTTTAACTTTTACACCAATGGCAATCCGGTGTCAGTCCATTCTATGCTTGTGGTATAGACTTTGACTTATCGAATCTGACAACTTCAGATCCTGTATCATTTGCATTTCAATGCATCCATCATGCTTTCACATGAATTCATAATTTATGTGAAACAAGCTTAGTATATATTGAATCACTGGCAAGACTTTAGATTCCTTAGTATATGAGAACAATGTTCTATTTGCACAATCATCTAGAAACCATCCTAAGTTCATGAATGAACCTTTGATTCATCACCCTCTATTGTTGCTTCTAAAGAGACAGTATACTCAGCCTTCTGTTATAGAATTCACGACAATAACTTTCTTAGACCAATTCCAACTTAATGTGTCACCATAAATCCTTTAGTTGGAATCGAAATTCGCTTGGAGCACCAACTGAAGATTTTTGTCGATGTACTACTTACATCAAGCATGTATTGATGTAAACTCCTTACACCAATCTCTTCATTTTCTCCGTATGCGAGAAACATGTCGTCAGTTCTCAATGACATTTTCACTGTTGTCCTGTGATCAACAATTTGAATTTTTTGGTAACTTTACTCACAACTTACTTGGAGTACTGGACTTATATGGTTATTTACATACCATGGATTTAACACAAGTGTGATTGAAATCATGTATTTCACTCATTAGTATTTCAATATACCGATTCTTGCTAAGAACTCCTTCCATGTGACTTTGACAAGAAAACTCTTCTTGACATATTTCATACTAAACTGCTTTAGTATTTTGTCAATATGTATTTTGGCTAAGCCCGATTAGATACTACTATCTCCATAAATTATCATGTCTAATACAAGGACTATATTGCTAAGTACTTTACTGAAAATCTATTTTCAATAAAGTCTTAATTAGTGTCAAGAAATTTATATAATTTCCAATCAACAATGTGTCATGCACACACAGTGTTTAGAAATATTATTATGCTCCCATTTTCTTTACAAGCATCTTTGTTTCTATCAATGAAATCATAGTATTTGATTAATTCATCAAAACAAAGATTCCAACTCCACTATGCGTACTTCAGATCATTACTGGATCTCTTGAAGTTTGCACACTTACTAGCATCCTATGGATCGAGAAAATTACCTCAGACCGTATCAAATATACAACCTTGGTTCTATTTCCATCTCATGGGAATCATTTTGACATCCATCTATTATATCTCATAACTGAAAGATTTAGTAATTGCTAGTTTAATCCGAACTTACTTTAAGTATTATTATGATGAGACAATCTCATCATAATCAACTCCATGATCTTGTCATAAACTATTTGCAACAAGTCAAGCATTATATATTTTTTATCTTTGTCAATTTATAGATCCGTCACTACACTTTAGACTTGAATTATATGTATGGATACTATCTCAGATTATTTGGGCGTACAGCCAATTTCGGAGTCAGTGCCCATCAATGCTTCTTTGTGTATTATAGGTTCATTGTTTGTTTCAACAATATTTCGTCTGCATACCTTGAAGGTCTGTACAAATTTTCCAACCTATATAGTTTAGTTGGATGTTCGACCGAAGTATCTATATCCTATGTAGAGGCTTCTGTATCAGTCGCGATAAGAAATTTTAGAACCACTTATAGCATTTCTTCTCTTTGAGTTGATCAGGAAGATTTTGTAATCTTGTCAAATTGCACCATCATCCCACTCACTCTTTTGCAGAAAACATTTTGTTCAAAATTTCCGCACTCTGTGACAAAACATTTTGCCTCGGTGTAGTGATAGAGGAATACCCAACCATTTGGGATAACCTACAAAGTAGCACTTATGTCGACAAATTTAATGACACTCTTTTTAGTGTAAAATACATAGTCTCTAAAGCACCACATTAAAAGTATATTGGCGGAACTATCAATGTCATTTCTGACCTCACCATGTCATATATAGCTTAATTACATCTGCTCAAAACACTCTTCTCTTAGTAGTGTTTCTAGGAGGTGCAAGCTGTTAAATTCTTTTATAGCTTATCACATTCGCTAAATTTGTAACTCAAATATTCTTTTAGGAAATCCAATTGTAGAAACATAATTTTCTTGTTACAATAACTTTTACTTCATTCTAAAAATCTTTTTGAAACATTTCAAAAGATCTAGATTTATGTCTCAATATAAATATCTACTTGATTCATCCTTGAAGATAGATAAATCCACTACTTGTAAGGACACTTATTGGACTACATACATCAATAAGCATATTTCCAAAAAAACAATTTCTCGCTCTTTATGGCATGTGAATGACATTTTAGTGTACTTCACTATTTGGACAAAAGTTGCAAGTGTTAGATGATTCATAATCATATAACTCCAAAAATCCATCACTACAGAATTTCTCCATGCGGGTTTCTCCAATGTGACTAAATGCAGTGCCACACACATATGTGGTATTTTTAGTCTTGCGGCATTTAGCGTAAGTGTTATGACGTTCAATCCTTATCGTCAATATTCATAATTTACATCCTATTCAAAATAGGAGTATGACTCTTTTGTTCATTACATCGAACTATTGTTCTCTTATGAACAAGCTTCTTGCAACCTCTATGCAATGGGATAGAGTGTAAAAACTTTAAAATGAATTATGACAATAAATTCGGAGGTAATATATTAATGAAAAAGTATCATAACTATTTCAAAATTTTCAACACATATTTTAACCTCATTAATTTGTTGGTCATTAGGCCATAGTAACTTTTGCATCGATTCGCAACAACATGCAATCGAGTCGGTGTCCTTTGTGATCAGCTTTTAACCACAATTCCCGAAGAATTTAGTGTTTAACAATTTAATCACAATTATCAAGAATCAACCTTTACTTGACCAATTTTCTCTACATCATATAACTTAATTGTATGACGTTCATACCTGAGCTCAATCAAGGATAAAAAGATGGTGTTTGTTCATATTGATTGGATCTATCCCTCTACATCATGTCATCTTGCTTAAGGCGTTACTCCGTTCTTGTTAACTTAATAGACTAGATACATGCTGGATAGCGGTCAATGTGTGGAGTAATAGTAGATGCAGGCAGGAGTCGGCTACTTGTCACAGACGTGATGCCTATATACATGATCATTGCCTTAGATATCGTCATAACTATACGTTTTTCTATCAATTGCTCAACAGTAATTTGTTTACCCACCGTATGCTTTCTTTTAAGAGAGAAGCCTCTAGTGAAAACTATGGCCCCTAGGTCTATCTTTTATCATATTATTTTCAGATTTATAAAATCAAAAACACAAAAATACCTTGTTGTAATTTATTTAGTTTTATTTTATTTATTACTTTTACTTATCTTTTATATCTATCACTATCAGATCTCATCCTTGCAAGTAACCGTGAAGGGATTGACAATCCCTTTATCGCGTTGGATGCAAGTATTTGTTTATTTGTGTAACTGCAATTATTGGAGACTTCTGTGTTCCTCCTACTGGATTGATACCTTAGTTCTCAACTGAGGGAAATACTTATCTCTACTTTGCTGCATCACCCTTTCCTCTTCAAGGGAAAAACCAACGCAAGCTCAAGAAGTGGCACAGCAGCAGTAGCGCATGGAGCATCAGCTAGTAGAGGAGTAGGAGCGGCACAGCCAGCAACAGAGCAATTACGGAAGCAGAGCAACAGGAGGAGGAGCAGGCACGGGGCGCGGGACGAAGGGGCGACGGGTGCACACGGGACGCGGTCTGTGGCGCGGAGAGCACGAGGGTGACGGCGCGCCGGTCGGGCTTGCGCGGCGTTGGCGTACGACGACGGGTTGCACGGTTCTACGGCTAGGGGAAACGGAGGTGGGGGAAAAGAGGTCACAGAGGACCGGGAGCTCACGACGAAGCTCGAGGTAGGCTCATGGAGGTCGGAGAGGCTCGGGGTGTAGCGGATCGACGAGCGGCAATGGCGAACAATGTAGGAGAAGACCGAAGTGTGCGTCAGCACTGCAGCTCCATGGCTCCGATCCAGCATGTGTAGGTGCCGAGGACGAGGCAGCGATGCTCCCGAACCTGATCCTTTTTGACGCGGAACCTGGTGGCCGCGGGATCGACAACTTGCGCAGCATGGTGGCTTCGGGCTTCGAAGAAAAAGAAGGGGGCGAGGCAAGGGAGAAAAGTGGGTGGCCTAGGGTCTGTCTAGGGGCTCGGGGCGACGCCTTATCCTCCGAGGGAGCCGTGGGATAGCCAGCACGTCGCCCAGGGGCACGACCATGGCGTGGATGTCCGCCACGAGCCCCTGCCTCTCTCTAGCAGGAGGTTGGGGATGAGTGGGGGTGTGTGGTTGGGCCTCGCCTAGTCCACATGGGCCTGCCTCTTTATTTTTGTTTCTTTTCTTTCTGTAGTTTCCTTTTTTGTTTTTCTTATTTCCTCTACTGTTTCTATTTAATTTAGCTAACAAATGAATTTTGCTTCACATGATACTTAGCACACAAATACTAGGTACTGTTTCAAAGTTGCACACAAAGTTTGGAGGCAAGTGGAGTTAAATAAATAAATGTTTATTTTGAAAAATGTCATTTTAGTTGATGTTGGACCACTCATTAATTTTCTAGGAATTTATTTGTCAGCCAAATGAAGTCAGTTGCAACATGACAATGATCAGGGGAAATTATAGGATATTGTGAACATTTTAGTTTTACTGTTGGAAGAAATAATTTATTTGACTTTTATTTAAAATTTGAAATTGGCTTTGATTTTCATCAAGTGGCAATTTGGTTTAGTTAAACTTGATGATATGGCACCATTAGTATGAAGTCACTGTAGCATGACACTGGGGGTGTTACATTTATGTCCTTTCAAATGTTTAAAAAGAGCAAATCAAAGAACTTTAATCCTTGTCGGTGTTAGAGGTTGGCCATGGCTGCCACGTAGTCCATTTATCTTTTCTCCTGGCAAATATCATTTGTTGAACTCTTTTGTTTTTCCCGAAAATTGGCCGAGCACCTACAATGTTACATAAAAAACAAATATGATTACCATTTTACTATATTCACTGTTACACAACTTAAGTTACTCCCTTTGATCATAATACGTGTCGCGGTTTTGAACTGAATCAACCTTAGTTCAAAACTGCGATATTTATTTTGGATTGAAGGGAGTAGTAGTATTTCGAAACTATAGAGCTTTTACATTACAGAAGAAATTCTCATGACAAAATCTGGTGCTATCATTTGAAAATTTGAACTTTAGCAATCTAGATTAATGTTTGCATATCATTCTGTAGCGTAGCGTGCGAACCTTCGTACAGGTAAGTGTGGGCGTCTATTTTCCTAAAAGGGATTTCCATGTTTAGTTATTGTATATTAGAACGTTAGTGTATTTTCTTCTCCTTTTAAACAATGAATCCCACGTTATGTCTTGTATTAGAAGTTATTACGTTGTGCTTGTATTAGCGTCATCCCATTCCTAGCACAGAAAAGAAAGTGTCCTGATAACGCCCACACATGTGGCATACTAGACATTCGTTAACACATCGTGCATGGCGTGAGCAGGAGGTAGCCCACACGGGCCGTGTGTGAGTGAACATTAGAATTGTCCACACGTGCGGCCGCGGCTACTTCGTGCCACATGCCCAACAAATACTAATCTCCACCCCGTGCGTGTGGCACGAAGCAAATATGCCCACACGTCCTGGCGCAGCTATGTTAGGTACCCGTGAGATGACGATTTAGTTGCCATCCGGGATGGCAGATGTAGTTATCTGGGATGGTAAATGTAGTTATAAAAGCATGTCAACTCTTTCTGTTTTGGTTAACTACTAGAAAAAATGCCCGTGCATTGCAACGGGAGAAAAAAAATTATATAAAAATTACCGAAGGCCTTGCTAGCAACGGCTAGAATTCACCTAGAATGTCACGAGCGATTTCCGACGCCTATTCTATCCTATCTGAATCATCTGAGCTCGACCCGCCACATGGTTCACACAACAAATAATTGATACAACAAAGAGTGGCAGCAAAGAATATCAGAACAACATATCATAATAGCAGCAGAAATCACAATTCTAATTCTATCACTTTTCTACAAAAAAGCGAAGCTCATCCCAGTCAAGAAAGTATGATATAGTGGTATTCGCCCTGCTCTTACACATCCCGAAATCAACCATAGAACATCAGCCCCGAGCACTCATACGTCTTCACAAATTATTAAGATTTCTTTGAGCTCCGATAAACAATGAAAATACTTCAAAACTGTGTTTACATAATATGTGTTGCCATTATTTAGAATACCGGCATAGCCTTCACTTATTTCTGCTTGCCCTCCGAAACCTAAACCTTCTATGGGTCTTCTGATATGACATCACCAATGTCTTTGCATGCAACAGTAAGATTAGTAAAATCTTTCCAATGTGTTCATCATCTTGCTCAATGATATTTGCTTCGAAATCATCATTCCGCCCTTCATGCTCAGAAGAAGAGTGTTGCACATTTTCTATGATGGTCATAAAGTTTTCCACTTCATTAGGAATTAGGTAATTAAGGCTAACACTGTCCAACAGTTCATCCATCTTGCCATCCGCTGGTGTCTTCTCTCCCTTCTTTGACATGTTAAACTGTAAAAGTATGATAAAATCTAACGCTTTATTCTCTCCGAGCCACTTGTTAAAAGGATATCCAGCTTATCAGTGGAGGGGCCCTACCAATTGGGATGTACTGGTATATCTTATATGTAAACATTGGAAAGAATGGCTTCTTCGCGTGAAACATCCATAACTTCTGGTCCAAAATATTCACCACTGGAACCCTCTGGCTCATGCATTGACATCTTTCCTCTTTTCATGTTTGCCCATTTGTCTGGGGTTAAATCTAGCATTACGTCTGATGCCCTATCACTATGATCAACCCAATAATTGGCTTCATCAACAAGTTCTCGGCCCACTGTGATGACATATAAAAAATTGTTGTCTATCTTGCGGAACAACTTATCTGACCTTCTAGACTTGGGCAGATGCAGGATAATTGAATTGCAAGCTTCTGTTACCTCATTAATACTATGTGGTACTGGTTGAAAGAGCTCATGCATTTATGCATACCATCATCACAGAATCTAAAAACTAAAGTACCAACGCATTTCAACAAAAGCTCACTTAAATGTGTGGTTGCTACCCTGAGCGATGTGCCTGACAAACAATATCGCCTGAATGTAGCCTGATATTCATTAATTCATATGAATTTTTCCTGAGAAAATATGAAGTTTTAAGACCTACTCCCTCTGTAAACAAATATAAGAGCGTTTAGATCATTAAAATAGTGATCTAAACGCTCTTATATTAGTTTACAGAGGGAGTATTTTTTAGATGGCATCGACAGCCACCCTTGACTAATCACCTTGCTAACTCCAGCTGCCTCAACCAAGATAACAAGACGGCATGCTAGCTCAAGCCAAGCACCCAGGACGCCAACCAAACCGCGCGCACAGTTACTTATCAGGCCAGGCAAGTTCCATCAAGCCTCCAACAAAACAGGCCTTGACTCCTGATAGACTTATTCAGCTAGCGAAGAAAGCTCTCCATAACTTCCCCTTGCACATTTGCCACCAGCTCTCTGTTCTGTCTTCTGTGTGCAGAATTCAGAATCTGCACCTGCTCTCAATCTGTAGAATTCAGATTCTGCACCTGCTCTCAAGACAGGATCTCTCACGGTTATCAATAATTCAAAGCAATGATTTTCCTCATAAGAGAGTTCTTCTCATCATCGACATCAATGCAAAGTAAGAAGGCCTCAATCTCAGCAACCATTTGTGTCATCCTCCTTAATCAAAGCTTCTTTGAATGATTGTAATGTTTTTATAAGAAACGATGAATCCTTTTCTGTGCTCTCAGGACCAACACTTCCAACAATCTTTCCAGTAACTTCATATTCTGAATCCTCCTGTAACAAAAAGGAAATTCAGTGTAAAAAGGAATACAAGTGTTTGTGTAGACAAATACTCCCTCCATCCCGAATTACTTGTCACAGAAATGGATGTATCTAGAACTAAAAATATGTCTAGATACATCCATTTCTACGACAAGTAATTCCGGACAGAGGGATTATGTGCAAGGCAATAGATTCTAGTGATACAGATCATTTTATCTAGCTTTTATAGAAGCGATGAAAGTGAAATAAGATACTGATATACCACTGCCATCTAGAACGTTTGAACTCTACTATCATTATAATAACAAAGCAACAGGGCCACACCAGTCGAAGGAAGTTTGCGAGCACCTTCGATATATATATGATACCAAGAAATATCTGCACTCTGGTAGCATACAACTTCACCTCCTCGCATCAGCAAAGCATTAACGCTCTGAACTCATGTTGAAACATCACAACCGAAACTGAAGAATAATTGACTGCCAGATCTGTCTGTCTTGTCACTTCTGGCCCATTCAGGTTTAGGAGAGCATAGTTCTGTTGATAGAACACAACACAATTACCATCACATATCTTTTTATTTCAAAACAAAATGTAATTTATATTAAGTTATCACAAAGTCGGAAAATAGAGAAGAGTAATAGTTAAGCAAACAATCTAAATACATGAGGGATTCCTCTATACACATACCCAGAAAGTACCATGTAGGTATATAATCTGTCTACGCACATCCATCAATCGCCACATTACAAATTATGGTAACCAGTGACGAGTCGAAGCTATGTAGTTCCATAGTGACCATCTTGTGGTATTAAGATGTTTAGGTGCAGCTGCATAATTTGTCATTGGTTGGCCTAGATCCTCTCGGTGCATGTTTTAATAAACACAAATTCTAATCAAATCTAGCAGAATATTTGGATAGAGTAGAGAACCTTTTGAGCTCAAGCTGCTACCCAACTCATACAGAATTAAACCCAATTGATCATTCAAAACAAAAAGTACAATCATCCGAGCATGAGGTATAGAGTAGAGCACCACGAAATCCTAGGTTACCTCTTCCAGCCGTCGTATACGAGCCCCTTTCCATCCTCCTACGCACTCTTCTTCGGCACCCCAAGGCCGCTGCCGCTTTGGTCACCTCCCTCACCTCTCTGGCTCCCCTTACAACCTAAGCGGACGACGACGAGGAAAGGAAATACAAATCGAATCTATTCAACCTATTGTAGACTCACTATAAAAGTATAAAAGAACATATGCCTTGACTGGAAATTGCAACTATAATTATTAAAATAAATTTTCACATACATAAACTAATCAGACCATTAGGCAGTTGATTTTGAGTGAACAGAACACCCTCCTTAAGCGATTATCAGTTTCTCATGATATCTATGGTATAATAGAATAAACAAACCAAAGAAAAGCTATATATGATTACTAAAAATTGTTGTTTGCTATCAAGAAAAGTGATGGTGTTGCAGCAAGATGATCTAAATGTAAATCAACTGGAGCTGAATTCTGAACCTGCTTCTCGCGCCTAGCTCGTCTAACAGTGGAATATGAGTAGCACATTTGTATGCACAACCGCATTGCAGTAGCTAAAGGGGCTTGTCCCCCTCTCCCTCATGTCATTAGCTATCAATAATCATTACCTAGTTAGCCATTTGTAGAACAAGGTAAACACAGAGAAAACGAGATGGATTAATTCCTCATAGATGAGATGTATCCTCTCAGCATTACTCAAAAAAGGATACCTGATAGATGAGATGTATACTCTTAGAATTACTCAAAATCACCGAGTTCACTTTCACATACCTCAAGATCAGGTAGAACATCATATCTCTAATTATCCTCTACTCAAATAGCATTTCAATTACTTGCAAAACCTGCCATCACCAAGACATCAACACTTGTAGCAATAGACATCGTATATTACAATATATATCATCGGCTCATTTCATGTTGCCTAAATCTACATGGACCAATCAAATAATTGTAGCCATATGAAAGAAAAAACTGAAGCAGTTCAAAGAAAGGCAAAGAATCTTCAGGCTCTGTAGCAACAATGGGATTGCTCTTATTTTCGACAAACTCCTTTTGTGTAGAAGCAGTCAATCATGTCTAAAAAAATCTGGAAACAGCTAGCAGGCTAACAAATATGGCATTATTACTGCACATAACTGAATGCAAATTACAGTAAGGAGCATAACCTGTGAAGATGGCCATCCATCCTTGTTGCTGCAACTCAACGAACATGTGAAAGGCACACCTGCAGTAGGAAGATTCAGCAGCCACATGCAGCAAGTCAGGAGTCGTGTATGAGTAAATCAGAGAAACGAGAAAAGATGAAATCCAGAAAATAAGCGGGAAGAGAAAATAGATCCTTTTTACATCAAATCAAGGCTAAAAACATGTTGAAACATACCGTTGGGTGTCTAAGGATTTATGTTTTCCAGACCAAAGAAGAAAACGATCTAGTTTTAAAGAGGAGAGTGATTACCCTACCTCCAATCATCAGGGGCGTACAGATCTGAGTAGGGGGTCGATCCGGAGGAACCAGCGTGCACCAAGCCCCGCCGCCTCAACAGGAGTTCCTCTCCCTGCCCTCCGGCCGGTCACCGGAGCCGCCGCCGCCGGCGACCGCCTCCCTCACCTTGTGCCCCTTCTCCTCCTTTCTTCCTCTCTCCCTCACGCCCTGGTCTCTTTGCATCAGCAGGACACCGTCGCCACCGGAGCAAGACGCCGCACCCGCCGCCAGATCCATCGACGCCGCGCCCGGATGGCCAGCGCGGCACCAGATCGAGCGCCTGGCGGTTGGGATCGGGAGGCGAGGGAGAGGAGAGCCCGTTGGTCATCAAACCTCCCCCTCCCCTCGCGTCGCCCCTGCTCGGGCGACTCGGGGGTCCAAACCCTAGCGCCGCCGCCTCCTTTTCCCCTCCCTTCCCCCCTCGCCGCCGCCTGAGGCCGCCGCCGGGCAAGCCCGGGGCGCCGCCGAGGAAGGTGGCGGCGGGGCCCTGGCTGCCCTGCCTCTTCTGCGGGGGGCCGAGGTCCCCGGGGCGGCGGCCCCGTCGGAGAGACGTCACCGGCCCTGCGACAGGCGGTGGCGGGGGCGTGGGCCGGCGAACCTGGCCGTGTGGACGGCGGGTGAACCGGAGGACGGGTGGCGTGGTGCAACGGCAGATCGGCAGCGCCAGATCTGGCCGCCCCTGCCTCCCCTGTTTGGCGAGCTCCTCCCGGCCAGATCCGGCCTGCTCCTCTGCGGGCCACCAGGTCTCGCGCCGTTGGGGTAAGAGTGGCGGGGATTCGAAGACCGGGAGAAATCCCAGGCCGGCCTCGCCGGTCTTGGCGGCGGCGACGCTCGAGGGCGCCGCTCCCCTCCTTGGAGGCGCCGTTCAGGTCAGATCCGCCGCCCCCTTCCCCTCTAGTTTCCCGGGTGAAAGCCACAACTCTGTTGGGCGGCGGCGGCGCCCTTGGCGTCGCGTTCCTTCCTGAAGGCGCCGTCTTTGGGAACTAGGTGGGCATTGGGCTTGCTCGGCGATGTGGTGGGTGTGCAGCGGCGGAGGTAGCTGGCCGCTCCTGCTCTTCTCCGCCCGTTCCGGCATCTCTTTCTCATTCATGTCCAGTCCGTGGATTTGGTGGTGCTCTGCTCCAGGTGAGCACTCCGTGGCTTGTCGGGTGCGCTCGGTTCCTTCTCCAGATGCAGCCTGCCGGTGTCCTTCCTCCCAGGTTCTAGGGTGAACCGCGACACTGTCAACGGTTCGGCGCCTTCGATCCAGGCGAGGAGGCAGGGGCTTTCTTCGACAGTGGAGCTGGGAGGTCATGGCATGTCGGGGCCGCTGGCGATTTGGCGACGGCGTGCCCCCCCTCGCCGTCGGAAGTGCTACTCATGTGCTGTCATTCTCCTACTTCCTTGGTGACCCGTACGCGATTGAGGACCTACACATCTCCGAGTGCGTGTCTCCATGTTCGATCTTATTTAGCTTAGTGTGTGTGATGCTTGTGAGTCTCTGTCCGGCGTCTTTGTACCTTGTCGTTTTTCGCTTTTCTTGTGTTGGTTTCGCTTGTATTATTATTCCTGGCCGGTTGATGGCTTTGTTAATTCAAAGCCGGGCTCATCTAGAGCCTTCGTTCTAAAAAAAGAGGAGAGCCCGTTCTCGTGTGTGTTTTCTGGTGTGCTTTTTTTTCACTTTAAAAAGGACCGTGGGTTGAATACGGTAAACTATAAGGATTTATTTGTAAAATGTTTGAACGGAATGTTTTCTCACTTAAGAAAGGACTGCGGGTTGAATACTACAAAACAGAGGGGCTTTTTTGCCAAAGCGCCGACGACGTACGACTAGAAAGCAGTAATTGCTTTATTAGTAGGAAAGATAATTGTTATGTCTAATTTATGGTAGTTGCCGCGTGTAATCAAACCATAATTGCCGTGTGTGATTACCTACTTGCCACGTATGGTCAAACAATAGTTGTCATGTGTGTTTATCTAGTTGCCACGTGTGATCCAACCATAATTACTATGTATGGTTAATCACAGTTGTCATGTGTGTTCATCTGGTTGCCATGTACGCGCAACTGCAGTTGTCATCCAACAACGTACGAGTGTCATGTGGGCGAAAAACAGTTCGCCCATACGCGCGTGGACTAGGTAACGACTGTGTGGGCAGAAACTATTTCACCCATACAGCACAGCTAGCAAACCGCGTGTTGCGGGGCCTGTCGGCGAACTCTCACCCACACACACGATGATGTCTACGTGGCACTCAAATTTTAACAGATTTATTTAGGATTTGGATAAAACAGAATCAACATGAATCAAGACGTGCGAGCGATGTGCAAACATGTCACATGTGTGAGCGTTATCATTTGAAAAAAGAAAAGGATTACCGCATCTCGTGACGAATGGATCATACCCCGTGAAAATTCGAAACGGAGATTTTATGTTTGAAAACAGTTCGAAACGGAGATATTCTTTTTTAAAACAGTTCGAAACGGAGGTGTTGTGTTGAGTCCAAACACCGCGACCCGTCTCCCGCAGACATGCGGCCCTCCTCGCCCTATATAGCACAGCAGGTGCCGCCCCCGGCGCTCCATCCAAACCTGCACCAAACCCGAAACAGGCCAGGACTCCACGAGTCAAGTCAGCCACCTGCCAGCCAGCCAGCCAGCCTTCAACGCTCACCCACCCCGCCACGACCACGACCATGTCCTCCTCCTCCTCCTCGTCCATGGGCGCGCTAGCCGCGGCCACCGCCATGGCGCTCTCTGGTTCCCTCGTCCTCTTCTCCCTCCGCCGCTTCGCCAAGCCCAGCCTCGACGACGACGCCCCTGCTTCGGACGACCCCGCGTCCCTTCGTCCATGCCTCTCCTCCTCCTCCTCCTCCCCAGGTAGGCCGCTGCTGATCTCGTGACGTTTCTTCTTCTTCTTCTCTATGCACGGGATCCTGATGGAGCTTTCTTGATTCTTGGCGTAACAGAGAAGCGGCAGCGCGGCGAGAAGCTGCGGCGGAAGGGGGAGAAGCGGGTGCGCTTCGCGGAGGGCGTCATCGACAATGAGGGCGCGCCCCCCGCGGCCAGGTCCTCCTCCTCGCCCCCGCCGGCGCCGGCAGCGGCCGAGCCGACGTGCAGGGGAAGCGTGACGGGATCGGACCACCGGATGCCGGCGAACCGGGAGGTGCTGTACCGCGGCATGCTCCGCGATCGCTCCGTGCACAGGACTGCCTACTCATACTGACCGGCCACCGACCGGCCGACCCGACGCCCGCCCGCCGCCGTGCCCGTTTAGTTACCAGAGCTAGATTAGCCTAGCCCGTCCATCCCCCGTCCCCTGCTTTTGCCTGGTCATGTTGCTTCTTTCTTGGGTTTCTTGCTGTGCCGTTGGTGTCTGGTTGCTTTGGCATTGGCAGGCACGCTGTTGACTCCTGGTGTGCAAACGGATTATTAGCCAATTAGGAGTAGCAGTAGATGATTCACGCTTTGGTGTCGATCTACCTTTGCATTTCCTGTGTACATAAAACCACCTGTCATTTTCTTTTGTCGTAAGATGAGAAAAAGGATGATGGAAACCTGGGTTCAGTTTGCTTCGTACACGCAGTTGCATCTCAAGTATTTTGTGTGAACATATCTTGATATATCTTCATGATTACTTAAAAAAGGAACGGGTGGTTAATTGATGGAGGGCTGGGGAAGGTTGTTGTTTTGGGTGCGAAACGGGACGCGGGTAAACACCGGACGCGTGTAGACCGCGGACTCGGCCGTCGAGCGGCGGGCGACGAAGCGCTGACCGCGGAGCACCCTCGCGCTACGAACGAGTCTGAGCCGTGTTAAACTCGGTTGCTGCCGCGCTCAGCTCAGCCTGCGCCACCCTGTCGTCAGGTGCGCTCATGTTCAGCGGTAATTCATTTTCTCTCTGGTACAAATACCCCAAAACCTGGAACCAACAAAATTTAAAGACATGTGAACTTGCTGAATTGCAAGAGCATCTACAACCGGAAGTATCAAAATCCCCCAAATGACCGTGGACACACCCCGGGCATGTTTGTGGACAGTGACTGGACTACACACAAAAATCATCCGCTGCATTCATGAACCTCAAACTTTATACCTCAAGTCATGCTGCGTATACATCTTAAACTATTTATAGTCATGCAGATTGAAAACCTATGTACTACGTACATATCTTAAACTACTTATCATCAGAGATGTCGCCGATCCTCATGCCCGGCTCGGGTAGACGGGCAACTGCAGCAGCTCCGGCTCGTCGTCGTCCGAAATAGAGGCGAAGAGCTCATTGATCTCCGCCATTTGCTGCCGGATGAAGTGTCAGTTGGCTCCACATAGGGCTCATCTTGGATGGACTCGCGGATGGTCAATTGCTCCACCGTCTTCGTCTCTTGCATGACCTCGTACTCCGCCATGGCGTCCTCCACGGCGAAGCTTGCAACCGGCTCCGCCTCCTCCATGGGTTTGGACTCCGCATTCGATGGATGCTTCCCCTCCTCCACCACCTCCTCCTCCGGCTACTGCTCCCCCCCCCCCCTCTGCTCCTCCTCATCCTCCTTTGGCTCCGGCGAATCCGGAGGCAGGCCGGCAGCGAAACGAGCAACGGGTCTGGCCCGGATCTCCTCCAACAACTGCAGTCATCACTCCGGAGTGAGCATGGCGTAGGTGATGATCCTGTTGGGGAACGCAGTAATTTCAAAAAAAAAATCTACCACACGCAAGATCATGGTGATGCATAGCAACGAAAGGGGAGAGTGTAGTCCACGTACCCTTGTAGACCGTAAGCCGAAGCGTTATGACAACGCAGTTGATGTAGCCGTACGTCTTCACGACCCGACCGATCCTAGTATCGAAAGTACGACACCTCCGCGATCTGCACACGTTCGGCTCGGTGACGTCCCACGAACTCTCGATCCGGTGAGTGTCGAGGGTGAGCTTCACAAGACGACGGCGGCGATGATGAAGCTACGCGAGGCTTCGCCTAAGCACTGCAACGATATGACCGAGGTGGATTATAATGGAGGGGGGCACCGCACACGGCTAAGAGATCAATGATCAACTTGTGTGTCTATGGGGTGCCCTCTCCCGTGATATAAAGGAGTGGAGAAGGGGAGGCCGCCTCTATGGCGCGGCTCGAGGAGTCCTACTCCCACCGCGAGTAGGATTCCCCCCCCCCCCCTTCCCTAGTTGGACTAGGAGAGAAGGTAGGGGGAGAGGGGGGAAGGAAAGCCCCCCCCCTTCCTAGTCCAATTCGGATCAGAGGGGGAGGGCGCACGCGGCCTGCCCTGGCTGCCCCTCTCTCTCTCTCTCCACTAAAGCCCATTAGGGCCCATATACTTCCCGGGAGGTTCCCGTAACCTCCCGGTACTTCGTTATATGCCCGAACTCTCTCGAAACCTTTCCAATGTCCAAACATAGTCATCCAATATACTGATCTTTATGTCTCGACCATTTCGAGACTCCTCGTCATGTCCGTGATCACATCCGGGACTCTAAACAACCTTCGGTACATCAAAACACATAAACTCATAATACCGATCGTCACAGAACGTTAAGTGCGCGGACCCTACGGGTTCGAGAACTATGTAGACATGACCAAGACTCATCTCCGGTCAATAACCAATAGCGGAACCTGGATGCTCATATTGGTTCCTACATATTTTACGAAGATCTTTATCGGTCAAACCGCATAACAACATACGTTGTTCCCTTTGTCATCGGTATGTTACTTGCCCGAGATTCGATCGATCATCGGTATGTTACTTGCCCGAGATTCCGTAATACATCATCTCGTAACTAACTCATTAGTCACATTGCTGAAAAAAAGGCTTATAGTGATGTGCATTACTGAGAGGGCCCAGAGATACCTCTCCAACAATCGGAGTGACAGATACTAATCTCGATCTATGCCAACTCAACAAACACCATCGGAGACACCTGTAGAGCATCTTTATAATCACCCAGTTACGTTGTGACATTTGATGACACACAAAGTGTTCCTCCGGTATTCGGGAGTTGCATAATCTCATAGTCATAGGAACATGTATAAGTCATGAAGAAAACAATAGCAACATACTAAACGATCAAGTGCTAAGCTAACGGAATGGGTCAAGTCAATCACACATACTAAACGATCAAGTGCTAAGCTAATCTCCTAATGATGTGATCCCATTAATCAAATGACAACTCATGTCTATTGCTAGGAAACTTAACCATCTTTGATTCAACGAGCTAGTCAAGTAGAGACATACTAGTGACACTCTGTTTGTCTATGTATTCACACATGTACTAAGTTTCCGGTTAATACAATTCTAGCATGAATAATAAACATTTATCATGACATAAGGAAATATAAATAACAATTTTATTATTGCCTCTAGGGCATATTTCCTTCAGATCCGGCGCCTCGGCATGGCAAGCAGGCGAATGACAGGAAGTGGCGGCGGAGGAAAGGAGAAAGGGGAAGAAATGGGACGGGATAGGGTTTGGTTGCCGTCGTCCGGCTTAAATTGGCGACTTTTCTCTATCGGAAAGCACGCCGGAGAGGCGCCACGCGGCAATGGAGCGGAGGAGACGCCCGTCGACCAGAGATCTTTCTGTGTCATTGTGTGGGCCCTATCGGTCAGTCTGACGTGGCACCCGCGTCCAGGCGCGTCTGGGCGTCCCATATCCACTCGGATACGAGTCAGGTATGAGAAGTGTTGGTCAGTCCGAACGTTTGGGCCAGCTATGGAAACCCGGTTGGGTAGCCAAACAACGTCCGGGCACTGACTAGGCAGCCCACCCAGGCGTTTGGTGCGGGTATGGGGGTCTGGTTGTTGATTCTCTAAGGCCGTATAATCACCCCCTTGGTGTTAACCGTTTTAAACCCACAATACACTAGTCAGTAGGTCTTGTTTTCTTTTGCCACAGTTAATCACGTTTTTGGTTGAACATACAAGTCCGGCCACATGGTATATCATGCATTATTTCACGAATTTTTCCATGACTAGCAAGAAAAGTGTGGTGGCAAACACGGAAATGCTGACTGCTTCCCTCGGTCCCCTAGGGCGGTGGCTCAGGAAGCCGTTGCATCATGCAAGGATGATGCATTGAAAGGTTTTGTGTGTGCTGCACATGTGATCTCGCTCGGTTTGGCCGTAAACAGGTTGGTGCCGGAGCAGGACAGGCAGCGCATGTTCACAACCGGCGAGGAAGATTCCTGTATACACTTTTGGTGTAATATACCAGTGTAAGTACATTGCTTGATTATAGTACTATATGAAGGCGAGTTGTATATGCCGAGCATGCGGACCGGGAGCAGAATAAACTAGGACTTGCTTTGCTTGCTGGTCTTCTACCTACCATTGTACTATTTCCTTTGTGCTTTTCTTCTTCTTCCTACAAAAAGGAGATGGTAATACAATATCAGGAAGGCAGCCGGGTGCTTGCTCGTATCTTCTATGGTTTGATCAATTATTGTTCTCTTCGAAAAAACGAGCCTCGACAATTTTCAATTAAAAGAATCCCACAAAGTTACAAACCATGTACTGAAACCAAAACCAAAAACAAGCTCAGAGCATATAGCAGGCTAAACAGGCTCATCGCCAAGCCAAGCTAGACCCTCTGCCACGAAACAACCGTACATGAGGTCCAAAAGGCACACAGGCTACCACACGGTGTATGTGCTAAGCAACCTCAAAACAAACAAAAAGCACACAAGTCAGGCTCAGTGCAGCAAATACAAGCTTTAATTATGATAAATGATGTTTTATTAATTCAAAATATAGGATCAAATTGGTAGGATGCATGATGACTAACAACCGGCCTCTATAAATTGAGATGCACACTGTTAGTCTGACAAAAGAAAATAAAATATCGACATATCGGCCACGGTAGAGTATGGTGGACCGACCTGAAGATTATGTTGCTACCAACATTGGGTAAAAACCTCTCTAGCCACCCGCTCCAACCGTATACACATCGTCATGAAATAAGAAGTATTGTTGTCTCATCATCAGTACAAAAACCATACTTCTTGTTTCCTCGTCGATTGCGATCGGCGAGGTTGTCTTTGGTTAGCAAAACTCTCCTCTAAAGATAAATATTTTAACATTTAGTGAAATCTTCGTCTTTCAATTTTTCTTGTTATTATTCACTAGGACCTCTGAATGTGTAAGTGCACAATACATAGTGTCGACTATGAAGGATCGAGATGTAGTGAGATTCCAGCAAAACACATCCCATGTTTGTGTCAGGTTAATCAAATTCAATCAGGGTAAAAGATTTTGCCAGGACATAAGATGGGAGCAAATCAAATCTCTCGCGAAAGAACTACCCGACGGGAATGAACTAAGCATCTGTGCAATAGTATCATTCTTACCGCAAACAATGTGGTACAAAGTTGGATATTGTTCTTGGAGGCTGGCATTGCCTAGCCACTTGTCCTTCGAGAAACAAATCTCCTACCTGTCGTTTATCACAAAGGATCCGGAGCAGAAAATGTGTTTATTTGTTGTCATTAGACCTAGCCCAAAAGTGCAAGCCACCAGGTATTCAATAGGCCCGAGACATGGCTTTTTCGCCTAGATACATATTAGGTGACAGAGATTTCTAAAGGGATAATTGATTTTATGCCCCTAGTTGGGTCACATTCGGCAGGTTTACCCCTAGTTTTTGAAAACACTCGTTCATGCCCAAATCACTTTGTTCGTCTTATGCTTTTGCCCTTTGACTGTTTGACCATGAATTCAAAAAATTCATAACAAATTCATACTAACTCAGAAAAATGCGAATAAGATATCAAAATGTTAAGAAAAACATCACCTATATGTCCATGTGATTTGCACTCATGAAAAAAGTGTTGGGAAGACTCCGTCTTAGTTTGAGCTCATATGATCTCAACACAGACAGTAAAATCTGAAAAAATTGAAAAACAATTCAAAAAATTCTTAAATTTTTTTGTGGCAAACATTGGCCAATGTTTTGAGTGATTGAGAAGTTTCATCAGGGAATGACATTCACGGAAGTCGTGGCCAAAAAACAAAATTAGCACTCCAAAATGCTTTTGTTTTCGAGCATCGGTTTTGGTTTTTTCACCACGGCTTCCACAAATTTCATTCCCTTATGAAACTTGGCAAGAATCAAAACGTTGGTCAATGTTTTCCACCTAAAAAATTAGGAATTTTTAGAATTTTTTTTACGGATTTTACTGTTCAAGCTAAGATCATAGGAGCTCAATCTCAGATTGGGACCTCCTAACACATTTGTGATGAATGCAAATGACATGCACATAGGTGATGTTTTTATGAACATTTTGATATCTTATTCACATTTTTCTGAGTAAGTATAAATTTGCTATGATTTTTTTTAAAGTGACGGTCAAATGGTTAAAGGGCAAAAGTATAAGACGAGCAAAGTGGTTTGGGCAGGAACGAGTGTTTGCGAAACTAGGGGTAAACTCTTGAGGGGGGACAACCAAGGGCACATAATTAATTATCCCATTTCTAAACTTCATCCTCAATAAATAGTATGAACAACCATTTACAAAGCAAGGCATCATTCTTTACTTGTAGGTCGTGAATACCAATTCCACCTCTGGCTTTCGGCCCACAAACCACGGGTCATTTGGTGAGCCTGTACTTTTTATTTTCATTATCTCCTTGCTAAAGAATATGGATCTGAAATAATCCGGCCTTTACAAGACCCCCTGGTTGGAGTTAAAAAAAAGAGAGCATATAGAGAACCATATTTGTGAGGACAGAGTTGATTAAGACCAGCCGTCCTCCAACGAAGAGCAACTTGCCTGTCCAACTTCTCAACCGCTTCTTTGTGCGCTCCTCTACATGTTTTCACTTTGCATTAGTGTGACACTGATGATGAATTAGAATTCTCCAATATTTAATCAAGAAATGACCTTGCGCACAACCAAACATGTCGGCGTAATCAGCCGCCATCTCATTGGCTTCTTCAAAGCAGAACAATTTGCTCTTGTGGAAGTTAATTTTAAGACCTGATATTTGCTCAGACGCTGAAAGTAAGACTTTCAGGTTGCGAGCCGTATCCGGGTCATGTTCCATAAAAAAGAAGCATCGATATATGGTGGAATAGAGAGTCCACCATCCATAGTTGTGGCACTTCTCCCACAATATGACCGTCCTACTTGGCATGATGAAATAGAATAGCCAACATGTTAGCAACAATGTTAAATAACACTAGAGACATTGAGTCACTCTGGTGTAGTCCTTTTACATATAACAGTAATGACCTACATCATCATTGACTTTGATAGCCTCACTACCTCCAGTAACAAAATTTTGGATCCACTAACACTATTTATCAAAGAATCCTTTCATTGTTAGGGCATGTTGAAGGAAACATGCTATTACAAAATACAAGCCAACAGACCACATCGCAACCAGAAGAAAAATAAAAGGAATTGGCCAAAGGAAAACACTGAGGGAGGAATAACTAGAAATAGAAAGCACAATAGTCCTCGCCATTGGGTTCCAACCATGCTCCCTTGCGTAGATTTCCTCCATAACCATCTTGATCCTCATTGTTTCTTGCTCAGTTCTTTCCCGGTCTTGGATTATTTTCAAAATGGTCCATGTTTTAAGATAATAGCACAAATGAAAAACAGTAGTAGAAGGATTATCATGATTTTTTTATCAAAACAAGCACTATTTTTAGTCTTTCATATTGTCCAGCAAACAATAACTGTCCCCCACCCCTCAAACCCAAATGTCTTTTATTTCAAGGGAAGGAGTGCAACCAGGTCCCCGTCATATCAGCCATCCCTTTTAGGAGGTTTGAATAGGCCAAAGAAAATATCACCGCTTGCCAAGCAAGTTTAGAAATATTACATCTAAAGAGCAAATGATCGACACTCTCCTTGATCCCAAAAAAATGACACTCGTTGTGATTTAAGAGTCCATCCTCTTCCGACAAGATTTTTTTAGTCAAGATACTCCGCTTTAGCATTAGCCAAGGTACACCTAAATCTTGTGGGTGAAAGGATCGATATAGTTGACTAGAGGGGGGGGGGGTGAATAGACAACTAACAATTTTTAGCTTTTCTTTAACAATTTAAACTTTGCATCAAAGTAGGTTGTCTAGATATGCAACTAAGTGAGCAACCTATATGATGTAACAACGATAAGCACACAAGCAAGCAAGAGATACAACACAAATAAGCTTGCACAAGTAAAGGCACGAGATAACCAAGAGTGGAGCCGGTGGAGACGAGGATGTGTTGCCGAAGTTCCTTCCTTTTGAAGGGAAGTACGTGTAATGCCCCGGATACAACTTTCCATATTCGTAACTCCAACTCTTGCCTTTTTCCGGAGATGCGATATGTTATTTCCTCCGTGGTTGGGTTTTTTGTCTTTTGTTTTGCATTTTGTTCATGTCATGCATCTCATCTCATGGCATCATGCGCATTGCATCTGCATGTTTTCGTAAAACTCGTAGCCGTTCGCAGTTGCCCTTTCTCTCTTTGCCTCCGTTGTCATTTTGTCAGGCCCTTGTTCTCGTTGACCTCTCTCAGACCCCTCGTGTGCGTGTCCGAAACTTACCCGAACCCGAACTGGTCTGTCGTTACCGATGGATCCGGATCATCCCCAAACATCTATAAAATATCTCGGTTTTCTTATTTAGACTCACTGCCTATTTTGTTCTGGATCGTTCGATCGCGATCGAAGGGACGGTTTAGCCCCTAAACTAACCTAATCCAACTACTATTTAGACCGACCTAACCCTAAAATCTCGGATGGCTGTCCCATCCTTCCCATCCCAGCCGCCACTCCTCTTGTCTCCACTTCCTCGGGATCCCCTCCCGATCCAAAAATCCACCCATTCTCCCTCGATTTTCCCAATGAGCCAACCACCACCAAGACAGCCTCTCGGCTCGAGGGCCTTCACATTGCCTTCTTCCAGCCAGAGCTCGAGCCCCTTCTCCCGCACCCCCCGCTCCACCTCGTGGTCAGATCTCCGCATCGACCAGCAAGCAGGAAGCCATGGAGCGCCCCTCCGTCGCGTTGCTCCGGCAAGGAGCCGACCGGAGCACCTCCTCCCCAACCCTCACAGGCATCCCCCAGCCCCTTGCCGAAGATGAGTGCCCCGATAGCCCTACTCTTTTCCCCCTCCTGCTTCTGTTTCTCTCTCTCTCGCTCTCTCTCTCTCTCTCTCTCTCTCTCTCTCTCTCTGTTGTCTTCGCAGCGCCGCCATGGATGGCCTCCCATAGCTCCCGCTTGGCGCCGCCGTGGTTCCCGGCCGATCCGCGCCGGAGAGCCTTGACCTGCCCAAATTTATTCGTCCCTCGCCGCCGAGTCCTCTGGCTGGCTGCGCCAAGGCCGAGTAGCCGCCGCTGCTCCACGCCTGATGCCTCCTCCTCGACCCCCAAAGACTTCGACGCCACCTGCCCCTGCCGCGCCCACACCAAGAGGTCATGATGCCGTGCCTGTCTCCTCTTCTTCCATTCGGTTTTTCTCCTGCTCTCCTCTCGAACTCTCTCGCTCTTTGTTTTTCTTCACAGGAGCGCATCCCCGACGCTGGTCCTCGTCCGCAGCACCCTGGCGCTGCTCATCCCCGTTTTTGACCCGATCTGGCCGAGATCGGCCCCTCCCGTGTCAGATCCCGGCGTCCCAAGCTCGCCTGCTGCGCCGCCGCCCTGCTTCCATGTCCCGCCGTGGCCTCTGCTTCGCCCTGCTGCTGCCTGTTCCCCTGCTTCACGAACGAGACGGCGACGAAGCCGCTCGCCTGCGTTGACCGCGCCAAGTCCCACGATCGATCAGACGCACTGGCTGCCTCCCCTTCGTAGGTTGGCTAAGGCCCAGCCAGGCCAGATCGGACCTGCCTGGCCTCCTCCTCACCAGCCGGGCCTAAAGCCCATGGGTGAGCAACCCGAGCCCCCCTGTGCACTATTGGGCTAGCCGGATTCGGCCCAGCGTAGTTTTTTCCCCGTCTGCGATTTTGCCTAATTATTCCAGAGACTGCAGTTTTACAGAAAAGCCCTTCATGTTCATGCATTTAATAACTAAATAACCATGCATCATATTAAAATGTTTTCAACATGTAAAATGCTTAGAATTTCATCTAGTTTCATAATATTCCACTTTCATCCATGGTTAAATGCTTAAACTTGTTGTTTGCATTAATTTGCTTAAATGCCATGTTAAAATGATTTTTTTTCATAACTAAATAACCGTAGCTCGATTTAAATAAATTATATATGTAAACGGGTAGAAAATGCATAGATTAACATGGTCGCATTACTTTGCATGTTTAACAACTCTAAAATATGTTTTAGGACAGAACAGTTCCAAATCTAAAAGATGCACATGAGGATTTACTGACTTGTTGTTTGTTATTTACGGCCTCATTTAACTTGCCTAAATAGTTAGTTTATCGCCTCACCTCTTGCCATGTTAATCAACATTTAATATTGTTGGGTACATACCTAGAGAGAACTAAATAATTGATGTGGTAGCCATTAATATGCAACTCGCTGCATATTGAGCTCCATTTAACTTGCGCTTTGTTTGTGCATATTGCCATGCCATGCTATTTAAACCGGACATGCATCATCCTTGGTTGTGCATCATGCCACGCTTGTGCTTGTTGGTTTACCATGTTGTTTGTTTGTTTCGGGTTGCTTCTCTCGTTAGCTTCGTTTCATTCCGGAGTTGTGAGGATTCGCTCGACTTCGTCCGCTTGTCTTCTTCATGGACTCGTTCTTCTTCCTTGCTGGATCTCGTGCAAGATGACCATACCTCGAAATCACTTCTATATTTGCTTGCTAGTTGCTCGCTCTTTTGCTATGCCTATGCTATGACGCCTACCACTTGCTATATCATGCCTCCTATGTTGCCATGTCAATCCTCTAACCCACCTTTCCTAGCAAACCGTTGTTTGGCTATGTTACCGCTTGCTCAAGGCCCTCTTATAGCGTTGCTAGTTGCGGTGAAGTTGAAGATTGCTCCATGTTGAACATGATTATTTTGGGATATCACAATATCTCTTATTTAATTAATGCATCTATATACTTGGTAAAGGGTGGAAGGCTCGGCCTTATGCCCGGTGTTTTGTTCCACTCTTGCCGCCCTAGTTTCCGCCATACCGTGTTAGGTTCCTTGATTTTATGCTCCTTACACGGTTGGGTGATTTATGGGACCCCTTGACAGTTCGCTTTGAATAAGACTCCTCCAAAGAAGGCCCAACCTTGGTTTTACCATTTGCCACCTAAGCCTTTTTCCCTTGGGTTCTGCAGACTCAAGGGTCATCTTTATTTTAACCCGGGCCGGTGCTCTCTCGAGTGTTGGTCCAAACTAGAGCACCGTATGGGACCGCCCCTTGGCAACTTGGGTTACGTTATACCAGACGCTTCGCTTATCCGGTGTGCCCGAGAACGAGATATGTGCAGCTCCTATCGGGATTTGTCGGACATCGGGCGGCTTTGCTGGTCTTGTTTTACCATTGTCGAAATGTCTTGTAAACCGGGATTCCGAGATTGATCGGGTCTTCCCAGAGAAGGAATATCCTTCGCTGACCGTGAGAGCTTATAATGGGTTGTTGGGACACCCCGCAGGTATTATCTTTCAAAGCCGTGCTCGCGGTTATGAGGCGATGAGAATTTGTTAATGTCGGTTGTAGAAAACCCGAAGTTGACCTTAATTAAAATACATCAATCGCGTGTGTAACGTGATGGTCTCTTCTCGCGGAGTCCGGAAGTGAACACGGTGTTGGAGTTATGCTTGACGAGGTTGTTTCGGGATCACTTCTTGATCATAGTTGTTCGACCGTGCTTTTGCCTCCTCTTCTCGCTCTCTTTTGCGTATGGTAGCCACCATATATGCTAGTCGCTGTCGCAGCTCCACCTCATACCTTTACCCTTTCCATAAGTTTAAATAGTCTTGATCTCGCGGGTGTGAGATTGTTGAGTCCCGTGACTCACAGATACTTCCAAAACCAGTTTACAGTGCCGATGAAACTGCAGGCTTGACGATCCAAGCTCAAGGAGGAGCTCGATGAAGATCCTGTTCATTGTGTTGTTTCGTTTCAGTTGATCAAGAGTGGAGCTCAGTTGGGACGATCGGGGATCGTGTAGCATTTATGTAGTCTTTTATTTTGGTTCCGTAGTCGGACCTTGATTGTATCTGATGATGTAATGCTTTACTCATGTATTGTGTGAAGTGGCCATTGTAAGCCAACTATGTATTTCTTTCCCTTATGTATTACATGGGTTGTGTGAAGATTACCTCACTTGCGACATTGCTTTCAATGCGGTTATGCCTCTAAGTCGTGCTTCGACACGTGGGAGATATAGCCGCATCGAGGGCGTAACAAGTTGGTAATCAGAGTCGTCCCCGACTTAGGAGTCCCCTGCTTGATCGAATCGCTGACGTTGTTGAGTCTAGAACAAAAATGTTTTGAGTCTTAGGATTATATATATCGAAGAGTAGGATTCTTTTTACTCCTCAGTCCCTTCGTCGCTCTGGTGAGGTCTCCTGACGTAGATGTTTTGACTTTCCTCTCCTCAAATTTCACTAAAAAAAAATTTAGGATCACGCGGGTATCTTGGGATCGCTCCGATGGTCTTGTGACGAGAACATTGTTCTTGGTGCCTCCTGACATTTAGGGGTTGTGGCAGTGTCCCGGGGAGTTGAGCTCCGAGGTGTTGTCATCACAATTTTATCGTTGCAATTCTGGAATACCTGAGTTTAGCCGACATCGAAAATCTCTTTTATGCGCTTGTTGGTGAGATAACCTCGATAACCCAAAGATCGGGCGAGCTCGAGAGTATTGCCATAACTCGATAATGTGATGCTTTTCAAGGTTGAGGTAAACGATTTCAAGATTTCTTGGTTATGTGTTGAAGGATGGATACAATTGGATCTAGGTATTGTTAGTTTGGGTGATATATTTTGTGTCCCTCAGATCCCCAACACCGATTGCATAACCGAAAGTTTCGGAGTTTATAAGTGGGAATTCAAGTATCTCAGAGGATATCTTTCCAATGTATACATGATACGATATGGGATCTATCATATGTTTGTTTCCGCTTATTCGCAAGCCACCTTTGTTTTGTTTTAAGTTGTGGTATTCGAGTTGCTTCAATGTCAAGTGTTGATTCCATACCTTTCCTAAATGGTGTTCTCATATTTCTATGTGAATACTAATCCTTCTTGATCATCGAGTTTGTCATCTCAATTTCTTCTCACCGGTGCGCTTCTCTTCAAGATGATCCCATCATTCTCCCCATTCGCGAGACCAATTCTCAGTTCTTTGCAACGATGCTTGCTTCATCCGTCCCAAGTTGTCTTTGTTTTCCCAGCCCTCCCACCCTTTTCGTCAAGGACTCATATATCCCTAACCAAGTACCCATTTTATTGTTGTGAAGTCTCTTCATTCTTTTCCTCAATGCTCTTATCCGGTGATTCTCATGAAGATGCTAAAGGAAGCTTCGAGTTTATTATTCTTCGTTCTTTTCTTCTCCGGCGGACTCAAGTCAAGTTTTCGGTGTTGATCATATTCCCTTCCTCGTTTCAAATGTTTTCTCATGTCGGTGCACCTCTTAATTTTTCACTTCTTGTTATTCATTTGTTTCCGGAGTGCTAAAGATTATCTCAGAAGATTCGTGTTTTCATTCCTAATCCGTGCAAGATTTCTCGGTTGTTATCCTTTTGAGCCATTTAATTCAACCGCTGCAATCTCTTTTCAAACAATCGCTCAACGGTGGTTCTTTTGAGTGGGCCCTAACCCACGTGTCTTTTTCCAAAGATTCACCCGACTCTTCTAATTTTTCCGAGCTTCTAAAATTCTTTTCTAAGTTTGACGAAGAATGGGTTTTCATCACCATGGCTTTCTCCAAGATCTTTCAATTCTTTTCATCGTTGGTTCAACCTTTCTAATTTTCATTCCGGAGTGCCTCAACAATTCATGGTGGTGTTTTCGTCGTCATTCTCGAATTTTGAAGACCAAGAAGAGTTTCTCTTTAGTCTTGCTCCATTCTCTTCAAGATTCATGGTTCTAGCTTCGTGCCATCCTCATAATTGTTTTGATTGTGAGAATTATTTTCACCCATCCGAGCAATTCAGAGTCTTTTCAGTTTGATTCTTCTCGAGCCCATCATCTCGTAATTATTCATTCCAGCTTTTCAGCTCTTGTTCCCCAAATCTTATCGGTGCATCATTCAAGTATTCACTAATCAGTTCATGTTCTCTCCGTTCTCATGTATCTAAATCCCCTCAAGTATCTTCGTTCATTTTCTAATTCTTCCCAAGGTTTCGCTATCTTTTCTTTGTTCGTTTTTTTAAATTCTTACGGCGGTTTGTTCAAGATTCCTCTCCCTATCTTCTCATATTAATTTATTCGTTGTTTCAGTCCTACCGGTGGTTCGATGAAGACCTTCTCAAGTTTACGCTATATCTATCTTAATCCTTTCTACGAGAAATAAGTAGTATGCCAAATCCGTTGCTTGTCATCAATTTATATTGGTGAAGGATATGCATAACATAATTCTTATCATTGGTTCATCCAAGTGATCTAGTTTCTTCTTTGCAGAGTTGTTCATCATGTCACAATTCTCGGTTCGAGTTGCTTCATCTTTTCTTTTCCGGAGTTCAAAGTTTTCTCATTATATCATTGCGAAGCTCCATCTAGTCATCGCAAGGTTTCACTTTGTGTTTTTCAACTTCTCTTCCCTTTTATCATCCTTTTATTTACCGGAGTTCTTCATGGAGGCTCTACATGGTGGTTCGTCAAGGATTCCTTTCATTCTTCAATTGTTCTTCAAGATTTCTTTCAAAGTTAAGATCCGCCAAGCTATACTCTAAAATAAACATGGTGTTCAACACATGTTTTGTCTTGAGGAGTTCAAGTATTCTTTATCTTGCATTCCGAAGTGCAATTCTTTCTATCATTATCTTTTGAGGTGGTGTTATGTCATTCTTGACAACTTCCCTTCGTGCTTCATGATTCACATGTTGTCAAGAATGAGGTATTTTAAATCCATCAATCTCTTCATTGGATTTTTCTTGGGTTATATTTCACCTAAAGCTTTCCCTAAGGAATGTTGCTATTATGGTGCTTATCTATGATCCAAGTTTTCTCCTATCCTCTTGGTGAAAGAAGTTTTTCATCGCCTTGGTGCTCTCACTCAAATCAATAGCTTTCTTTAGTGGCCGTTTGTCACCTCATAATGTTGAGATGTTTCCATAAGCCCACTACAAGCTTATTCTTTTCGTTGTTGGTTTTCCAACAACTCCGCTCTAACCTTCTTGGCAAGGATGCTTCCCAAATTCAATTGTGGTAGAAGTTACCATTATCTTCTCCGTTCTTTTCTTTCCAACCATCTAGTTTTTCATTCCATTCTTTCTTTTCTTCCGGAGGCATTGTGATGTTGCTCTCTTCTATCTTCATCTCAAGTTGTGAGGATCGTGTTCTTTTCGTGCTTATACATTTAACGGAGTGTCGTGCCCTCTTTTCAACTTCTTCCCATTCTGTCAAGTTTTTGCATCTCGTTTCAACCGGAGTGCTTGCATGTAGTACTCATCCATGGTAATCCTTTTTCTTAGGCCGTTCAACCTACAAGGTTCTTGTAATGTTCCTTGTTCCTCTTTGTTAACGGAGTGTTTGCAATCTCGTTCATCTTCATTGTATCCTTTCTTTCACTTTGTTCAACCTCTCAAGGTTCGTGGTTTCACTCGTTTGTCAAAGAAGCGACTTTGTTTTACCTCTTCCTCTTCCGTCTCTCTCAGGTGCCATTCCTAGATCTCGGGACGAGATCCTCTCGTAGTGGTGGAGTGTTGTAACGCCCCGGATACAACTTTCCATATTCGTAACTCCAACTCTTGCCTTTTTCCGGAGATGCGATATGTTATTTCCTCCGTGGTTGGGTTTTTTGTCTTTTGTTTTGCATTTTGTTCATGTCATGCATCTCATCTCATGGCATCATGCGCATTGCATCTGCATGTTTTCAGAAACTCGAGCCGTTCGCGATTGCCCTTTCTCTCTTTGCCTCCGTTGTCATTTTTTCAGGCCCTTGTTCTCGTTGACTCTCTCGGACCCTCGTAGCGTGTCCGAAACTTACCCGAACCCGAACTGGTCTGTCGTTACCGATGGATCCGGATCATCCCCAAACATCTATAAAATATCTCGGTTTTCTTATTTAGACTCACCGCCTATTTTGTTCGATCGCTCGATCGCGATCGAAGGGACGGTTTAGCCCTAAACTAACCTAATCCAACTAGTATTTAGACCGACCTAACCCTAAAATCTCGGATGGCTGTCCCATCCTTCCCATCCCAACCGCCACTCCTCTTGTCTCCACTTCCTCGGGATCCCTCCCGATCCAAAAATCCACCCATTCTCCTCGATTTTCCCAATGAGCCAACCACCACCAAGACAGCCTCTCCGCTCGAGGGCCTTCCCATTGCCTTCTTCCGGCGCCAGAGCTCGAGCCCCTTCTCCCGCACCCCCGCTCCACCTCGTGGTCGATCTCCAGATCGCCAGCAAGGTGAAGCCATGGAGCGCCTCCGTCGCGTTGTTCGCAAGGAGCCGACCGAGCACCTCCTCCCAACCCTCACAGCATCCCCAGCCCTTGTCAAGATGAGTGCCCCGACAGCCCTGCTCTTTTTCCCCTCCTGCTTCTGTTTCTCTCTCTCACGCTGCTCTCTCTCTCTCTGTTGTCTTCGCAGCGCCGCCATGGATGGCCTCCCATAGCTCCCGCTTGGCGCCGCCGTGGTTCCCGGCCGATCCGCGCCGGAGAGCCTCGGACCCGTCCAGCCCATTCATCCCTCGCCGCCGAGTCCCTCTGCTGGCCTGCGCCAAGGCCAGCGAGTAGCCGCCCGCGTTCCACGCCCGATGCCTCCTCCTCGACCCCCAGCACCCCGACGCCACCTCGTCCTGCCGCCGCCGGCGACCAGTAGGTCATGATGCCGTGCCCTGTCTCCTCTTCTTCCATTCGGTTTTTCTCCCTGTCTCTCCTCTCTGAACTCTCTCGCTCTTTGTTTTTCTTCACAGGAGCGCATCCCCGACGCTGGTCCTCGTCCGCAGCACCCTGGCGCTGCTCATCCCCGTTTTTGACCCGATCTGGCCGAGATCGGCCCCTCCCGTGTCGATCCGGCGCCCTAAGCTCGCTTTCGCTGCGCGCCGCTTCGCTTCCATGTCCCGCCGTGGCCTCTCGCTCGCGCTGCTGCTGCTGTTTCCCTTCTTTTAACGAGACGGCGACGGTTGCCGCGCTTGGCTGACGCGCTTAAGTCCCACGACCGATCTTGACGCACTGGCTGCCTCCCTTCGTAGTGTTGGCTAAGGCCCACCAGGCCAGATCGGGCCTGCCTGGCCTCCTCCTCACCAGCCGGGCCTAAAGCCCATGGGTGAGCAACCCGAGCCCCCCTGTGCACTATTGGGCTAGCCGGATTCGGCCCGGCGTAGTTTTTTCCCCGTCTGCGATTTTGCCTAATTATTCCAGAGACTGCAGTTTTATAGAAAAGCCCTTCATGTTCATGCATTTAATAACTAAATAACCATGCATCATATTAAAATGTTTTCAACATGTAAAATGCTTAGAATTTCATCTAGTTTCATAATATTCCACTTTCATCCATGGTTAAATGCTTAAATTTGTTGTTTGCATTAATTTGCTTAAATGCCATGTTAAAATGATTTTTTTTCATAACTAAATAACCGTAGCTCAGATTTAAATAAATTATATATGTAAATGGGGTAGAAAAATGCATAGATTAACATGGTCGCATTACTTTGCATGTTTAACAACTCTAAAATATGTTTTAGGACAGAACAGTTCCAAATCTAAAAGATGCACATGAGGATTTACCGGACTTGTTGTTTGTTATTTACGGCCTCATTTAACTTGCCTAAATAGTTAGTTTACTTATGCCTCACCTCTTGCCATGTTAATCAACATTTAATATTGTTGGGTACATACTCGAGAGAGAACTAAATAATTGATGTGGTGTTTCGTTAATATGCAACTCGTTGCATATTGAGCTCCATTTAACTTGCAGTTTTGTTTGTGCATATTGCCATGCCATGCTATTTAAACTGGACATGCATCATCCTTGGTTGTGCATCATGCCACGTTTGTGCTTGTTGGTTTACCATGTTGTTTGTTTGTTTCCGGGTTGCTTCTCTCGTTAGCTTCGGTTTCATTCTGGAGTTGTGAGGATTCGTTCGACTTCGTCCGTTTGTCTTCTTCATGGACTCGTTCTTCTTCCTTGCGGGATCTCATGCAAGATGACCATACCCTCGAAATCACTTCTATCTTTGCTTGCTAGTTGCTCGCTCTTTTGCTATGCCTATGCTACGACGCCTACCACTTGCTATATCATGCCTCCTATGTTGCCATGTCAATCCTCTAACCCACCTTTCCTAGCAAACCGTTGTTTGGCTATGTTACCGCTTGCTCAGCTTCTCTTATAGCGTTGTTAGTTGCGGTGAAGTTGAAGATTGCTCCATGTCGAACATGATTATTTTGGGATATCACAATATCTCTTATTTAATTAATGCATCTATATACTTGGTAAAGGGTGGAAGGCTCGGCCTTATGCCCGTGTTTTGTTCCACTCTTGCCGCCTCTAGTTTCCGCCATACCGTGTTAGGTTCCTTGATTTTATGCTCCTTACGGTTGGGTGATTTATGGGACCCCTTGACAGTTTGTTTTGAATAAGACTCCTCCAACAAGGCCCAACCTTGGTTTTACCATTTGCCACCTAAGCCTTTTTCCCTTGGGTTCTGCAGACTCAAGGGTCATCTTTATTTTAACCCCGGCCGGTGCTCCTCGAGTGTTGGTCCAAACTAGAGCACCGTATGGGACCGCCCCTTGGCAACTTGGGTTACGTTATACCAGACGCTTCGCTTATCCGGTGTGCCTCGAGGACTAGATATGTGCAGCTCCTATCGGGATTTGTCGGCACATCGGGTGGCTTTGCTGGTCTTGTTTTACCATTGTCGAATGTCTTGTAAACCGATTCCGAGACTGATCGGGTCTTCCCAGAGAAGGAATATCCTTCGCTGACCATGAGAGCTTATAATGGGCTGTTGGGACACCTGCGCAGGTATTATCTTTCAAAGCCGTGTCGCATGTTATGAGGCGTAGGGAATTTGTTAATGTCCGGTTGTAGAAAACCCGAAGTTGACCTTAATTAAAATACATCAACCGCGTGTGTAACCATGATGGTCTTTTCTCGGCAGAGTCCGGGAAGTGAACATGGTGTTGGAGTTATGCTTGACGTAGGTTGTTCTGGGATCACTTCTTGATCATAGTTGTTCGACCGTGCTTTTGCCTCCTCTTCTCGCTCTCTTTTGCATATGGTAGCCACCATATATGCTAGTCGCTTGCTGCAGCTCCACCTCATACCTTTACCCTTCCCATAAGTTTAAATAGTCTTGATATCGCGGGTGTGAGATTGCTGAGTCCCCGTGACTCACAGATACTTCCAAAACCAGTTTACAGGTGCCGATGAAACCGTGCAGTTGACGCATCCAAGCTCAAGGAGGAGCTCGATGAAGATCCTGTTCATTGTGTTGTTTCGCTTCAGCTTGATCAAGAGTGGAGCCAGCTTGGGACGATCGGGATCCGTGTAGCATTTGGGGTAGTCTTCTTTTATTTTGGTTCCGTAGTCGGACCTTGATTGTATCTGTATGATGTAATGCTTTACTCATGTATTGTGTGAAGTGGCGATTGTAAGCCAACTATGTATCTCTTTCCTTATGTATTACATGGGTTGTGTGAAGATTACCTCACTTGTACATTGCTTTCAATGCGGTTATGCTCTAAGTCGTGCTTCGACACGTGGGAGATATAGCCGATCGAGGGCGAACAAGACGCCTCTGTTGGAGCGGTGTGGAGGCACAATGCTCCCCGAGAAGCCACTAGGCCATCAGATTTCCTCACGCCTCACACAATGCGAGATGCCGTGATTCCACTATTGGTACCCTTGGAGGCGGCGATCAACCTTTACAAACAAGGTTGGGGCAATCTCCACAACTTAATTGAGGCTCCCACGACACCACGTAAGCTTCACCACAATGGACTATGGCTCTGGGTGACCTCAACCGCCTAGGGTGCTCAAACACCCAAGAGTAACAAGATCCGCAAGGGATTAGTGGGGAATCAAATTTCTTGGTGGAAGTGTAGATCGGGTTTTTCAACCACTCCCGAGCAAATCAACAAGTTTGATTGGCTAGGAGTGAGATCGGCGAAAATGGAGCTTGGAGCAACAATGGAGCTTAGGGTTGGAAGAGGTTGTCAACTAGAGGTAGGAGACGACCCTTTTATAGCTGTGGACAAAATCCAACTGTTATCCACTTAACCAGCTCGCGACATGCGGTACTACCGCTCCGAGACGCAGATTACCGCACGCCACGCTGGTATTATCGTGGGGACCACGGTATTACATGACGACAACAGCAGGTGGGCTAGAACGCTACCGACAGAGGCAAGATTACCATGAAGCTGGTATCGAAGGGCGCGGATGAATAAAATTACATCCGTGTTTACTCACTGGAAAACAATCGATGCAAAATCCGACACGGTGCTACCGCTAGAGCGGTACTACCGCATGGCAGCTGGATCATGCCGCTTGGTCGGGGCCGCGATCGTGGTTTCAGAGGAGCGGTATTACCGCTGGCCTCAGCAGTACTACCGCGCTTGGCACGGTATTATCAAGAGGTGCTGCAGATTACCGCCTAAGGAGCAATACTACCGCAAGCACAACAACAGCAGCCAAGACAATCGCAAAGAGGACAAACTGGGGATGCTCCAAAGTGCAAGGGAAAGGTGGAGACAAGGAAGGGAACGTGTACATGATGATTCCACCAAAACCTTTCCGACGCGGACCCCCTCTTAATATTACGGCTTTCCCACGACTCAAATCCACCAAAAAGAAACGTAGAAAAACCCCGTCTTCAATAGTCTTCGAGGGGCACCAAACCGTCTTGTGCCTAGTGATAAAACGTCTGAGAAACTCAAGGCACACGATTAGTCCGCAAATGCATTGTCATCAATCACCAAAACACCTTAGGGATAAATATGCCCTTACAATCTCCCCCTTTTTGGTGGATTGATGACAATACGGGATTTGCACAAAGGGAAATAAACTTGAGCATAGGCAAACCCCTCCTCTCTAAAATATAGATGGGCTCCCCCTAGATGTGTGCAATCTAGATGGATGCTTTGGACTGCACAACACACAACTAGGATCAACACTCCCCCTATATTTTAGGGACAAGGCATATCTTGCAATGATAAAGCTAACATCTAAACAAGAGCGTAAAACATAGGTAGCACAATATAACATAAGCTCGCTAAGATAGGATAAAGTGCATATGTCTTACACCATATGAAGGATAAGTCTCAAACCAAACCAAAGCAACCGAAACGAGGTTCAAACGAGAAAGCAAACACATCGAACACAACGACACACGACACACAAGCACGGGAAAATCCCTACACTCTCTCCCCCTTTGGCATCGAGACGCCAAAAAGGCAGAGAGGACACCTACACACACGGGGTGGCTCAAGCAGAGAAGTCATCCCAACGCTCCCCGCCAGACTCTGCGGCAGGGATGTCCTCCTGGATGTCCTCGTCAGAATCAGACCACTTGAAGCCTTGCTTCGCCATCCACTCGGCCTCCGGGGTGATGACCTCCTCAGAACCGCAGACCTTCATAATCTTCTTGTCGCGGCGGCGACTCTCCTTGGACGCCACATGAGTCCTGTACTGCCCCTTCGCTTGCATGCACAAAAGAGTCTTCATCTTGTCCTTCAGCTTCTTGTCCCACGAGGGCTCAGAGGAACTATGGGAAGACCTAGCAGCACGGTCCTCAGCAACATCCTCTGCTCCAGCCTCCTCCTCACCAACAGTCCTCCTAGCAGCAGACACCTCAGCACGAGTAGTAGTGTTGGCCCAGTTGGGCTTGACACGGAGACTGATGGGATCATGCCGAATCCAATCTGGAGCAAGGAACTCATCACCAGGGAACAACCTCTCCCAAGTCTTGGAGATCAGCAGAAACAAGTATGGTCCATAGATAGGCACCTTGCGGTTGAACACCGCAAACCGAAGCTCACACCACATGATGTGTGAGACATCAAGAGGCTGAGTCTAAGACACACGTGCCTCCTCGCACATGAGCATCATATCCACCATATAGGCATGAACCTTGTCCTTGTCGCCAATGCGAGGGAACAGAGAGTTGCGGAAGATGCGATACATGATATCCAGAAAGGAGTTCAGCACACAAGCTGACTTGCCATTGGGAAGCACCTTCTCAACATAGTACTGCTGGAGCTTGTTCTTGTTAGCGGACTCAGGATTGGCATGGGGACGAACACCCACAGGTGTGTTGAGCCCGTCATCAGGAACATGCAACAGATCCATGAAATCCTTCCAGGTAGCAGTCAACTAACGGCCATTGGTCATCCACGTCATCCTCCGCTCCTCCCCAGGATGAAAGTACACAGAGGCAAAGAAATGACAGACAAGTTCAGGGTCAAAGTCCAGATGGAAGGAGATCACATGTTCAATATCAAACTGCTCCACCAAATCCAGAGCCTCTCCAAAGTACTCATGAAACTTGTCCTTCCTCATGTGATGCATGTCTATCCACTTGACCTCCACGTAGGTATTTTGCTTGTTCTTGATGACATCCAGATAAGTGAGAGTCTGCTGCTTGGTCCAAAACAACTCACAACCTCTGATGGTAGCACGAGGATTCACATACGGGTTGATCTGCCTAAGACGGATGAACTCAGAAAGAGGAATCTCGTCCATGCCCTTAGCGGGTTCCTTGTTCTTGCTAGCGGTGGTCTTGACATGGCGCTTGGGGGCATTGGAGCCTCCGTGCTTCACCTTGATTGCAAGAACGCTTGGAGCCGTGTCACGACCGGGATTGACCGGCGAGAGCCACCACCTGAGACACAAAGCGCAAAAACACACATGACAAGCAAAAAGGATCAATGCAAAGACCACGGCAAAGCAATACCAACACGTAGGAAGCATACATGCTAAATGCCATGAGAAAGATTTGACCCCAACGGTAGTACTTCCAGGTGCTACGGTACTAAAATTTTAGTACCGCTCCTAGTCATGTAGTACTGCAGATGTCACGGTAGTACCGGGCTGGGAGCGTAGTAGAATCTTAGTGCCACAATACAAGGTAGTACCAAGACCGACGGGCGGTAGTACCGGACGAGCGGTAGTACAACTCGTGAGGCGCGGTAATACCGCACCGCGTCAGATCCGAACCAGTTTGAATCTGAGAAAAACTGCGAAACCACGGTGGTACTACGGTTGATCAAATCTATCACAGGACAACATATCAGGTATAATCCCTACGCCATACTACTCTCCTACATCCTACTCTTGCAAAGATTTAGCCTAAAATCTCGAGAACACATGCATCTCCCCAAAAACCTAGAGGCAAGGAAAACAACCAAAAGAGAGAGGGATTTGGGGAAAGACCTTGTTCCATGGCAAGAGCACGTGGTGGGGAACGATCCCACCGGTCGGAATCGAAGGAGAGCAGCCGGAGGCGGAGATCCGGCGAGGGACTTCGGCCCCGTTCTTGAGAGAGAGAGAGAGAGAGAGAGAGAGAGAGAGAGAGAGAGAGAGAGAGAGAGAGAGAGAGACGAAGTGGGGAAGACAGACGAATGGGTATGGGGGAGTTAGAACTCCCCGCCTGCTCTATCCCCCAGCGTCTCATGACATGCGGTAGTATCAAGACATCATCGCGGTAGTACCGCTTGGGCTGAGTACCGCACCATAGCGGTAGTACCGCTCTCCCAGGCGGTAGTAAAAAATTACCGCCGCGCTGGGGCGGTAGTACCGTGCCCTCCTCACGCGGTAGTACCGTAGCAGGCTGAGGTAGTACCGTGAGCTCAAGAAAAACAGGTTTCAAACACACGAAAAAGGGGTCTTCGCAAGGAAACTTTGAGCACAAGAGACACCACAAGAACACGCTCAACACAAAGACAGAAAGACAAATGACAACGCGACACCACCTCTCCAAAGAGAGGGCGGTGGCCGGAGCCACCTATGTTTGAGTCAATTGGTATGGCACCGCGAAGAATTATGCTTGGGCCCATGACCAAAACTCGTCTTTGAAGCACAAGTACCATAAAAAATGGCTAATGTGAAAGATTTGATCGATTTATGCATAATGGGGGGAGGGAGAGTTCATTGAGAGAACAACACTCCCCTATGTCCATGCCTACACCTAAACAAGACAACAAGTTGAGTATGGTGGGATGTGCAAGGGTTCAAGCAACATTGCTCGAATCAATGATATTTAGCTCATGCCTTAACTCGCGAAATCTTGCTTCATCCAAAGGCTTCGTGAAGATATCTGCAAGGTTATCATGAGTGTTGACGTAGTTGAGCTCGATCTCCCCTCGCCTAATGTGATCCCGAATGAAGTGATACCGAATCTCAATATGCTTCGTCTTGAAGTGTTGCACCGGGTTGAGAGAAATCTTGATGGCACTTTCATTGTCACACCAAAGAGGCACTTTGTCACAAATGACACCGTAATCCTTTAAAGTTTGCCTCATCCATAAGATTTGTGCACAACAACTACCGGCCGCCACATACTCCGCTTCGGTGGACGAGAGAGACACACAACTTTGCTTTTTAGAAGACCAACTTACCAAAGAGCAACCAAGGAATTGGCACCCTCCGGAAGTGGACTTCCTATCCACTTTTTCTCCCGCCCAATCGGAATCCGAATATCCTACAAGCTTGAAGTTTGCTCCTCTTGGGCACCACAAGCCAAAGTTTGGGGTATGAGCCAAATATCGAATGATTCGCTTGACCGCCACAAAGTGGCTTTCCTTAGGTGCGGCTTGAAACCGTGCACAAATTCCCACACTCAACATGATATCCGGTCTAGATGCACAAAGGTAAAGCAAGGATCCAATCATGGAACGATATACCTTTTGATCCACCGCTTTACCATTGGGATCAATGCCAAGTTGGCATTTGGTGGGCATTGGAGTGGAAGACGGCTTGACATCACTTAGCTTGAATCTCTTGAGCATGTCTTGAGTGTATTTAGCTTGGTTGATGAAGGTACCTTCTCTTCTTTGCTTCACTTCGAAACCGAGAAAGAACTTCAACTCTCCCATGGAAGATGTCTTGAACTTTGAGGTCATTAGTGCGGCAAATTCCTCATTGAAAGCTTTGTTAAGGGAACCAAAGATAATGTCATCAACATATAGTTGGCACACAAACAACTCCCCTTTGACCTTCTTAGTAAAAAGAGTGGGATCGATTAGCCCAACTTCAAACCCGCGATCTTGTAGCAACTCGGTAAGGTGGTCATACCACGCACGTGGGGCTTGTTTAAGGCCATAGAGTGCTTTATCGAGTTGATACACTGATACGTCCATTTTGCATCATGCTTTTATATCGATATTTATCGCATTATGGGCTGTTATTCACGTTATGTCACAATACTTATGGCTATTCTCTCTTATTTTACAAGGTTTACATGAAGAGGGAGAATGCCGCAAATGGAATTCGGGCCGAAAAGGAGCAAATATTGAGACCTATTCTCAAGAACTCCAAAAGTCCTCAAACTCCACGGAATATCTTAAAATAAATAAAGAAAAATCATCGCTAAAGATGAAGGCCAGGGGCCACACTGCCACGAGGGTGGGGGCGCCTCGGGCGCGCCTCACCTCGTGGGCCCCCGGTGGCTCTCCGACGCCCATCTTCTCCTATATGATGTCTTTCGATGAGAAAAACCATTAAGCAACCTTTCGACGAGACTCACGCCACGAGGCGGAACCTGGCGGAACCAATCTAGGGCTCCGCAGAGCTGTTCTCGGCGGGGACACTTCCTCCTGAAAGGGAAATCATCGACATCATCATCACCAACGCTCCTCTCATCGGGAGAGGGCAATCTCCATCAACATCTTCACCAGCACCATCTCATCTCCAAACCCTAGTTCATATCTTGTATCCAATTCTTGTCTCCAAGTCCGGGATTGGTGCTTGTAGGTTGCTAGTAGTGTTGATTACTCCTTGTAGTTGATGCTAGTTGGTTTATTTGGTGGAAGATCATATGTTCAGATCCTTTATGCATATTATTAGCCCTCTGATTATGAACATGAATATGCTTTGTGAGTAGTTACGTTTGTTCCTGAGGACAAGGGAGAAGTCTTGCTATCAGTAGTCATGTGAGTTTGGTAATCGTTCGATATTTTGATGAGATGTATGTTGTCTAGCCTCTAGTGGTGTTATGTGAACGTCGACTACATAACACTTCACCATTATTTGGGCCTAGAGGAAGGCATTGGGAAGTAATAAGTAGATGATGGGTTGCTAGAGTGATGTAAGCTTAAACCCTAGTTTATGCGTTGTTTCGTAAGGGGCTGATTTGGATCCATATGTTTCATGCTATGGTTAGGTTTACCTTAATACTTTTGTTGTAGTTGCAGATGCTTGCAATAGAGGTTAATCATAAGTGGGATGCTTGTTCAAGTAAGAACAACACCCAAGCACCGGTCCACCCACATATCAAATTATCAAAGTACCGAACGCGAATCATATGAACGTGATGAAAACTGGCTTGACGATATTCCCATGTGTCCTCGGGAGCGCTTTTCCTATTATAAGAGTTTGTCCAGGCTCGTCCTTTGCTACAAAAAGGATTGGTGTAAGTGCATCTAGTGCCCCTTAGTGATTTTGGTGTATTGAAGACTTATAGGTTAAGGGACTAATGTGTTTATGAGTGTACACAGGTCTATAAGTCTATGAGGAGTTTGATATTTACAGAGAAAGTCGACCCCTAAAAATGAAGTTCTTCGACTAAAGACTTTGATATTCTGAAGACTTTCTGAAGACTTTGAAAGTGAAGAAATTAGTGTGACCTTGAAGACTTGGTATTCATTTGAGGGACATGAAGCGTGAAGACTTTTGTTTTCATAGTTTCTTTTTCTCTTTCTTTAGTCATAGGAAACACCGTACTGTTAAAGGGGGTCGAGGAAATACTAAGGAAAAATTTCCATGTGACGCTCAACTCAAAATCCTACACCTACCAATCCTTCGAGTGAAGCCTTTGAAATCTCATACAGATTCACCAATTTCTTCAAAGGATGAGACGAAGTTCTTCCGGTCGTTGAGGAATTTGTTCGACCGAGGAGTTAGGAATTCGCCAGGCGGATTGCCTACACAAGGAGGAACATGATAGCCCCGAGGAATTTGAGAGTCAAATTTCCGATCTTTGTCTGTCAAGCGCCACCTGTCCCAAAATATCTTATCCACCTAACGATCATATCATTGAAGGGCATTTATGTCTTATCATGTCGGGCTGCTCCCTAGGCTATAAATAGCCGCCTCTACAACCACTAGCTGGTTGGCTGCTCCGAGAGAACTTGACACTTGTCATTTGAGAGCAACCCATCCTCCGAGGACTTTGAGCGAAAATCATCGAGTGAGGAAAATCCAAAACCAAACCCTACAAACCCAAAGTGATTGAGCATTACTGAAGAGATTGATCCTGCGTGGATCCGATGCTTGTTACCTTTGAAGACTGTGCTTCTTCCAGACGGTTAGGTGTCATGGTCTAGAGCATCCAAGAGGAATTGTGGATCACCGAGTGACCAAGTCTGTGAAGGTTTGGAAGTCGCTCAAGACTTACCACGAGTGATTGGACGAGGTCATGTGACCTTAGTTCAAGGAGAATACGGTGAGGACTTGGTGTCCCGAGCTGCGTGCTTAGCGATCGGGTGTCCGGATGTGTGTCCTCGAGTTTAAATACTCACCGCCCAACCAGACGTATAACCAAGACAGCAGCTTGAACTGGTCTACCAAATCATTGTCTTCACCAACCTAATCGGTTCTATTTCCTCAACCCTTTCATTTCCTCATTACTTTGTTGAGTGTTTATTCATATCTGTGTTTGAAGACTTTGATCAAGACTTTCTCAATTTCCTCGCTTTAATTTCTTCATCTGCTTTGTCTTCATCTTGTGTTATCCTGTGTTTACGCTTTCAGACTCTTTGATTGTCTTCATTTCATCATGATGACCATGCCCGCATTCTCTTATGCTTACTTCGAGTACTTATTCCGCTGTAAGTAGTTCTTCACTTAGGAATTTCCTCACCGCAAATTCCTCATTGAGAATTCATAAAATCGCCTATTCACCCCCTCTAGTCGATATAACGACTTTCAATTGGTATCGAGCAAGGTACTCCCTTGTTCTCGGTGATTTTGGTTTAACCACCGAGTTTTAGTTATGTCGACCGCACGTATGATCAAGGTCTCACTGGGTGTCCTACCTTTGATGGGACGGACTACCCCTTATCGAAGAACAAGATGCTAATGCATCTTGAGGCAATTGACAACGATCTCGGTATGTTGTGGAAAATGGTGTTCCTCACCACACCTTCTCCGAATGCTGCCGATGTGAAGAGATTCAAGCAACTCGATTCTCAAGAGAAGAATATCATATGTGGCCATCCGAGCAAAGGACAATATGGAAGAGTGAGTGCTTTGAAACTGCTAAGCTCATCCGGGACAAAGCTGTCCAAAGTAATGAAGGAGTCTCAACTCAGCGTGACTCTCGAGTTGATGTTCTTCGCAATCTTTTCAACCGCTTCAAAAGACTCGACAACGAAAATGTTCAACAAACCTTCGATCGCCTCACTGACATCTCAAATGAGCTTCAAGCGCTTGGTGCCACTGACATCACCGACCATGAGGCGGTGAAGAAATCGTTGAGATCGGTTGATTCCTCATTTGACACTCTGGCACTGATGATACAAGAGCGCGCTGACTACAAGTCACTTGATCCAGGTGATATCCTCGAGAGGCTAAATACTCATGAGTTCGACTTGTCAAAAGAGAGATCTCTATGGTTCCAGCTATGGAAAATCACGTGTCTCAAGGCCAAGGCTGTGTTTGAATCTGATTGTGAAGACTCGTAGTAGCCTTGGAGATCCTCAAGAATTGAGCCAGAGCTAGCACCGCTCGTGAAGAAATTCCGAAGTTCTCAAGACGTGGTCGCTGGAAAATCCTCAAGGAGCAAAGTGATTCCTCGCCCAAAGGACTATAAGAGAAGACTTTGCCACAAATGCAAGAAACTTGGTCACTACATTCAAGATTGTCCTCGATGGGAAAAGGAATTAAAGAAGAAGAAATACAAGGATTACAGCTCGATGACGCTAAGAAGAAGAAGAAATCGTCAAATCTTGATCATCAAAATCCTCAAAGCCTTCTTGTCACAAGAAGAGCAGCTCCAAAAAGGCTCGGGCATTCATTGGCAAGGAAATGGACTCAAGCTGAATCCGAGGAACATGAGGAAGAAGAGGCATCGAAGAATCTGAGTCCGTGTGGCGAGTCTAGTTCTCGCCATCGCTTTCGTCAACAAGTCCATCTTCAACTCAAGAAAATGACCTCACCAACAAAGCCGATGAAGATAGTGATGACTACGCCCCACCTATTGCTTCATGGCAAAGGGTGCCAAGGTACTCACATATACCTCCTCCGAATCTAGTGAAAATGAATCGATGAAGATCTAAAGCCCAGCTACTCAAAACTTGCTAAGATTGCTGTAAAACAACAAAGGGCTTTTGAAAAGGTTCAAAACATGCTAGATAAAAGTGATGATATGTTGGGTGAAGAAATGGATCGACTAAAGCCCCGATCGAAAATCTTCAGAGACTTCACCTAGGTTTGACAGTTTTCAAGGTCATCATAACACTCTCTTGTCTCGATCATGAGAAACTTTCTTATGAATTTCTTCAAAGAAAGCAAGATCTTGAGAAGCTAAGAGTGAGTTATGAAGATCTTCGTATGAGCACGATTCATTACTTGCTCAACAAATCAGCTCTCTCAGAAGAATTTGTTCCTCCATGCTTAAAGTGCATTGAACGTGAATCGCTAATTCTTCACTGAATGTTCAAATGCTTCAACTGTTATAAATTCTTCACCTGCCTCGCTATCACTAATTCCTCATCCGAGGACATTGCTAGTATCACCGACGATGCAGGGTTGAAGGAATTGTACATGACAGCATGTACAAAAGCCTCAAAGGACATCAAACTCTTTGTGATGTGCTTAAAAGCAGATTCTCAACAGAACCCTAGGAAAGAGGGTATTGCCTTTGAGAGGAAACTCAATGTCGATGGAACATATTGAAGCTTGAGCAAGATCCCAAAACTCATGGGTTGTCGCAAAGGGACCTCCAGCTTGATCCATCTAACTTATCTGGCTTTACAGTGAATCTCCTCATTCTTCCGATGAGTCATTTGACTCCAACTATAAACTGTTCAAAAATCAGAATGGTGAAGTATTTGCTAGATATGTTGGCACTAATCGCAGGAACGGTTCCCCTATGAAGAAAATCTGGGTTCCCAAGAAGTGCCTTGAAAGTCTTCAGGTGAATGTCCTCATGACACCACCTGTGAAGAATAGGAACTCCAGATCAAACTCTTCATATGGACCAAATTCTTCATATGGACCAAATTCTTCATATGGATCCAAGTCCTCATACGGACCAAATTCTCACGTGGATCAAATTCCTCAAAAGGATCAAAGTCCTCAAATGATTATCATCGTATAACAACTCGCTTTCGCAGGTAGAGCTAAGGGCTATGAATATGTGCATTATTCTTCAAACCAATATGTTCATAAGTCCTCGAAGAATTTCTCTGCTTATTCATATGCTTACCCTAACCCCTCTTATGTGAAACGAAATGGATTGGCCTCTATACCACCATTTTCTTATGGTGCTCACAGAGTGATGAATTCTTTGCCACCCCTTCATATGTGGGTGGTGAAGAAAAATAACTAATCTCTTCTGAGGGTCAGTCTCCGCACGTGCTTTAACGTCTCAAGAATTTGTTTGGGGCCCGACAAAATGCTCGAAAGGACGCAGTTAATCATGAAGAAATGAACTTTCATTTCACACGCCCTCATACTTCTTATCTATTATATCGCTCGATGAAATTCATCTCGATGAACTTGATATCATATTCTTCACCGATGAAGTATATGAGATCGTAAGTTGCACTAATTCATCTCGCAGGATGATCAACCCAAAGCGTAATGAGTGGGTCCTCGATAGTGGATGTACAAATCACATGACTGGTGACAAGAATCTATTGATGGATACTCCCTTATCACCGCCACATCTCAAGCATATCATCTTTGGCCGACAAAGGCAAAAGTCGTATTGGGTCTTGGTAAGGTTGCGATCTCTAAGGACATACACATGGACAAAGTCATGATTGTTGAGTCCTTAGGATACAACCTCATGTCAGCCTCAATGCTTTGTGATCTTGATATGGTTGTTGTCTTTGGCAAGTATCGTTGTGTTGTGATCATGGAAGTCGACAATTCCAAAGTCTTCAAGGCTTTAGGAGAGGAGACTTGTATATTGTTGATTTCTCTACAGACCACAACCAGCCGTGTGTCTACTTGCAAAAGCTTCGTAGGCTGGCTATGGCATCGGCGACTTGGTCACGCAGGCATGAGGAATTTGCACACGCCATGCGAAGAAGAAGCATGTCATTGGCATTGAAAATGTCAAATTCTCAAGGATCACTTGTGTGGAGCCCGTGAAGTGGAAAATGACCAAGGCCAAGCATCCAAATAAGACTATCATGACCACTACTCGTCCATTCGAATTGCTTCACATGGACCTCTTTGGTCCAAATCATTACTCAGAAATACTAATGATGCATCTATGGCTTTGTTATTGTTGATGATTACTCTCGTTACACATGGGTACACATTGTTACTTACAAAAATGAAGTGCAGAAGTCTTCAAACGATTTTCCTCGAGGGCTTCAACTAACTTTGGTGTGAAGATCGCACATCAGAGTGACAATGGAACTGAGTTCAAGAATTCGGTCTTGATGCCTATCTTGATGAACTTGGTATTACTCATGAGTTATCTCGCTCCCTATACACCTCAAAGAAATGGCGTCGTGGAGCGCAAGAATGTAACTTTGTTGAGATGGCTCGACTATGCTTGATGAATACAAAACGCCTAGTCGCTTTTTGGATTGATGCAATTGATACCGCGTGCCACATCATCAACAGAGTATATCTTCACAAATTCTTCAAGAAGACCGCCTATGAACTCCTCACCGACAAGAAACCCAATGTGAGTTATTTCAAAGTCTTGATTGCTAAATGCTGGATTAGAGATCCTCATCACAATTCTAAATTTGCACCGAAAGCACATGAAGGTTTTATGCTTGTTACGGAAAGGACTCACACACCTACAGTAGTCTTCAACATCGCTCTTCACAAGATTGTTGATATCAGAGATGTGCGGTTCGATGAAACTAATGGCTCGCAAAGAGAGCACCTACCTTCGTGTTAGATGAACCAGCTCCCGAGGAATCTATCAAGTTCAAGGCAACCGAGGATGTCATTCCCATCAAGAATTTTTGAAGAATTCATTCTCAGACGCCAAGAACGCCGAGTGATGCACTCAAGATAATGTCAAGACAATGGTGTCAAGAAAATGGTGATCAAATTCCTCGACGACAACCAGCTCATCCTCGCTGCAAAAAGAAGTGCAAGTTGACAAGATCATCGATGACATTGAAGCACCTGTGTCCTCTCACACGCCAAAAGCTTCACATTTATCAAATTTTGTGGGCACTATGCTTTTGTCTCTATCACAGAGCCCACTAAGGTAGATGAAGCATTTCGAGCCCGAGTGGATTCAGCCATGCAAGAAGAATTACATCGATTCGAGCTCAACAATGTCAGGAACTGGTCAAACGTCCAGATCCTCGCAAGCATAATATCATTGGCACAAAGTGGATCTACCGCAACAAGCAAGATGAAAATGGCCTTGTGGTAAGGAATAAGGCACGACTTGTAGCTCAAGGCTACACACAGTTGAAGGAATTGATTTGATGAAACTTTTGCACTGTTGCTAGACTTGGGGCTATTCAGATATCGCTTGCTTATGCTTACCATCATAATATCACTTTATATCAAATGGATGTGAAAAGTGCATTCCTCAATGGTAAGCTTGAGGAAGAAGTATATGTTGCTCAACCCCCAGGTTTTGAAGATCCAAAGAATCCCGACAAAGTCTTCAGACTCAACAAGGCCCTCTATGGTCTCAAACAGGCCCCACGGACGTGGTATGATACATTGAAGGAATTCTTCGTGAAGAATGGCTTCACACCCGGTTCACTCGACCCTACTCTCTTTACTAAATTATATGACGGTGAACTGTTTGTGTGTCAAATATATGTTGATGTTATTATCTTTGGCTGTACTGACCAACGTTATAGTGATGAATTTTCCTATATGATGAGTGAAGAATATCAAATGTCTATGATGGGAGAATTGAAATTCTTCTTAGGTCTTCAAATTAAATCAACAACACAATGGCATATTCATATCTCAGAGAAATACCTCAAAGATGTCCTCAAGAAATTCGCATGCAAGATTGCAAAGGCGTTAAAATTCGATGCCCACAAATGGCCATCTATGCAATCGATGAAAATGGTATTGACTTCGATCACAAGGTATACCGCCCATGATTGGTTCTTTATTGTACTTATGTGAATCTAGGCCAGATATAATGCTTAGTGTTTGCATGTGTGACCGATTTCAAGCTACAACGGGAATCACACCATAAGGTGTGAAGCATATTCTTCGATATCTAGCTCACACACCAACACTAGGATTATGGTACCCCAAGGGCTCTACTTTTGATCTCATTGGATATTCAGACTGACTATGCTGGTGATCGTGTGGACCGCAAATCAACATCTGGTACTTGTCATTTCTGACGATCTTTGGTCCGTTGGTCCTCAAGAAACAGAACTGCGATCACCGCTTCATCATGGAAGCTGAATACATTGCTGCTGGCTCTTGTTGTGCTCAATTGTCGTGGATGAAGCAAACTCTCAAGGACTACGGCATCAACGTGAAGAATGTGCCTCTCATCGTGACAATGAGAGTGCCATCAAGATTGCTCACAACCTAGTTCAGCACTCAAGACAAAGCACATTCAAATTCGCCATCATTTTCTTCGTGATCATGTGTTGAAGGGCTTACATCTCCATCGAGCATGTGAAGATCAAGAACAGCTAGCCAATATCTTCACAAAGCCCTTGGATGAGAAGAGATTTAGCAAGTTGCGTGTGAGCTAAATATCTTAGAATCTTCGAATGTTCTTTGAAAAGGACACACATCCCGACACTTATGCAAAATTGATGACTTAGATGTGCAACACATGAAGAAACGTTTTCTTCAATCAATGAAGAATAACACTCTAAGTGTGAAGAAATTAATGAAGAATTTGATTCTCGTAACCCTACGACAATTGTACGCTGTGTCTGAAATCATCATTCTTATACGGTGGGTCACGCCACCACCAAAGTTGAAAATCTTCAATTTGAGTTTTTCCTCGCTTTTGAAATTCTTCGCTTTTTCAAATTCTTCAACTTTGCAAAATCTTCACTGCTTCCGTTGTTTTTCTTCATTGGCTATATATATATGGGTTTATGTCCTCTACAAAGATTCACTTATGGTTATTTCTTCAAGTCGCTTTTTCTACTAAGTGAATGTGATCGGACCCTTCCCTCTATGCTATACTCAACCCAATCTATTCACAAAATCTTCATGTGCGCTCTATTTGAAACTCGCTCAAAATCTTCACAAGGTCCTTGTCGGTGAAGAAATTGCGAACGGAACTTTAAAACTGATCTTATCCAGACTTTCATTTTTGCCGCCAAACCGCTCCGCATCCCACAATAGATTTATCTATTCACCCACGATCTAACATAATCTCCACTTCTCAAGACGTGGGTGACACATGTCAGTTTAATGAGAAGGGTCAGGCACGCTCGTCCCAAATCTTTGGCTAACAGTTTTTCACCGTGGCTATCTATACCCCTCTCCCCTTCCTCACTTCCTTTACTCCGCCGACCGCTCTCTCGCCGAGCTTCAAACCCTAGCGCCGCCGCTACTCCATCGTCAGCCGTGAGGAAGAGCTTCATCGCCTCGACCTCGTCGCCGACGTACTCGCGCCGATCACAGAATCTTCACTCCGCCGCAGTAGCTGTCTTCCTCCGCCGAGTTAGGGCGTGGAAGATCTAACCCGATTTAACTTCCCATCTGTTCTTCTCAGTTCGTCGTGTTCTTGATTCGGGTAATTAAAAGTTACTTTTATTACTCGCTTTGATTCTCAAACCTTCCTAAAAATCTTCAAGGTGTTTATTCTTCAAATCTTCACACATATGAACACCTCAAACAAAACATGCTCTTGATTCGCTTTCTAAGCAATGATTTTCTTCAAGATTCCTCAATTGTGTGGATCCTCGATCTATACAACTCGAACCTAAGGCAAAGATCGCTTAGTGAAATTCTTCAAGGCTCATTTGGTCAAATTCCTCAAACTAGTTCTTTTAAAAACCTTCGAGAACGATATGACCTCTCCAAATTCCTCGCAACTATACTGCTCATTGTGTACTCATGTCCGCCGCTGAATCACTAGGTTCTCATCAACTTAACTCATTTGCAGCTGCCTCGAAGAAAAGTTGCATACTTCTTCAGAGAATTCGATTGTTCAAATTCTCGAGTCAAGAATATGGCAGAAGGAAAGAAGCCACATAAAGGAGGAAAGAGGCCTGAGGTCATGATTGTGTTTGAGATTCCTGAGGAAATCTATGCTGATTATTGCACACCTGATGAAGCCGAGTTCGGCAAAGAGAACAAAAATCAGCGCAAGGTGCGCATTCAAAGGATTGAACGGAGATGGGCAAGGGAATGGAGGGAGTACAGATATGTAACTCCAAAGTACATGAAGAAATTCGCCTCAATCCTCCATGCCCAAGAGCTCCATTGGCACCTGGTCAAGAAGTCGACCCCACCAAAGATCAAGCGTGGTGAGGAATTTCCAAGAATGGGCCAAGCGCCAAGCCAAGTTGGCGATACAAGCCAATGAGGCAAGGAGGAAATTTAATGAGGACTCACATCTGCTGCTGCCACCGAGGCCTGTCAAGCCAAGAAAATCTATGGAAAAGAAGCCCGCACACAAGCCAAGTGCCACCAACAACAGGTGCCCTCACGGCCAAGTTCCTCACCGTGCCCTCACGACCAATTCCTCATGCTGCCCTGCTCCTCCCAAGTCCTCAAGAGCTCCTACAAAATCCTCAGCAGTTCCGACAAAGTCCTCAAGACTGTGCATCCGCCACATGCCAAAGGACTGCAGCATCTCCATTGCCTCCGTGTCTCAAAGAAGTTCCTCACCGCACCAAATTCTTCATCCGCCCGACTCTCAAGACTAGGCCACAATGGACGAGGTCCTCGCCCAAGTCCTAAGAAGAAACAGTAGCCTTCCAAGAGCCACCGAAGATGATGAGGCTGATGATGATGAACTTATGGAAATCATCGAGACCGCCAAGAAAGGGCCGCTAGAGCCAAAGGCACACTGTGCCGCTGTTGGATCCAAGAACGATCCTAGACTACATTGATCTCCGCACAAGGACCCAAACACTCCTATACCGACTTCAAGTTGACACCGCCAAAGTCACATGCTGAATCATTTCATCCAAGAGGAGAAATGGAAATTTGATACGGCCAGAGAGATCAAGAAATCGCAGTACAGAAAGGAGAAACTGCTGAAGAAAAACGTTGTCAAGATGACAACTGAAGAACTTATCAAGATGCAAGCTGACATCAAAGCCCTCAGCGACAAATTTGACTCCTATTATGCTGATTGGCAAGGAGCCAAAGTCAGATTTGTCAACCTAACGAAGAAGTTCACCAATGTTGCAGCCCCAACGCAACATGAAATTCCTCAGGATGGAGCCTCACCACCGATCGAAGAACATGCCAAGACCACCGATGAAGTTCAGCTGTCAAGACAATGCTAGTTCCAGGCTGATGACTCCATTCCACCACCGAAGAAATTGCCAAGGCATCCACTAGTGGTGCGCCTAAAGAAATCAAGAAGTCGAGCAATCAGATCGCCATACCGAGGAAAATCAACCAGATTCCTCGGCTCCTCCTCGCGCCAACACCAACTCCAATTCTTCCATCCAGATCCGATGTGAAGAAGACCAAGGCCGCGAACGAGCTGCAGTGAAGAAACGGAAAGCATCAGCTGCGTCAAATTCTTCGGCTGCAAAGAAAATGAAGCCAATGACCAGCTCTTTTGAAAATCCTATTGATGATGTTCCAATTTCCTCAATTCCATCAAAGGACCTTGTTCCATTTGGTGAAGATTATGAGATCCCAAGCGGATCTGATGAAGAAATCAGTCTGCTGCTTCGTCAGAGCAGATTGATGAAGAAATTGAAGTGGAAGCTATCCTTCAACCCCAATCATTTCTCGCCTATGCCTCGGTTCACGGTCAAGAGGCCGTGTTGAGGAAATTGAAGAAGATGTGGACATTGGAAGCACAACGCCAGTGATGAACGATGACTTTTGGGAAAGTTAGCATCCAAATTCTCCACTCTTCACCCCAATTCAACAGATTCCTCAGTCCCCTGCTCCAACAGTTCAAATGGGCTCAAGAAACTCATCCACTTCATCTCAGACATGAAGAAATTCCAGCCACTAGCGCCGATGAACTCCGCTGCCGATCCTCGATCGCACATATAGAGGAAACAGAAATTCCTCAGCCTGAAGAACCTAAGATTGCGATTCCAGAGGTCGTGATGCAACTCACTAACACTCCACTGCCAAAGCCAAAGAATCCCTTCTCAACAAAGCAAAAGTTCAAGACTGAAGATTTCTTCGGCGAGCACGTATTCTTCATCGACATAATCCATATGATTCTGCTCGCGATAAGGAAGAGGCGCTTCGACTGCCACCAAGCCAATTTCTATTCCTCAGTGCTGTTCAACAAAGACAAAGTCTTCGATCATGCACATATTCCTCATGTGGACATGGAATCTCTGTCAGGCTTCGAGCCAGCCCTCTGTGTTCTTCACGATGCAGGACTTCTGAATTTCTGCACTGACATCTGCGATTGGAATGAGGAACTTATTCTTCAATTCTATGCGATGCTGCACATCACCGGAGACGCTGACGATGTGAACACATGGGTGTTAGACTGGATGTCTGAAAACACTCACTACAAGGCACCAGGAACTGAATTGCTTCATGCCCTACCACTCAGTCCTCCTCTTGATGGTGCTTGTTGTATCTACAACGAACCTGAGCTTTCAAATCACTATATGCAAGTGCTGATGAAGCCTTTGAAGCCAGGGCAGGCCCCAAGAACCAAATTCCTCGTCAAGGAATTATTGTATGTGCCTCTGACCGTCTATCGGATTTCGACGAAGACAATGAGTCCTATCAAAGGCCACGACTCAAATGATGAAGAAGTCGCTGGCATCATGAAGAATATGCTTTTCAATATCATTCATGGTGTTCCCGCCAACTTCCATGATTTCTTCATGAGGACTCGCAAACATTGCTATGTCACCTTTTGAGTGAAGCCTTATGCACCTTGGATTATGAGATTCATCAGACAAGGTCTTCACCAATTACAAGGCTGATATCAACCACCGCAGCTACTTGCCCTCGATTGAAGTCCTCAAACGGACATTTACCTCGGTGATGACAAGGGCAAGGCTACTGCTGTGATAGATGAAGGCATTCGCCCATTGATGGTCGGGCCGCAAAGCTGCATCCTACTCCACCAATGATGACTCGCCACACATGACTCGCCGCCAATACCTCAGCCAAGCAAAGTCCTCAAGCCACAAAGACCTGTGGTGATGGTGATCGTGAGTTACTCCTCGCCTTCATCAAGGTTGATCGCAATCATAAATGGGTCAAGCGCCGCTTGGTTCAATTCTTCACAACATGACCTCTACACACAATGCAGTGAAGAAAAACCACTACTACCTCCATGAAACCTTCAAACGCACCCGGGCTGTTCTTTCTAATGTCTACAACATGGAATAACTGAAGACAATGGGTCTCAAGGAAGAATATGACTGGTCTGCACCTCCTCCGAAGAAATACAAAAAGGTCAAAGTTCCTTCCTTGGTGGCCAGCTCCTATTCTTCATCGCGAGACACTGATGAAAATGAAGACTTGGACGACACCGCGGCAGGCCCTACTACGACAACCGACCCTAACAACGCCGGGCGCTCCTTCATCAACTTGAAATTCTTCGTATGCGTTAGTCCTCGCCGATCCTTTTGGTCATTCGATGACAAAGGGGAGAAGTTTGAGTTAGTCTTCGCCGGTCTATAATATGGGCAATTTTTGTTAAGTTACAACTCTCGTTCTTCTGAAACTTTTATTGGATCGAGTTGTAATCTTAAACCCGATGGTGTTTTGATACTTTTGATGCACTGTGCTCTGATGCGTTATTTTGCATGCTTGTTCCTCATTAATGTTATCGCACGCATGCTGAATTTCATCAAGCACCATATTTCATTACGCATTTTCAAATTCTTCATATTATATGTCAAATGCGTGTATGAATTACAAGATATAGGGGGAGATCTCCATGATTCAACTCTTCAAATGTGCAATGCCTCAAAAGCAAATTCCTCACTATGCACATCTTCAGGGGGAGTTATTCTATATCTTGCAATCAAATTCCTCAATATCAGTAGTTACACTTCATATGTTTATCCCCATTGAAAACTTAACCTATATTGTCATCAATCACCAAAAAGGGGGAGATTGTAAGTGCATCTAGTGCCCCTTAGTGATTTTGGTGTATTGAAGACTTATAGGTTAAGGGACTAATGTGTTTATGAGTGTACACAGGTCTATAAGTCTATGAGGAGTTTGATATTTACAGAGAAAGTCGACCCTAAAAATGAAGTTCTTCGATCAAGACTTTGATATTTCAAGACTTTTCAAGACTTTGAAAGTGAAGAAATTGGTGTGACCTTGAAGACTTGGTATTCATTTGAGGAACATGAAGCGTGAAGACTTTTGTTTTCGTAGTTTCTTTTTTCTTTCTTGAGTCATAGGAAACACCGCACTATTAAAGGGGTCGAGGAAATACTAAGGAAAAAATTCCATGTGACGCTCAACTCAAAATCCTACACCTACCAATCCTTCGAGTGAAGCCTTTGAAATCTCATACAGATTCACCAATTTCTTCAAAGGATGAGACGAAGTTCTTCCGTCGCCGAGGAATTTGTTCTGACTGTGGAGTTAGGAATTCGCCAGTGCGGATTGCCTACACAAATGAGGAACATGATAGCCCCGAGGAATTTGAGAGTCAAATTTTCGACTGCTCGTGTGTCTTGGCCACCTGTCCCAAAATATCTTATCCACCTAACAGTCATATCATTGAAGGGCATTTATGTCTTATCATGTCGGGCTGCTCCCTAGGCTATAAATAGCCGCCCTACAACCACTAGCTGGTTGGCTGCTCGAGAGAACTTGACACTTGTCATTTGAGAGCAACCCATCCTCCGAGGACTTTGAGCGAAAATCATCGAGTGAGGAAAACCCAAAACCAAACCCTACAAACCCAAAGTGATTGAGCATCACTGAAGAGATTGATCCTGCGTGGATCCGACGCTTGTTACCTTTGAAGACTGTGCTTCTTCCAGACGGTTAGGCGTCATGGTCTAGAGCATCCAAGAGGAATTGTGGATCGCCGAGTGACCAAGTCTGTGAAGGTTTGGAAGTCGCCTGAAGACTTACCACGAGTGATTGGACGAGGTCTGTGTGACCTTAGTTCAAGGAGAATACGGTGAGGACTTGGTGTCCTGAGCTGCGTGCTCAACGACTGGGTGTCCGGGACTGTGTGTCCTCGAGTTTAAATACTCAGCCGCTCCAACCCAGACGCATAACCGAGACAAAGCAGCTTGAACTGGTCTACCAAATCATTTTCTTCACCAACCTAACTGGTTCTATTTCCTCAACCCTTTCATTTCCTCATTACTTTGTTGAGTGTTTATTCATATCTGTGTTTGAAGACTTTGATCAAGACTTTCTCAATTTCCTCGCTCAATTTATTCATCTGCTTGTCTTCATCTTGTGTTATCCTGTGTTTACGCTTTTCGTACTCTTTGATTGTCTTCATTTCATCATGATGACCATGCCCGCATTCTCTTATGCTTACTTCTGAGTACTTATTCCGCTGCAAGTAGTTCTTCACTTAGGAATTTCCTCACCGGCAAATTCCTCATTGGAGAATTCATAAAAATCGCCTATTCACCCCCCCTCTAGTCGATATAACGCACTTTCAATTGGGCCACCTTTCTGTACTTTATTTACTCTTGTTACTTGTTGCTCGTTACAATTTATGTTATCACAAAACTATGTATTACCACTTATTTCAGTACTTGCAGAGAATACCTTGCTGAAAACCGCTTATCATTTCCTTCTGCTCCTCGTTGGGTTCGACACTCTTACTTATCAAAAGGACTACGATAGATCCCCTATACTTGTGGGTCATCATACACATGATCGGGAAAGTAGGGATCCTCGAACCCGGGGGGTTGTTTGACGTAAACCAAATCATTAATAGGACCATTAAGAAAGGCACTCTTCACATCCATTTGTTGCAACTTAAAGTTGTGATGAGAAGCATAAGCAATCAACAAACGAATGGATTCAAGACGAGCAACGGGAGCAAAGGTTTCACCATAGTCGATACCCTCGACTTGGGAGTAGCCTTGTGCCACCAATCTTGCCTTGTTGCGAATGATGGTCCCATGAGCATCTTGCTTGTTCTTGAAAATCCACTTGGTCCCAATGACATTGTGGTTCCCCATTGGCCTTGGCACCAACCTCCACACCTTGTTGTACTCGAAGTTGTTGAGTTCTTCATGCATAGCATTAAGCCAATCCAGATCTTCGAGTGCTTCATATACCTTTTAGGGTTCAACACAAGAGACAAATGCGTGATGTTCACAATAGTTTGCCAATTGTCTACGAGTGCTTACCCCCTTTTGAATGCTTCCAAGTACATTATTCATGAGATGACCCTTGGTGGAGAGCTTGGAAGCAATCTTGGCGGCACGACGCTCTAATTCCTCCTCGGTGGTGAATTGAGGAGCAGTCACTTGATCATCTTGAGCTTGTCCTTGATCTTGAACCTGCTCGGGGGAGAGAACTTGACCTTGGGCATCACTTGGTGTGTCAACACCGTCTTGAGCATGATCTTGCCCTTGGTCTTGTTCATGTGGTTGAGGGCCTTCACTTTGTTCTTCGGAAGCGTGTGGGCCTTGGGTTGGTGATGGCTCCACTAGAGTGGAGCATTGTCCTTCCCCTTCGGCCACAAGGGGTTCCTCAATGGGTAGGATAAAACCAACACCCATTCTTCTTATGGCTTGAGGAGGAACTTGATCACCTACATCACAAGTGCCACTTTGCTCCACTTGGGAGCCGTTATTCTCATCAAACTCCATGCTACACGTCTCCTCAATAAGTCCCGTGGATTTATTGAGGACACGGTAAGCATGAGAGTTTGTAGCATAACCAACAAATATGCCCTAATAAGCTCTAGCCTCAAATTTAGACAACCGAACACCTTTCTTGAGAATGAAACACTTACACCGAACACCAAAGTACTTGAGATTGGGCTTGTTACCGGTGAGTATCTCATATGGAGTCTTGTTCAAGCCCTTGCGGAGGTAGAGCCGATTGGATGCATGCCATGCGGTGTTGATGGATTCGGCCCAAAAGTTGTATGGAGACTTGAAATCCGCCATCATGGTCCTTGCCGCATCCATCAACGTCCGGTTCTTCCTCTCCGCAACACCGTTTTGTTGAGGGGTGTATGGTGCGGAATATTGATGCTTGATCCCCTCATCACTAAGAAACTCATCCAAGGTGTAGTTCTTGAACTCGGTGCCGTTGTCACTTCTTATTGTCAAGATCTTTGCATTGTGTTGACGTTGTGCTTCATTTGCAAAGTCAATGACGGTTTGTTGGGTCTCGCTCTTCCTCTTGAAGAAATACACCCAAGTGTATCTTGAATAGTCATCCACAATCACCAAGCAATACTTTCTACCCCCAAGACTATCAAAGGATGGAGGCCCAAAGAGATCCAAGTGAAGGAGCTCCAAAGGCCTCTTCGAGTAAATGATAGTCGTGGGAGGGTGAGCCTTCTCATGAAGCTTTCCTTCGATACAAGCACTGCAAGCACGATCTTTAGCAAAACTAACATTCGTTAGTCCACGGACATGGTCCCCCTTGAGAAGACTTTGCAAAGTTCTCATATTGACATGGGCTAAACAGCGATGCCAAAGCCATCCCACGTCAACTTTAGCCATTAGGCATGTCGCGGTTTTAGTGGGTTGCTCCGAAAAGTTAATCACATATAGACCGTTCTCGACATGCCCAACAAAGGCTACTTTAAGAGTCTTGCTCCACAAGAGGGCCACAGTATCAATATTAAAGAAAGTGGCAAAGCCCATGATTGCAAGTTGACGAACGGAAAGTAAATTGTATGCAAGGGACTCTACAAGCATGACCTTCTCGATCGTGAGATCATGAGAAATGACAACCTTGCCGAGTCCCAATACCTTAGAAGACGAGGCATCACCCCACTCGACATTGGTGGGCATAGATGGAATCGTGTGCACGTCCACCACCAAGTCCTTGCTTCCGGTCATATGATTTGTAGCTCCACTATCGAGCAACCATGATCCCCCACCGGAAGCAAACACCTACAAGAGATCAATGCTTGGTTTTAGGTACCCATTTTGTAATGGGTCCTTTGATGTTAGTAACAAGGGTCTTAGGAACCCAAATAGACCATTAAGTATATTCATGAGGAGAACCAACAAATTTGGCATAAACATGCCCATCACTAGCACAGCATAACACATAAGAAGGATTAAAGTCGTCGGCTTTGTTGGAAGGGGTGGCATTGCCCTTCTTGACACCGCCACCCTTCGCATTGTTCTTCTTCTCCTTGGGAGCACCCTCTCCCTCCTTCACAAAAGTTTGCTTGAGAGGAGGAGGTCGTTTGGCCTTATTCTTCTTCTTCTTCTTTTTGGGTTTGGGTGCGAACCCAATCCCCTCCTTGGCCACAACTTCCTTTTGATTGCTCAAAAGGTCGTTGAGGTTCTTCTCACCTTGTATGCATGTAACAAGGCCTTTCTCAAGTTGCTCCTTCAACTTAGCATTCTCCTCAACAAGATGCACATGCTCACAACAAGGGTTAGTAGCATTTGCATTATCAATCAACACCATATGAGGAAAAGTGGCTTTCTCCTTGGTTAGCTTTACTTGGAGTTGATCATGAGACTCTTTGAGGCTAGCATGAACACCCTTCAAGACTTTGTGAGCCTTGTCGAGAATGTCAAACTCCTCTTTGAGTATAGCAAGATCAAACCCAAGCTTTGCCTTCTCGGAGCTTAGCACACGAGAAACAACAAGAGCATGATCAAGATCTTTCTTTAATTTAGCATGATCATCATTGTATGACTCCTCAAGAGCCAATCGAAGACCACGCTCTTCCTCAAGGGCATTGGAAAGATCTGAAATCTCATCGGCATAGTCACGACTATGCCCCTCCATCTTAGAGATGGTATCTTCGTGAGCCTCGACCACGTCATTGGCTTCACCAAGTTGTTCCAAGAGAGCAACGAAGTGCTTCTTGGATTTACCCTTGAGTTTACCCATAAAGGCCTCAAACTCATTCTCCTCCACATTATTTCCCTCATGTTCATCAATGCTATCCGTCGAAGAAGGATGATTAATGATGGTAGTTTTGATGTTGGGGGTTACCTTGTTGGTGGCCTTAGCCATGAGGCACTTGGCGGTGATGCTTTGGGTTAGTCAAAGAGAGACACCTGTGGAGTCGTTGCAATGGCAACGGAGGCCATGGCAACCGACTCACCATCTTCTTCATCATCATCATCCTCATTGTACTCTTCTTGTACCACCAATGCCTTGGGAGGAGTCTTCTTGGTGAAGTTGCTCTTGTTGGGGAACGACTTGGCCTTGTCCTTACGGATGAGCTTGCCACCGTTGTCTTCCCTCTTCTCATAAGGGCACTCCGCAACAAAGTGACTCACTTTGCCACAATTAAAGCAAGTCCTCACTCGTTGCTTGCCCTTTGCGCCACTTGAGTTGTTCTTGTTGAAGTTGGGCCTTGAGTTCTTCTTGCTCCAAAATTGCCTCGAAGCAAGGGCCATGTGTTCATGATAGGCATACTTCGTATCTTCAAGGTTGCTCTCCTCTTCTTCCTCCTCTTCCTCTTCTTCGACACAAACCTTGGCCTTCAATGCAAGGTTGGGCTTCTTTCCTCTTTGATAGCGAAGAACCGCATTGTCGGTGGTCTTGTCCAATATGCTCATAGCCACAAACTCATCTAACACCTCACTTGAGGACAAGGTGTGGAAGTCCGGCCTTTGACGAATGACGGAGGACATGGCTTTGTGGTAGGGCATCATTGCCTTGAGGAATTTGCGCTTGATCCAATTGTCATCCGTTTCCTTACTTCCATGATCTCGAAGAGAGACCGCAAGTTTGGTAACTCTCCGATAAAGCTCACGAGGTTCTTCATCTTCTTTCATTGCAAACTCATCGGCTTCATCTTGCACCACTTCATAGTTGGAACGTTGAATGCTTGCACTTCCCCGATAGAGGGAAACCACTTTGTGCCAAGCATATTTGGCCAAGGAGTAGGGCCGGAGATGAGGGAGATCTTCGGGAGGGATTGCTTCTTGGATGATGAAGAGAGCATTCTCATTGAATTGCTTCGGTCGTGCGGATAAAAACCTTCTTCAATGATTCTCCAAAGGTTAGTGTTCACATGATTTAAATGACGCTTAAAACGATAGACCCGAGAATCAAAATCCTCCTTTTTGTCAATCTTGGGGGGGGGGGGGGGAGGACCGGCATGATTCAAGTGAGTAGAAGGAATCTGTCCACCATAAACGGGTGGAGGTTGCACATGGGCAAAGATGCCGGTGCCATTCTTACCACTAGACAAAGGGGCTTTCTCACTAGTAGCATCCCCCTTGTCGGGGTTAGCATCCGTCACCGTGTTGGCGGGATCACCCACTTTCAACGGTGCGGTGGAAAGTTTAAGCCCTTCTAAGAATTCCTTAAACATGTCTTTAACCTCGGTCGTCATGGAGGTTTTCAATGTGTCCAACGCCACATTGAATTCCTCACATGAGATCGAGTTACCCCCATCTCCCATAGACGATATCAGATTCGCACCGGAGTGCTCCCCCACATCGTCTTCGACGTCAACCATACTCTTCGGACGGTAAAGTCCTTAAAAAGAGACGAGGCTCTGATACCAATTGAAAGGATCGATATAGTTGACTAGAGGGGGGGGGGGTGAATAGGCAACTAACAATTTTTAGCTTTTCTTTAACAATTTAAACTTTGCATCAAAGTAGGTTGTCTAGATATGCAACTAAGTGAGCAACCTATATGATGCAACAACGATAAGGACACAAGCAAGCCAGAGATAAAACACAAATAAGCTTGCACAAGTAAAGCCACAAGCTAACCAAGAGTGGAGCCGGTGGAGACGAGGATGTGTTGCCGAATTCCTTCCTTTTGAAGGGAAGCACGTCTCCGTTGGAGCGGTGTGGAGGCACAATGCTCCCCAAGAAGCCACTAGGGCCACCGTATTCTCCTCACGCCCTCACACAATGCGAGATGCCGTGATTCCACTATTGGTGCCCTTGGAGGCGGCGACCGAACCTTTACAAACAAGGTTGGGGCAATCTCCACAACTTAATTGGAGGCTCCCAACGACACCTAGAAGCTTCACCACAATGGACTATGGCTCCGCGGTGACCTCAACCGTCTAGGGTGCTCAAACACCCAAGAGTAACAAGATCCGCAAGGGATTAGTGGGGGGGAATCAAATTTCTCTTGGTGGAAGTGTAGATCGGGGCCTTCTCAACCACTCCCGAGCAAATCAACAAGTTTGATTGGCCAGGGAGTGAGATCGGGCGAAAATGGAGCTTGGAGCAACAATGGAGCTTAGGGTTGGAAGAGGTTGTCAACTAGAGGTAGGAGACGGCCCTTTTATAGCCGTGGACAAAATCCAACCGTTATCCTCTTAACCAGCCCGCGACATGCGGTACTACCGCTCTAGAGACGCGGTACTACCGCACGACCATGCAGTACTACCGTGGGGGACCATGATACTACCGCGGCAGCTGCAGGGGCTAGAACACGCCTGACAGAGTGCAGTACTACCACGAGCGTGGTACTGGGAAGGGCGCGGATGAATAAAATTACATCCGTGCCTACTTCCGCTGGAAAACAGTCGATGCAAAATCCGACACGGTACTACCGCTGGGGAGCGGTACTACCGCATGGCAGCTGGATAAGGCCGCTTGGCCTGGGGGCCACGGTACTATGGCTCCAGAGGAGCGGTACTACCGTGGGCTCCCCCGGTACTACCGCGCCTTGGCACGGTACTATCAAGAGGTGCTCATGGGTACTACCGCTCTAAGGAGCAAGATTACCGTAAGCACAAAGAACAAAGAGCCAAGACAATCACAAAGAGGATAAACGGGGGATGCTCCAAAGTGCAAGGGAAAGGTGGAGACAAGGAAGGGAACGTGTACGTGATGATTCCACCCAAACCTTTCCGACGCGGACCCCCTCTTAATAGTACGACTTTCCTACGACTCAAATCCACCAAAAAGAAACATAGAAAAACACCATCTTCAATAGTCTTCGAGGGGCACCAAACCGTCTTGTGCCTAGCGATAAAACGTCTGAGAAACTGAAGGCACACAATTAGTCCGCAAATGCATTGTCATCAATCACCAAAACACCTTAGGGATAAATATGCCCTTACAGTTGGGAATCTTCAGCTTCCAAATGCTTCTAAAGCCCACTATGGTTGAGGATTTCAGGATAATGTACAAATCTCTCACCACAAATTTGTTTTATTTTAGTGAGGTTCCATCTCAATATGTCTTTCTCATTAATCAAAACGACCTCATCCACCAATAGCACCATCGCAGCCCACTGATTAACCGTCTGGCCATGTAAACTCCTAAATTCAAAACACTCTCATCTAACCTCTTTAACCTGCTTCATAGTCACCATCTTTGTAAGAGAAATATTATAAAATTTATGGAATTGTCGAGCCAGTGATTTGTCCTCTAACCATACATCCTCCCACAATAGAGTTTAAGCCCCATCAACAACAATCCTATTGGATAAGCTCAATAAAATTTCTTTGACATTTATCGACCCCTGCCAAAATTGAGACCCTCCAACACCATAAGTGAAACCTCCACGGATTGATACCTTGGTTTCTCAACTTCAGAGCATTCAACTATCACAGGAATATAGTTACATCCACAGATTGGTACATTGGTTTCTAATTTAGTGAAGGCTTGTTGCATACTACAAACTCCTTGTCACAACCCTAGATTACTGCCTGCAATTAGTTGCATCAGAGTGCATCATGCATCATGTCTAAATTCCAGTGAAATTTGAATTGAGGGAATTCTCAAGTCTCAGAAAATCCTTTTAAAAAAGGGGCAAGAACCCTTAAACTTGCATTAAGTGAAACCAAAATGGCCTTCATTAATGTTTGATAATTTTGGCAAGGGTTTGGATCCAAACCAAAAACATTGAACATTTTTAAGGAATTATTTTGGCACTGAATTTAAATCATTATTGTATTTGAATTTGGAATTATATTCATAATATATGGGATATATTTTCAAATAACTTTGAAATGTTTTATGTGTTGTTGGAAAATCTAGCAACATAAATTATTCAGAGGATATTTGGCACTGTTTTGAATTCGTTTAAATTTGAAAACAGTGGCAAAGTAAAAAAAACAAAAAACAAAAGGAAGAAAAATAAAAGGCAAAAGCTTACAGGCCATCGCTGGTCACAAGACTCGTGTTGCCCACCGACCGCCGAGCGATCACCCCTACCTCGCTAGAAGGCGGGCGCGTGCTCGTCGCGCGCTGGCCATGCGCCGGGCCACCTCCCGCTTCCCACCGCTGCCCGACGCGCCTGTGAGCGCCGCGCACCCCCCGGACCCCTGCCACTCCTCTCCGCGTTTCCCCTCCTCTCCCTCGCTCTCTCCCGCGATGGCCGACGCGGCCATGGACGCGCTACTGAACCACCATGCCACCAAAGATCCCCACGCCCAGCCAGTTAGTGCCCGAGCTCGCCTCCTCGACCGAACCTCTCCATCAAGGAAGCGAGCCAGACGGCCTCCATCGTCTCACCGTCGCCTTATCCACCACCGGCCGCCGAGGATCTTCACCGTCGATTCGCCACCGTCGTCGCTTCCCCGAGCACGCTGACCATCTCGTCGCGACCCATGTGAGCCTCCGGTCGATTCCCCTCTCCTCCCCGCGCCGATTTCACGCTGTAGTATATAGATGCACCGGAGCCGAGTTGTGCTCGCCGCCGGCCATGGCGCCGTCGTGGCCAGAACCCAAAGCAGTGGCTCCCACATGCATTATCGCCCTCATTGCTTCACCACGAGTCCGGCGAGCCCCTCACAGAGTTTCCTCGTGCCTTATAGCCCGAGCCCGCTCGAAGCCGTACCTCGACCGCCGCCGCGAGCTCGCTCCGGCGAGCTCCGGCCACCCCGCACCTCCCGCGTGCCTCCCCTGGATGCGCGCGAGGAAGGGCAACCCTCTGGTGCCCTTGGCTTTGCCCAACACCGCCCGTAGCACCACTCGGACGAGCTCCTGCCACGGTTGTGGTCGTCGCCGGCGACAATCCGGCATGCTGACGTGGCGCCGCCATTAGGGTCTAATGACCCAGCTAATTAATCCTCTCTCACACTGACAGCTGGGCCCCACTTCCTAACTAAATACAGTTTATTTTTCTGTTAAAGTTTAACTAACCCTAGTGGGCCCACACGTCGGTGACTCTAGGACCATGACACTGACCAGTGGGACCCACTAGTCAGTTTTACCTGGACCGCCCCGTTGACCTGCTGACGTCACAGTGACGTAGTGCTAACGCAGTAACTCTTTTTCTGGATTTATTCTTTTACAGGAAATTCCAGAAAATAGCCAAAACTTCTAAAAATCATAGAAAATCAACCGTAGCTCCAAATCAAACAAATTATATATGAAAAATGATCAGAAAAATCCAATCTATCCATCTGTACCACTTTCATGCATATTTGATCAAGTTAACTTAACTGTTTAGGATGAAACATGAATAGGACAACTTTGATAATAGTTTTGGAGTTGGCATTTGATGTAGTTTTGAATTCCACTTCAATCAAAATGACTTGCTGTTGCATTAGCCCAAATCACAGCATATTGCCATGTCATGATCATGCATCATATTGTTGCATTGCATTGATTGTGTTTCTTCTTTGTTTGTCGGTGCTTGTCCCCTCTGAGTAGACGTGGTTCCGACGATGAGTTCGATGACACCAATGAAGAACTTTACTATCTTCAGAAGTGCCAGGCAAGCAAAACCCCCTTGTTCATTCCGATACAATCCCACTCTCTCGCTCCTGCTCTCTTTTACTGCATTAGGACAACAACGCTTCAACTGATACATGCTGCGGTAGTTGAACCCCTTTCCTCTCGCATGACTGTCATTGCCACAATAAATAGATGAAACCCACTAGCATGAGTAGGAGTTGTTTGAGACCTGATGTGCCTACTCATTCATGCTTGTTGTCATGCCGCCATCGCTTAGAGTTGAGTCAGTCCGATTCATCGGGATGAATTGGAATGTGGTGAACATGTCCTTGTGTGAGAACTAAGTGTGTGAACACGATTTGGTAAAGGTAGCGGTGAGAGGCCATGTAGGAGTACATGGTGGGTTGTCTCATTGCAGCCGCCCTCGAACCGAGTTCTGTGTTTGTGATCCATGAACAGTTACTACCACGCATTGGAATGCTTAAGTGCCCCTCTCGACTTATTAATCAACCTGATCTCTGTCCAGGAGTTGCAACTAGTTTCTAGTGTTTGTAGGTAGTGTTAGTAGTCTACCAAGTGGCACCCGGTACAGGTGGGCTTGGGAAAGACTGGGCACCGTGGCACGGTGTACCAAGCATAGATCCACCCGTCGAGGTGGGCTTGGGAACCCTGCACACATCGTTTGGGGCCATGAGCGACACCCCGGCCGGATCTCCTTGCGGATGGAACCCGAATAGGCGATAAACCTGGACTAGAGACTTGTGTGGTTAGTTAGGTCGTGGCCAACTCCCTCGCCAGGCTTCCGCTTGAAGGTTGCCGAGATACATGACGTGTACATGGCGGTAAGTGGCGAGAGCGTGTGTGAAGAAGTACACCCCTGCAGGGTTAACATCATCTATTCGAATAGCCGTGTCCGCGGTAAAGGACTTTTGGGTTGCCTGTACAGTTCATAGACAAGTGAAAGTGGATACTCTAAAATACGCAAGATAAGCGTGAGTGCTATGGATGGCGTTCTCGTAGGGAGACGGGAGAGGATCCATAGTGGTGTATTGATATGGTGAATATGTGGACTCGTGTGCGCCACCTCAAAAGATTTACTTGCAGTCATAGTTTAGGATAGCCACTGAGTCAAAGCTGGCTTGCTGCAGTCAAACTCCACCACCCCCTCTGTTGATACTGATGCATATGTAGCTAGTTCTGATGTAAGTCTTGCTGGGTACATTTGTACTCACGCTTGCCTATTTTATGTTTTGCGAGAGACGCGGTCTCGCTAGTAGTTCCGTGTGGCTTTGACGCTTAGCTTGATACCTCAGCTACGATCTTGTGCCCTCGGCAGATCTCGTAGATAGTCGCTTCTCAGCCTTTTTCATTTGTAGATGTCTCGTACTCGGACATGTTAAGCTTCCGCATGTGCTTTCACTTGTATGTTTCAATGTTGGGTCATGAGACCCATGTTTGTAATATCTCGCTCCTCGGAGCCTAATGAATAAATACTTTGAGTCATAGAGTCTTGTTGTGATGCCATGTTGTATTTGCACATATTGAGCATATTGTGTGTATGGTTGAAATGCTTGGTATGTGTGGGATCCGACAACCTAGTTGTTTATCCTTGGTAGCCTCTCTTATGGGGAAATGTAGTCTTGTGCTTCCATGAGCCATAGTAGTCCGCTACTGACCGGTTCACCGGAGTCCTGCTAGCCCAAAGACTCTTGCTCCTAACACTTGGTGGCGGCATGTGATTCACTTGTTCCTATGTACGTCCCTTCGGGAAATGTCACGCGGTGACATCCGAGTCCTGCCTAGCCTGCTACAGCCCGGGTTCCTGAAGTCCTGTTATCCCAGTGCTACAGCCCGGATTCGCACGCTGCTGACCGACATGCTCGATGTTGATTCATGTATGCCTGTCCCCGTAAGTTAGTGTCACTTTGGGTTCACGACTAGTCATGTCGGCCCGGGTTCTCTGTCATATGGATGCTAGCGACACTATCATATACGTGAGCCAAAAGGCGCAAACGGTCCCGGGCCATGGTAAGGCGACACCAACACCCGTGGGAATACCGTGCGTGAGGCCGCAAAGTGATATGAGGTGTTACAGGCTAGATCGGTGTGACTTAGAATCAGGGTCCTGACAGCTTTTCGATCGTGGCCCGATCGCATGTAGGATTACCAAGCCAAACTGGTCGGGTTGTGTCTAGAAATGCTTTAGTTATATAAGGAATTGATTGTGGAAGGAACGCAAGACTCTTTTTACTCCTTTACCTTATGCCCTTCTCGATCCGAGTCATCCTCTTCTTTTCTACGGGATTAAGAACTAGGCTTCTCGTCTATCTATCAGATCACGTGTTACTAATCGTAGACTTATAGGATTGATGATTTAAGCCTCGATTCAGTTCCTACTACTTCCGTGTGTTCATAGTTGGTCTCGGAACCTTGATATTGTGCTTCCGAGTGGTTATGCCACCAATTTGCAGGATGTCTCAAAACTTTTGAGCATTTACAACCGTTATCTGTCCGAGTCATCCTGTGTTTCTAAATAGTCGATGCATTTGCAAATCCTTCCTCCCAGTTCTCGATGTCTTATTGGGCCGGATTAATCACACTAAACAGTGTGTTGAGGTATTCCATTGCCTCGACATATATGTTGGAGTTATTTTATGACCCTAGGTGTCTTAGGAGTCACCTAGTAATATAATCTAGCCATGTTTTGTGTTCCCAGTGTGATGATTCTGGCCATCGTTCTCAAAAGCATCCCATGATGCCATTTAGTTAGTAGGTATTCTACTCCTGGGTTTTGAACCCGAGATTCACCCTACTTCATGCTGTTAGTATTTGCTAGTTCCCTTAAGATATTAGTAACCTTTGCGATAGTCATCGAGGTCCGTGGTATCTCCTTCTTCCAAATACCATGAACTGCTTATGGCAGAAGTTCTCTTGAACCAAAGATCACGACCGAGCTCTTGATGAGTTCTCGATTCTATATTGTGACTCGCCGGTTCTACCCTTACGCATGGGTTATCCGGAGAAATATGTTGAACTCGCTCGACATGCTAGTCCATGCATCCACAACTCGAGAAAATCATATGTTCTTTTAAGTTGTCCCATTTTAGTTGTCTTCCCACCCTCGCCTATCAATTGATAGTCAAGAGCATGCGTGCATCCGTTAATCGATGACTACTACTCTTGTGGTCCGTCAAGCCATTCTATTCCGGAATGACTAGGAGAAACAAACTCCAGTACCTCATCCATATCTAGGATTGGGTCAAAGAAATTGTATTCCATAGATCAAAATGCCAATCCAGCTTCTGGTCTGTTCTACCTTGAAGTATTACCTTCTTTATGTCACGATTGTCATGAGAATTGCACACCATTCTATGAACTCTTGATGCAGTGATACTTCTCGCCATCATTATTCATTCCTCGGTCCCCGTGTTATAGTAACCGGAACGCCGACAAGTGAATCGTGATGTGTGAAATCAATACTCCTAGCAACCTTGTTGCTTGGTAGTTAAATGGACAATAATTTCATTCTTAGCGTGTTGGTTCTTGAATCATCATTCTAAGATAGATTGTGCTACCTAGTCCTTATTTTGGTGCACCTTTCGATCAATGAGTTAGGATTGTGTCAATACCTCGCTCCCTTGATCATATCATCTTGCCCTGAAAAGCAAGGTTGTTCTCGAGCTTAGTAACATATCGGTGGTTCGTGATTTTCCGAATATCTTCTCGGAAGTATTACCAGGTTGTCCCCTGACTGTTATGTTGAGCTCGTGATCAAGTTGGTTTTCCTCTAAACCACCCCTTCTCCAAGAATCCGTGTTGGATACCCCTGAGCTAGTTGGTTAAGCTAAATGACAACTTGGAGAGTTGGAAGATAAAAGCTTACCTAACTTAGTTCGCTTCAAAGGGATATCCGGTGTTGATGTGTTAGTTGAAGAAAGATGATATCTTCATCGATTGGTCCTCGTGATCGTTGTTGGACTTATTGTCTTATAAAAACTTTGATTTGAATATGGGCTATCACCAAATCAAATCAGTACCATCGATGTTCGTAATGTTGTCTTACTCGTGGTTGATCCCTCGAGCACACACCATTACATCTTTTGGTCTGACCAATGCTATCACCGTGTTCACATCATGGTGGAAGTCCAGTGATATGGAAATTCCGATGAGTTGCTGTTGGGCCCATCAGCAGCATTTTGTCTCCCCCATGATTCATGTTGAACATCTAAGTTAGTGTTGGAAACTTTTGTAAGCATTATCTTAATGTCCCGCTCATGAAATATATGTTTGGTGTAAGAAGTGACTTTCTCCAAGTTCATGTGCATCAGATGCAAGTTACCGCCATGAATTTGAGAAAGGTTTGTTTTGTTTCCTCTGGAATCATCCCAAATCAGTCATGCATACGTGCAAAGTATTCTGTGGATTAAAGACTTGCAACCTTCATTCTATATGTATCCCTAGCACACCAAGCCACTGATTGATTTTTTCAAGGAGTAGAAGTTCCTTCTTAAGAGCAAGACTTATGTAAGGACTTCGATATCCTCGATGATGGTTCCCCACCTGAACTCGGTAGTGTTTTACTAGAAGACTACTACGTGGTCATGCTTGTCTTGGACAGCGTGTTCACAGGTTTGTAGCAGAACCAACTCATGTTTTGGAGCTTGCTATCGTAGTTCATTTTCCGAGAATCTCGCAACGTCATCTCATCGGTTTGTGTTGCAAACTTTCTTTTCTAGACATGTTGTCTGAAATATCTTGTTACCAACCAGATCTAAATCTCAGGCAGATTTGATGGTTGGAACTTCTTCCAAGAGCTATGATATGGGTTCCAGTGAGGTGGACGCACCTAGCTGGAAGCACTGTTATTGTAGTATCTTGATTAAGCCATTTGGTCACCTCCCATGAGGATTTCACATGACTTATTCTAGAAGTTGTTCCTTATGGATTTTGTGTTCCCAAAGTCCGACCTTTACTTGATGACCATGTTGATGCCACTTTGAATCATGATAGTGGTATCTTAAATATCAAGGAGAACATTAGAAGCGGAGTGCTAAATGTCTCTCGGTCGATCATCCAGGTTTTGTTCCTTGGCATTGCTAAGGACAAATCTGAGAAAGTGTTGTCTTCCTTTGCATCTGCATCGTCCATCACTATTCATCATGGTAGTATGATGTGTTGCCAGGATCCGCGGCTCGGATGTTGGTAAAACCTTGATGAATATGGAAAGGCTCAAGTTCTTGAGAGCACGCTCAGACACTAGGTTATATCTTCGGTATCAGTCGGATTGTGCCTTCCATTTGCCGATTGTTCTATAACCATAGTTCCATTCCAAAACTGAGTATGCCATTTCTTCGAATTACTTCAAACGATCGTTTGTGAATTGCCATTAGCCTGGTATGAAGGGCTTCAATGATCCTTTCCGATGGAGTTTCTTTCTGTCATCAACGTGTTGGATGAAGATCTCGAAAGCAAAGACGTCAAGATCAATTTGATGCAATGAATCAACACCTTCAAGAATGCAACGGGTCATGAAGATTGTGTTAGCTTTGTGTCCCCTTTGTCTTCTTACCTCACGTCTTGAATCTCAGGACGAGATTCTTGTTTAGTGGGGGTGAGTTGTCACAGCCCTAGATTACTGCCTGCAATTAGTTGCATCAGAGTGCATCATGCATCGTGTCTAAATTCCAGTGAAATTTGAATTGAGGGAATTATCAAGCCTCAGAAAATCCTTTTAAAAAAGGGGCAAGAACCCTTAAACTTGCATTCAGTGAAACCAAAATGGCCTTCATTAATGTTTGATAATTTTGGCAATTGTCACAGCCCTAGATTACTGCCTGCAATTAGTTGCATCAGAGTGCATCATGCATCATGTCTAAATTCCAGTGAAATTTGAATTGAGGGAATTCTCAAGCCTCAGAAAATCCTTTTAAAAAAGGGGCAAGAACCCTTAAAATTGCATTCAGTGAAACCAAAATGGCCTTCATTAATGTTTGATAATTTTGGCAAGGGTTTGGATCCAAACCAAAAATATTGAACATTTTTAAGGAATTAATTTGGCACTGAATTTAAATCATTATTGTATTTGAATTTGGAATTATATTCATAATATATGGGATATATTTTCAAATAACTTTGAAATGTTTTATGTGTTGTTGGAAAATCTAGCAACATAAATTATTCAGAGGATATTTGGCACTGTTTTGAATTCGTTTAAATTTGAAAGCGGTGGCAAAGTAAAAAAACAAAAAACAAAAAGAAGAACAATAAAAGGCAAAGCTTACAGGCCATTGCTGGCTCGGCATCATCTTGCCCAGCCGACCGGCCAGCGCCTTGATCACCCCTACTCGCGCCAGAAGGCGGTAGCGTGCTCATCGCTACTGGCCATGCGCCGACACCTCCCGCTTCCCCCATTGCCGACGCTACCGTGAGCGCCACGCACCGGACCCTGCCACTCCTCCCCGCTTCCCTCCTCTCCTCGCTCTCTCCCAGAACGGCCGACGCGCCATGGACGCGCTACTGAACCACCGTGGCCACCAAGATCCCCACGCCCAGCCGATTAGTGCCCGAGCTCCGCCTCCTCGGTGAACCTCTCCATCGGCGAAGCGAGCCCGACGGCCTCCATCGCCTCACCGCCGCCTTCTCCACCACCGCCGCCGAGGATCTTCACCGTCGATTCGCCACCGTCGCCGCTTCCCGAGCTCGTGACCATCTCGACGCGACCCATGTGAGCCTTCGGTCGATTCCCCTCTCCTCCCGCTACCGATTTCATGTCAGAGTATATAGATGCACCGGAGCCGAGTTGTGCTCGCCGCCGGCCATGGCGCCGTCGTGGCCAGAACCCAAAGCAGTGGCTCCCACACGCATCATCGCCCTCATTGCTTCACCACGAGTCCGGCGAGCCCCTCAGAGAGTTCCCGTGTGCCCTATAGCCCGAGCCCGCTCGAAGCCGTACCTCGGCCGCCGCCGCGAGCTCGCTCCGGCCACCCCGCGCCTCCCGCGTGCCTCCCATGGATGCGCGCGAGGAAGGGCAATCCTCTGGTGCCCTTGGCTTTGCCCAACACCGCCCGTAGCACCACTCCGGCGAGCTCCTGCCGCGGTTGTGGTCGTCGCCGGCGACAATCCGGCGTGCTGACGTGGCTCCGCCATTAGGGGCTAATGACCCAGCTAATTAACCCTCTCTCACACTGACAGCTGGGTCCCACTTCCTAACTAAATACAGTTTATTTTTCTGTTAAAGTTTAACTAACCCAGAGGGCCCACACGTCGGTGACTCTAGCCGAGACCATGACACCGACCTGGGACCCACTGGTCAGTTTGACTGGACCGCCCATTGACTGCCGACGTCATAAAGGACGTAGTGTCGACGTGAGAACTCTTTTTCTGGATTTATTACAGGAAATTCCAGAAAATAGCCAAAACTTCTAAAAATCAAAGAAAATCAACCATAGCTCCAAATCAAACAAATTATATATGAAAAATGATCAGAAAAATCCAATCTATCTATCTGTACCATTTTCATGCATATTTGATCAAGTTAACTTAACTGTTTAGGATGAAACATGAATAGGACAACTTTGATAATAGTTTTGGAGTTGGGATTTGATGTAGTTTTGAATTCCACTTCAATCAAAATGACTTGCTGTTGCATTAGCCCAAATCACAGCATATTGCCATGTCATGATCATGCATCATATTGTTGCATTGCATTGATTGTGTTTCTTATTTGTTTGTCGGTGCTTGTCCCCTCTGAGTAGACGTGGTTCCGACGATGAGTTCGATGACACCGATGAAGAACTTTACTATCTTCAGAAGTGCCAGGCAAGCAAAACCCCCTTGTTCATTCCGATACAATCCCACTCTCTCGCTCCTGCTCTTTTTTCTGCATTAGGACAACAACGCTTCAACCGATACATGCTGCGGTAGTTGAACCCCTTTTCTCTGCATGACCTGTCATTGCCACAAGAATAGATGAAACCCACTAGCATGAGTAGGAGTTGTTTGAGCCCTGATGTGCCTACTCATTCATGCTTGTTGTCATGCCTGCTACTGCTTAGAGTTGAGTCAGGTATGATTCATCGGGGATGAATTGGAATGTGGTGAACATGTCCTACTATGTGAGAGCTAAGTGTGAGAACACGATTTGGTAAGGTAGCGGTGAGAGGCCATGTAGGAGTACATGGTGGGTTGTCTCATTGCAGCCGTCCTCGGGAATTGAGTTCTGTGTTTGTGATCCATGAACAGTTACTACCACGCATTGGAATGCTTAAGTGCCCCTCTCGACTTATTAATCAACCTGATCTCGTCCAGGAGTTGCAACTAGTTTTCGTGTTTGTAGGTAGTGTTAGTAGTCTACCAAGTGGCACCCATGCATGTGGGCTTGGGATGACTAGGCACCGTGGCATGGTGTACCAAGCGAGATCCACCTGCCGAGGTGGGCTTGGGAACCCTGCACACATCGCTTGGAGCCGTGAGCGACACCCGGCCGGATCTCCTTGCGGATGGAACCCGAATAGGCGGTAAACCTGGACTAGAGACTCGTGTGGTTAGTCGGTCGTGGCCAACTCCTCGCCAAAGCTTCCGCTTGAAGGTTGTCGAGATACATGACGGTACATGGCGGTAAGTGGCGAGCGTGTGTGAAGAAGTACACCCCGCAGGGTTAACATCATCTATTCAATAGCCGTGTCCGCGTAAAGGACTTCGGGTTGCTCGCATAGTTCATAGACAAGTGAAAGTGGATACTCTAAAATACGCAAGATAAGCGTGAGTGCTATGGATGGCGTCCTCGTAGGGAGACGGGAGCGGATCCATAGTGGTGTATTGATATGGTGAATATGTGGACTCGTGTGCGCCACCTCAAAAGATTTACTTGCAATCATAGTTTAGGATAGCCACTGAGTCAAAGCTGGCTTGCTGCAGTCAAACTCCACCACCCCCTCTGTTGATACTGATGCATATGTAGCTAGTTCTGATGTAAGTCTTGCTAGGTACATTTGTACTCACGTTTGCCTATTTTATGTTTTGCAGAGAGACGTCAGTCTCGCTAGTAGTTCCGTGTGGGCTTCGACGTTTAGCTTGATACCTCAGCTACGATCTTGTGCCCTCGGCAGGATCTGGTAGATAGTCAGGCTTCTCGGCCTTTTTCATTTGTAGATGTCTGTACTCAGACATGTTAAGCTTCCGCATGTGCTTTCACTTGTATGCTCTGAATGTTGGGTCATGAGACCCATGTTTGTAATATCTCGCTCCTCGGAGCCTAATGAATAAATACTTTGAGTCATAGAGTCTTGTTGTGATGCCATGTTGTATTTGCACATATTGAGCATATTGTGTGTATGATTGAAATGCTTGGTATGTGTGGGATCCGACAACCTAGTTGTTTATCCTTGGTTGCCTCTCTTATGGGGAAATGTAGTCTTGTGCTTCCATGAGCCATAGTAGTCCGCTACAGCCCGGTTCACCGGAGTCTTGCTAGCCCAAAGACTATCGCTCCTAACACTTGATTGCCGGCATGTGATTCACTTCGTTCCTATATCTGTCCCTTCGGGAAATGTCACACGATGACATCCGAGTCCTTCCTAGCTGTTACAGCCGGGTTCCTGAGTCCTGTTAGCCCAAAGTGCTACAGCCCGGATTCACACGCTCTCAATCGACATGCTCGATGTTGATTCATGTATGCCTGTCCCGTAAGTTAGTGCCACTTTGGGTTCACCACTAGTCATGTCGGCCAGGGTTCTCTGTCAGATGGATGCTAGCGACACTATCATATACGGGAGCCAAGAGGCACAAACGGTCCCGGGCCATGGTAAGGCGACACCCGTGGGAATACCGTGCGTGAGGCCGCAAAGAAATATGAGGTGTTACAGGCTAGATCGGTGTGACTTAGAATCGGGTCCGATAGCTTTCAGACGAGCCCGATTGCATGTAGGATTACCAAGCCAAACTGGTCGAAGTTGTGTCTAGAAATGCTTTAGTTATATAAGGGAATTGATTGTGGAAGGGAACGCAAGACTCTTTTTACTCCTTTACCTTATGCCCTTCTGATCTGAGTCATCCTCTTCTTTTCTACGGGATTAAGAACTAGGCTTCTCGCTCTATCTATCGGATCACGTGTTACTAATCTGTAGACTTATAGGATTGACCGATTTAAGCCTCAGTTCAGTTCCTACTACTTCCGTGTGTTCATAGTTGGTCTCGGAACCTTGATATTGTGCTTCTGAGTGGTTATGCCACCAATTTGCAGGATGTCTCAAAACTTTTTGAGCATTTACAACCGTTATGCTGTCCGAGTCATCCCAGGTTTCTAAATAGTCTAATGCATTTGCAAATCCTTCCTCCCAGTTCTCGATGTCTTATTGGGCCGGATTAATCACACTAAACAGTGTGTTGAGGTATTCCATTGCCTCGACATATATGTTGGAGTTATTTTTATGACCCTAGGTGTCTTAGGGAGTCACCTAGTAATATAATCTAGTCATGTTTTGTGTTCCCAGTGTGATGATTCTGGCCATCATTCTCAAAAGCATCCCATGATGCCATTTAGTTAGTAGGTATTCTACTCCTGGGTTTTGAACCCGAGATTCACCCTACTTCATGCTGTTAGTATTTGCTAGTTCCCTTAAGATATTAGTAACCTTTGCGATAGTCATCGAGGTCCGTGGTATCTCCTTCTTCCAAATACCATGAACTGCTTATGGCAGAAGTTCTCTTGAACCAAAGATCACGACCAGAGCTCTTGATGAGTTCTTGATTCTATATTGTGACTCTGCCAGTTCTACCCTTCTTCATGGGTTATCCGGGAGAAATATGTTGAACTCGTTCGACATGCTAGTCCATGCATCCACAACTCAGAAAATCATATGTTCTTTTAAGTTGTCCCATTTTAGTTGTCTTCCGACCCTCGTCTATCAATTGATAGTCAAGAGCATGCGTGCATCCGTTAATCGATGACTACTACTCTTGTGGTCCGTCAAGCCATTCTATTCCGGAATGACTAGGAGAAACAAACTCCAGTACCTCATCCATATCTAGGATTGGGTCAAAGAAATTGTATTCCATAGATCAAAATGCCAATCCAGCTTCTGGTATGTTCTACCTTGAAGTATTACCTTCTTTATGTCACGATTGTCATGAGAATTGCACACCATTCTATGAACTCTTGATGCAGTGATACTTCTCGCCATCACTAGGAGAAACATAAAAGGGTTTCTATTGTGTTGTTGCCACTTAGTATAAAAACAAAGTTGTGTAGTTGTCCTTTAAATGCAGGGTGAAGACAATATACTATCTACATCATGTCATCATAATTAATTCGATACTCGGTTTTACATAATACTTTGATATGCATCTTGGATAGTGGTCTTGCGGTAAAATATTAGCTACAGATGATGTTTGATTAACGGTCTATATATGTATCGATGTGATGCCTATATGCAATTATGCCATGTACGATCATAATCATAAAAGCTGCAATTTTATCGATATGCAACTTTAATTTGTTCACCATGTCATGTTACCTTCTATGGAGAGATGCCACTAGTGAAACTATGGTCGTTTCCACTCATCCCTATTGCTATCAATCTCAATCAACGTTATCTCAGTTCCATTTACAATCTGAAATTTTATTTCTTTAGTTGAAATAAATACTTCCAAACATAAGTTGCATTAATCCTTGAAAGTAGCAAGACTAGAAATCTTACTAGTTTCGTTGGGGCCAAGACAAGTCCTGTATTTGTATGTGTAGGATCATTAGTGTAGTACAAGTACTCTTATTAGTTTGATAAAACCACTTGAGAAAAATTGATGCTTGCTATAAACCTCGGCACTTGGGGCTAAATTTTTCCTAGATTAGGGAAGATAAACACGCCTAATATGCGACCCTATCCAAAAGGAACTCAAGGTCCCACCAAGGATAGACCCGATATTGAAACGCTTTTGCAAGGTGGATATCATTACATCAACATTACATAATAGATGGGGATACATACATAAGGCACAAATGCCACAAGAATACAACAACATCATATACAAGAGATCAACATCCGACTACGGACGAAACATGAACAGAAACTCAAACAATATCCACCCTGCTAGCCCAGGCTGCCGACCGAACCTATCCCCGATCAAGAAGAAGCGTAAGAAGAACTCCAATACAAGCAAACATCGCCTCACGCCATGATCATCGCAAACCTGTAATCGCAACTGGTGGTGTAGTAATCTGTGAGCCACGAGGACTCAGCAATCCCATTACCATGGGTATCAAGACTAGCAAATCTTAATGGGAAAGGAAGGGGTAAAGTGGTGAGGTTGCAGCAGCGACTAAGCATATATGGTGGCTAACATACGCACATGAGAGCGAGAAGAGAAACAAAGGAACGGTCGTCAACTAGTAATGATCAAGAAGTGATCCTGAACTCCTACTTACGTCGGACATAACCCAGAAACCGTGTCCTCCTCTCGATCAACCCCGAAAAGAGACACTCACGGTTACGCACACGGTTGGTGTATTTTAGAAGAGTTTGCTTCAAGTTTACTACAACCGGATATTAACAATTCCCATCTGCCACATAACCATGGGCACGGCTCTCGAAAGTTTATACCTGCAGGGTGTCCCAACTTAGCCCATGATAAGCTCTTGCGATCAACGAAGGATATTCCTTCTCCCGGAAGACCCGATCAGTCTCGGAATCCTGCCACAAGACATTTCGACAAGAATAAAACAAGACCAGCAAAGCCGCCCGATGCGCCGACAATCCCGATAGGAGCTGCACATATCTCGTTCTCGTGGCAACACCGGATGAGACTAGCTACGAGTAAAACCAATCCTCGGGTTGCCTCAAGGTGGCCCCAGCAGTGTTTCGATTCGGACCAGCACTTAGAGAAGCAATCGCCCGGGGAGGGCTAATAAAGATGACCCTTGGGTTAATTACTCCCAAGGGAAAGGTAGGTGGTGGTGAGGCAAATGGTAAAACCAATGTTGGGCCTTTTTGGAGGAGTCTTATCCAAAGCGAACTGTCAAGGGGTCCCATAAATCACCCGACGCGTTAGGGACGCAAAATCCGGGAACATAATACCGATATGATGAAACTAGGGCGGCAAGAGTGGAACAAAACACCAGGCAAAGGCCGAGCCTTCCACCCTTTACCAAGTATATAGATGCATTAATAATATAAGATATATTGTGATATCCCAACAAGTAAACATGTTCCTGCAAGGAACAACAGCTCTGTGTTCCAACAAGGAACAAACTTCATCTTCACCTGCAACTAGCAACGCTATGAGAGGGCTGAGCAAAGCGGTAACATAGCCAAACAACGGTTTGCTAGGAAGGGTGCAAAAGGTTAGAGGTTCATGGCAATTTGGGATGGCTTGAGCATCAAGTGATAGGTAGCGCGGCATAGCGAAAGAACGAAGCAACTAGCATAGCAATGATAGTAATGAGATCCAGGGTAGCAGTCATCTTGCCTGAAATCCCGCAAGGAAGAAGAACGAGTCCATGAAGAAGATGAAGCCACGTAGATGAATCAAGCGTAGACGAACGAATCCTCACGATCGCAACGAAACGGGAACTATCGAGAAGAAGCACACAACATGGTAAACACACCACACATGAACACGACATGATGCACGACAAGCATGATGCATGCCAAGGCTACATGAAGCTACTCATGGCCACAAATGATGCATACAAGACCAACACATCAAAGCAAGTTTAAATGAGGCCGGAAACAACATATAACAATTCTGGTAAGTCCTCATATGCAAATTTCGAAATTGGTCCAGATCTGAATAAACCTTATGTTCAAGTAGTTAAACAGAAAGTTAAGATGCACCACGATGATATACACGAAATTCTAGTCAAGTTACATATAAAGTTCATTACATTCGGAGCTACGGCCTAGAAGATATGAGCAAAACAAGATAAACATGGCATTGATGCAAAATGCATACAAACATCAAGCAAACACCTCAAAACAAGGATGCAACATGATAATATGCAACTACATGCAAAATCAAGCAAGTTTCATATAGAGCACACTCAAAACGGAGCAACGGTTCAACACATACACCCTATACAAGTTATGACAACAATCTGTCCAAAACAGCAACTACGCATATTGCAAGCATCAAAACAACATGCTACAGGACATCAACGTAATAACAAAAGGCATGGGCATGATGTACAGGTAAAGCATGACAAAACATGAACACTGAGCTATCTCCATAAATCACTAGAACATTCTCAAATACACATGGCAAGATTGCAAATAATAACAGTTTCAGACTTTAGCAGAAATAACATCAGGTTGCAATGTTTAGAGCTATCAAACAACATGCTAAAGGAACTTATCATGGCAAACAAAGACATGGCATGAATCTACTAGTTGCATAGAACAAATGTCCCTTACTGACCATAAGCCAAAAGGGCACATAAAAATATGATGGCACCCATGTAAACATGGCAAGTTATATTACAGATTCATACATGGCAGGAACAACAATAAGTAGGCATGTTGGTGAGCTTGAACCACTCACCACAGAGCAATAAATGGCATGGAAAGGCAACTCACAGTAATAAGACATGCCATAGAATCTATAGATGGTAAGAACAACATCATAGCATACACGGATCAACTACAACAACCTTGGCAAAATTGAATAACATGTAAACAACCTGCCAGGAAACATTTTATAGCAAAAGTAGAGCTCGATTGACTCAAGCTATGGAACTCCATAATTGCAAACAAGGGCATGGATGGATAGAGAATAACCATATGTTCAAAACATCCTTATGAAGTATCTCAAAATAAGCATGGATCTCTCAAGAGCATCAAGTTTACATGGCATAAAAATATCGTGAGCAGGGCTGAAATCAGCAACATCATGAAGCCTAGTTTTCATGCTTGTGCTAGTCACCACAGAGATCAAAAAAATACAGGGCATAGACGCCTGTAAAGATGGCATGGCATAGTACAAAACACATGTAGGACTCAAGTTCATAGGATGCACACATCAATCATGGAAAAATGACAAAAGTGCATGTTCTGATAAGAATCTGAAACTAACATCACATAGCCCTCTTCTAACAGCATTTCGGGCATCAAGATGAGCTCAAATGAAAATGATGCAATGAGATGAAATGATATACTCGCCGAGGCGAACAATTTGACATATTACACGCACGAAACGGAGCTACGGATGAAGAGTTATGATGCGATGAAAATGCAACAAAATACCGAGAAAATGACGAGGAAAAATCGGGGAAGAAGTCAACCGCGGCATTGTGGAACGAGGCGGCGGCGGATCTCGCCGAGATCGACAAGCGAGGCGCGGGCGGAGGCGGACGGCGGCGGATCCGGCATGGGCGCGCCGAGACGACGGGCCGGGCGCGGAGGACGCTTGGCGCCGGCGAAACACGGCGGCACGGCCGGACGACGACGCGAAGCCGGGCGACGCCTGGCGAGGCTGGCGGCGGCGGCAGAGTCCGGCAGCTGCGAGGCAGGCGCGGAGGCCGACGCGGTCGGGCGGCGAGGCGGAGTCACGGCGGCGCTGCGGGCGGCTCCGGCGGCCGGAGACGGGCGCAAGCGGCGTGAGGTCGCGCGGGCGGCGCGCGTGGCGGCGGAGTCGGGCTCATGGGCGGGCGGCGCTGTCGCGGCGGCTGCCACGTGGCGGGAGCTGGTTGGGCGCGGGGTGGCGGTTGGACGTGTCCGGTCTGGTCCGGACATGTCCGGCGCGACACTGAGGGGAAATTAGGGTTTCGTCTGCGAATTTCAGGGGAGCGTGTGTTTATATAGGTAGAGGGAGCTAGGAGAGTCCAAATGAGGTGCGGTTTTCGGCCACGCGATCGTGATTGAACGACCGTGAGCATGGAGGGGAGTTTGCTGGGTTTTGGGCTAGTTTGGAAGGGGTGTTGGGCTGCAACTCAAAGAGGGCTTTACGGTTACCCGGTTAACCGTTGGAGTATCAAACGACCTCCAAATGGCACGAAACTTGACAGGCGGTCTACCGGTGCTATACCAAGGCCGCTTGACAAACCTCGGGCCATTCCGAGACCGTTTAACACCCGCACACGAAAAGAGGTAAAAGGGGGCGCCGGGAGACATAGGAGTGCCGGATTGCAAAACAGACAACGGGGAAAATGCTCGGATGCATGAGACGAACACATATGCAGAATGAAATGAACATGATGACATTATATGAAAGGTAGATGATGACATGGCAAAGTGCAACACGCAAGCACATGACATGGCAACGACAGCGAATAACTGGATGACAACTGGCGCATCGAATCCGGGGTGTTACAACACTCCTCCACTAACAAGAGATCTCGTCCCGAGATCTTAGGACCGAGACGGAAGGGAAAAGGGATGAGGTGAAAGAAGAACTCAAGAGAAGAAGCAAAGAATCGAGAGCACTCGAGAAAAAGAGAGGAACAACGAGAATGACGAGAATCGAAAGCTCACGGAATCAGATAGACTATGAAACCACTCGTTCTAACCGGAGTGGTTCGAATGAGAAAAGAAACGAATAAGACTGAAACGATTTATGCAGCACCCCGGCTGAACATGAAAGGAGTTGGAACTGAGTTTGACAAAATGGAACGATAGTTGACGAGAGGAACAACACAATGCCTCCGGAAGAATCGAAAGAGGATTGAATGAAAAGAATTTAGAATGATTGAATGGAGTTGTTGAGAAAATCAACAACGAAAGAAAAAGCTTGTTGTGGACTTATAGATAACATCTCAAGATCACAAGGTGATAACCGGCCACAACCGGAAATGATTGGATAGCTGAGAATAACGAAGAAATGCAAAACTCCACTTCAAAAGAATATGGAGAATTAATTACACTTCAAGATGCGAGAAGAAAAGATACTTGAACTCCGCCAACAAGAATCTTGATGAACTCTTGAGAGAATGAATTAAATCATGAAGAACCACCATGAAGAACTCCGGAAACAAAAGGATTATGAGATAGAAGTGAAGGATGCAAATAATAAGATTAAGCCTTGCGATGATTTAGATGGAGGTTCCGACGAAATGGCGGAGGAAATTTAAACTCCGGAAAAGAAAAGATGGAAAGACTTGGAACCAAGAGATTATTCATCAAGAACAATCTCCGAAGAAAAGAATTAATCAACTCGATGAAAGAAGAATAAGAATTACGTTATGCTTATCCTTCATCAATTAAATTGATGAGAAGCAATGGATTGCATACAACTTATCCACGTTGGGAAAAGATTAAGGGAAGATATAGCGCCAAATTTGGGAAGGTCTCCTTGAACCACCGGTAGGATTGGAAAGAACGAATGAATATATGTGAACAGAACGGAAATAAATCTTGAACGAACCACCGTAAGAATATTAAGACGAACGAAAGGGGCACGGATATAGAACAATTGGAGAACGAATCTGAAAACTTAGGACGAAGAAATCTTCCGAAAAGGTGACCTCCGGATGATCAAGAGGGAAAGCAACACCTGAAATACTCCGGATGGATGAAAAGAATTTGCATGACTAAAAACAATTTGATAGCATAACATCGAGCTAGGACCGCGAATCTTCGGGAGAACGGACAAGATTTAAGAGAAAAATCTACGACGGTCTTCAAATGTTGAGAATGACGACGAGAACCACCATGCAGAATTGTTGAGACGCTCCGGGAGAATGAAAAACAAAGACGTTGAGTCAACAATGAAAAGAATTTGAAAGCGATCTTGGAGAAGGCATGTGACTGACGAAATTCATTCTTACGTCACACTTCAAAAGGATTTGAGAATAGCTCCGGAAATTAGAAGAGTCAGGTAAGATCCTGGGAAAAGACCTGTGGGTTAGGGCCCACTAAAGAGAAAAACACCGTTGGAAAGGATTGAAGAACAGATAGATGAAGCACCGAAACAATTGAAATATTTGAATGAGGTGACAACCTCGGATTGATTGGAACACAGACGAATCTCCTGATAGGTCTTCCGAACTCCGGAATGATAAACTGGCGAGAGGCGAATGAGCAAGGGGAAAAAACACTTGAGCCGAGGAAAAGAATATGATTAACCCGAAAAACTTGAATTGAGTGCACCGGAAAAAGAAAGGGATGGAGAATGACGAACAAGACGAGAATTCACCGGTTGAAACTATTGAGGGAAGACTGAAGAGGCTCCGCATGAATGAAATTGATGCTCGAAAGAGAGACTCAGGCTCCGGAAGAATAGGTTGGGAGGGCGGGAAAAGAGAGGCAACTTGGAAGGGGGAACCAACGACTATCATGAAGAGAAAACACCGGTTGAAATCATTGAGGAAAGAAAGCAAAGACTTCGCACGAGTAGAATGGATATTCGATTACGGACTCCGGTTCCGAGAAGAAGAAGGGAGGGCGGGTGGGAAAAGAAAACAACTGAGAATTGAACTTGCAAAAGAAAGAGGGTCGAATCACCATGACGAGAAATGCACCGGATGAAAAGAGCTGAGGAACAACGATCGAAAAAAAAACAACTGCGTGAACCTAAAGAAAAATTTGAACGGGAAGAGGAGTAATTCAAAACACCTACGTCAAGATTCCTCACCAGAGCGACGAAGGGGCTGAGGAGTAAAAAGAAATCCTACTCTCCGATATAACTAGACTCCGAAATCAGTTTTCTTCTAGACTCAACAACGGCCAAACTACACGATCAATCAAGGGGGCTCCTAAGGTCGGTCGAGGCTCGATACCAACTTATCACGCCTAATATGCGACCCTATCCAAAAGGAACTCAAGGTCCCACCAAGGATAGACCCGATATTGAAACGCTTTTGCAAGGTGGATATCATTACATCAACATTACATAATAGATGGGGATACATACATAAGGCACAAATGCCACAAGAATACAACAACATCATATACAAGAGATCAACATCCGACTACGGACGAAACATGAACAGAAACTCAAACAATATCCACCTCGCTAGCCCAGGCTGCCGACCGAACCTATCCCCGATCAAGAAGAAGCGTAAGAAGAACTCCAATACAAGCAAACATCGCCTCACGCCATGATCATCGCAAACCTGTACCTGCAACTGGTGGTGTAGTAATCTGTGAGCCACGAGGACTCAACAATCCCATTACCATGGGTATCAAGACTAGCAAAGCTTAATGGGAAAGGAAGGGGTAAAGTGGTGAGGTTGCAGCAGCGACTAAGCATATATGGTGGCTAACATACGCACATGAGAGCGAGAAGAGAAACAAAGGAACGGTCGTCAACTAGTAATGATCAAGAAGTGATCCTGAACTCCTACTTACGCCGACATAACCCGAAACCGTGTCCTCCTCTCGATCAACCCGAAAAGAGACACTCACTGTACACGCTTTACGGTTGGTGTATTTTAGAAGAGTTTGCTTCAAGTTTACTACAACCGATATTAACAAATTCCCATCGCCACATAACCGCGGGCACGACTCTCGAAAGTTTATACCTGCAGGGTGTCCCAACTTAGCCCATGATAAGCTCTCGCGATCAACGAAGGATATTCCTTCTCCCGGAAGACCCGATCAGTCTCGGAATCCGGCTACAAGACATTTCGACAAGAATAAAACAAGACCAGCAAAGCCGCCCGATGCGCCGACAATCCCGATAGGAGCTGCACATATCTCGTTCTCGTGGCAACACCGGATGAGACTAGCTACGAGTAAAACCAATCCTCGGGTTGCCTCAAGGTGGCCCCCAGAGAAGCTCGGTTCGGACCAAGACTTAGAGAAGCAATCGGCCGGGGGCTAATAAAGATGACCCTTGGGTTAATTACTCCCAAGGGAAAGGTAGGTGGTGGTGAGGCAAATGGTAAAACCAATGTTGGGCCTTGTTGGAGGAGTCTTATCCAAAGCAAACTGTCAAGGGGGTCCCATAAATCACCCGACCGCGTTAGGGACGCAAAATCCGGGAACATAATACCGATATGACGGAAACTAGGGCGGCAAGAGTGGAACAAAACACCAGGTATAAGGCCGAGCCTTCCACCCTTTACCAAGTATATAGATGCATTAATAATATAAGATATATTGTGATATCCCAACAAGTAAACATGTTCCAGCAAGGAACAACAGCTCCGTGTTCCAACAAGGAACAAACTTCATCTTCACCTGCAACTAGCAACGCTATGAGAGGGCTGAGCAAAGCAGTAACATAGCCAAACAACGGTTTGCTAGGAAGGATGCAAAAGGTTAGAGGTTCATGGCAATTTGGGATGGCTTGAGCATCAAGTGATAGGTAGCGCAGCATAGCGAAAGAACGAAGCAACTAGCATAGCAATGATAGTAATGAGATCCAGGGTAGCGGTCATCTTGCCTGAAATCCCGCAAGGAAGAAGAATGAGTCCATGAAGAAGATGAAGCCACGTAGACGAACCAAGCGTAGACGAACGAATCCTCACGATCGCAACAAAACGGGAACTATCGAGAAGAAGCACACAACATGGTAAACACACCACACATGAACACGACATGATGCACGACAAGCATGATGCATGCCAAGGCTACATGAAGCTACTCATGGCCACAGATGATGCATACAAGACCAACACATCAAAGCAAGTTTAAATGAGGCCGGAAACAACATATAACAATTCTGGTAAGTCCTCATATGCAAATTTCGAAATTGGTCCAGATCTGGATAAAACTTATGTTCAAGTAGTTAAACAGCAAGTTAAGATGCACCACGATGATATACACGAAATTCTAGTCAAGTTACATATAAAGTTCATTACATTCGGAGCTACGGCCTAGAAGATATGAGCAAAACAAGATAAACATGGCATTGATGCAAAATGCATACAAACATCAAGAAAACACCTCAAAACAAGGATGCAACATGATAATATGCAACTACATGCAAAATCAAGCAAGTTTCATATAGAGCACACTCAAAACGGAGCAACGGTTCAACACATACACCCTATACAAGTTATGACAGCAATCTGTCCAAAACAGCAACTACGCATATTGCAAGCCTCAAAACAACATGCTACAGGACCTCAACGTAATAACAGAAGGCATGGGCATGATGTACAGGTAAAGCATGACAAAACATGAACACTGATCTATCTCCATAAATCACTAGAACATGCTCAAACACACATGGCAAGATTGCAAATAATAACAGTTTCAGACTTTAGCAGAAATAACATCAGGTTGCAATGTTTAGAGCTATCAAACAACATGCTAAAGGAACTTATCATGGCAAACAAAGACATGGCATGAATCTACTAGTTGCATAGAACAAATGTCCCTTACTGACCATAAGCCAAAAGGGCACAGAAAAATATGATGGCACCCATGTAAACATGGCAAGTTATATTACAGATTCATACATGGCAGGAACAACAATAAGTAGGCATGTTGGTGAGCTTGGACCACTCACCACAGAGCAATACATGGCATGGCAAGGCAACTCACAGTAAGGAGACATGGCATAGAAGCTATAGATGGCAAGAATAACATCATAGCATACACGGATCAACTACAACAACCTTGGCAAAATTGAATAACATGTAAACAACCTGCCAGGAAACATTTTATAGCAAAAGTAGAGCTGGATTGACTCAAGCTATGGCACTCCATAATTGCAAACAAGGGCATGGATGGATATAGAATAACCATATGTTCAAAACATCGTTACTGAAGTATCTTAAAATAAGCATGGATCTCTCGGTAGCATCAAGTTTACATGGCATAAAAATATCAGTGAGCAGGGCTGAAATCAGCAACATCATGAAGCCTAGTTTGCATGCTTGTGCTAGTCACCACAGAGATCACAAAAATACATGGCATACACCCCTGTAAAGATGGCATGGCATAGTACAAAACACATGTAGGACTCAAGTTCATAGGATGCACACATAAATCATGGCAAAAATGACAAAAGTGCATGTTCTGATAAGAATCTGAAACTAACATCACATAGCCCTCTTCTAACAGCATTTCGGGCATCAAGATGAGCTCAAATGAAAATCATGCAATGAGATGTAATGATGTACTCGTCGAGGCGAACAATTTGACATATTACACGCACGAAACGGAGCTACGGATGCAGAGTTATGATGCGATGAAAATGCAACAAAATACTGGCCGAAAATGACTTAGAGGAAAAAAACGGGGGAAGAAGTCAACCGCGTACACAGGGAACGAGGCGGCGGCGGATCTCGCCGGAGATCGACGAGGCGAGGCGCGGGCGGAGGCGGACGGCGGCGGATCCGGCAGGGCGGGCGCCGAGGACGACGGGCCGGGCGCTGGAGGACGCTGGCGCCGGCGGGAGCGGCGGGCACGGCGGGCACGACGGACGACGCTGAAGCCGGGCGACGCCGGCGAGGTTGGCGGCGGCGGGCGGAGTCCGGCAGCTGCGTGGGACGGGCGTGGAGGCCGGGCGCGTCGGGCGGCGTAGGCGGAGTCGCGGCGGGCGCGGGCAGCTCCGGCGGCCGGAGACGGGCGCGGGCGGAGGTCGCGCGGCGGCGCGGGCGGCGGAGTCGGGCTCATGGCCGGGCGTGGCGCTTGCAGCGCGGCTGCCACGTGGCGGAGCTGGTTGGGCGCGGGCGGCGGTTGGGCGTGTCCGTCCGTCCGGACATGTCCGGTGCGGCACGGAGGGGAAATTAGGGTTTCGTCTGCGAATTTCGGGGAAGGGTGTGTTTATATAGGTAGAGGGAGCTAGGAGAGTCCAAATGAGGTGCGGTTTCCGGCCACGCGATCGTGATCGAACGACCGAGAGCATGGAGGGGAGTTTGCTGGGTTTTGGGCCAGTTTGGAAGGGGTGTTGGGCTGCAACTCAAAGAGGGCTTTACGGTTACCCGGTTAACCGTTGGAGTATCAAACGACCTCCAAATGGCACGAAACTTGACAAAGCGGTCTACGGTGCTATACCAAGGCCGCTTGACAAACCTCGGCCATTCCGAGACCGCTTAACACCCGCACACGAAAAGAGGTAAAAGGGGCGCAGGCGACATAGGAGTGCCGGATTGCAAAAGCAGATAACGGGAAAATGCTCGGATGCATGAGACGAACACGTATGCAGAATGAAATGCACATGATGACATGATATGAAATGCAGATGATGACATGGCAAAGTGCAACACGCAAGCACATGACATGGCAACGACGGCGAATAACTGGATGACAACTGGCGCATCGAATCCGGGGCGTTACAACACTCCTCCACTAACAAGAGATCTCGTCCCGAGATCTTAGGACCGAGACGGAAGGGAAAAGGGATGAGGTTAAAGAAGAACTCAAGAGAAGAAGCAAAGAATCGAGAGCACTCGAGAAAAAGAGAGGAACAACGAGAATGACGAGAATCGAAAGCTCACGGAATCAGATAGACTATGAAACCACTCGTTCTAACCGGAGTGGTTCGAATGAGAAAAGAAACGAATAAGACTGAAACGATTTATGCAGCACCCCGGCTGAACATGAAAGGAGTTGGAACTAAGTTGACAAAATGGAACGATAGTTGACGAGAGGAACAACACAATGCCTCCGGAAGAATCGAAAGAGGATTGAATGAAAATAATTTAGAATGATTGAATGGAGTTGTTGAGAAAATCAACAACGAAAGAAAAAGCTTGTTGTGGACTTATAGATAACATCTCAAGATCACAAGGTGATAACCGGCCACAACCAGAAATGATTGGATAGCTGAGAATAACGAAGAAATGCAAAACTCCACTTCAAAAGAATATGGAGAATTAATTACACTTCAAGATGCGAGAAGAAAAGATACTTGAACTCCGCCAACAAGAATCTTGATGAACTCTTGAGAGAATGAATTAAATCATGAAGAACCACCATGAAGAACTCCGGAAACAAAAGGATTATGAGATAGAAATGAAGGATGCAAAGAATAAGATTAAGCCTTGCGATGATTTAGATGGAGGTTCCGACGAAATGGCGGAGGAAATTTAAACTCCGGAAAAGAAAAGATGGAAAGACTTGTGATTCTCTGGACTCTATGCAACATGCATCGTTCACCATTGGGGCCAATCCTGAGGGCAAAGTGTCAAGATGTGGACTGGGAGCCATTCACCCTTGGGTTAGACGGTCATTAGGACCACTTGACATGTAGGATTGGCAGAGGCTTTCCAATGAACTCATGACGACGCGGTTGACAGAGCATGATGACATTGTATCCTGGAGACTTGAGTCCTCGAGGGTATTCTCCACAGGTTCCCTATACGAAGAGATCATCAAGTCTTTGAGGCTCGATGAATTAGGGGTATTTGGAGAGCGAGGATCCTGACAAAAAATCAAAAAATTCCTCCGACAAATGCGTAGGAACAGGTTCCCTAGTGGGGACAAAGCTCTCAAAAGACATCGTTCAAGTGATGGGACGTGCTTTGTTGTGTGGGCACGACAATAATTCTGATCACATATTTTTTGTATGCATTGTAGCCAAAAAATTAGAGTGTAATTAACGACGCCGGGGGATGCTCTTGGAACCCCATCGGGTTCGTAGAATTTCATCGACTCATTCAAGGAATCAAGGGTGAGTGACACGAAAATAGATTGGTTGACCTTTGCGGCGTTGGCATGGACCTTATGGAATGCTCAAAATAAAGACTTGAGGAAGGGCATTTTCTTCAATCATCTAACCGACCTTCCTTCCATTTGAGCACTACAAAGCTCATGCTTGGTCATTTGTAGCCCTGTATTGAAACTAACTTAGTTTTCCACTTGATGACATGTGTTGTAAACCTTAAGGGCCTCATTCTAAGCGCTTCTTTATCTCACCTAAAGCGGAACCGATGCAGCACTCGCCTACACGCTTGCCTGAGTAGGCCGGGCCGATAATGTTTGTTTGTGAGCGGTTTTCGGAAGCTTCCATGTATAGTGCACACTGGTTTTGAGAACCATCCATCCAATTTTGGAAAGGTTCTAATTGATTTTTCCATTTCTCTATTTTATGCGTTTTTTTCTTAATCGGTTTTCTACTTTTTTTTGTTTTTCGTTTCTCTTTTTGCATGTTTCTCTCAAATATCAAAGGAAAATACAACTGTGTTATCTTCTCTTTTTAGCTTGCATACCTAAGCTAGATCTAGTCGAACGGGGCACACACGTAGATGTAAAATAGGTGTGGCTTCGCGAGCACCCGTTTGAGAGTGACTGTCGGTGTCAAAACCGGCGGATCTCGGGTAGGGGGTCCTGAACTGTGCGTCTAGGCGGATGGTAACAGGAGACAAGGGACACGATGTTTTACCCAGGTTCGGCCCCTCTTGATGGAGGTAAAACCCTACGTCCTGCTTGATTAATATTGATGATGTGTGTTACAAGAGTGGATCTACCACGAGATCAAAGAGGCTAAACCGTAGAAGCTAGCCTATGGTATGATTGTTGTTCGTCCTATGGACTACAGCCGTCCGGTTTATATAGACACCGGAGAGGGCTAGGGTTACACAGTAGTCGGTTACAATGGTAGGAGATCTACATATCCAGATCGCCAAGCTTGCCTTCCACGCCAAGGAAAGTCCCATCCGGACACGGACGAAGTCTTCAATCTTGTATCTTCATAGTCTTGGAGTCCGCCGATGATGATAGTTCGCTATCCGGACACCCCTAGTCCGAACTCCTTAGTAGCCCTCGAACCAGGCTTCAATGACGACGAGTCCGGCGCGCATGTTGTCTTCGGCATTGCAAGGCGGGTTCTTCCTCGAATAATTTATAGAAGATTGTGAACACCAGATAGTGTCCGCTCGCAAAGATAAATTCCACGTACCACCGTAGAGAGAATAATATTACACAAGTTCAATCACCGACGATTTAGTGGTGTGACGCCATGCCATTACCAAGCCTTTACTCATTTTTATTGTTCCACCTCCGTGTTTAGCGAGGCGGTTTCTTGGCACGCCTTGTCGAAGCGTAGATCGTGTTCCCCTTATTCCGGGATTCCCATCAATACGGACGTGGGTAACCCAACCGCGCCATTGAGTGTGACGCTTGGGAGATAAGCGAGTTTTACCGGGCGGTGGGGACACATGTTTTGTCCGCCCATATAAGGGATAAAGATCCAACCCTTTATCCGCGCCTTCTTCCTCCTTGGCTTATCCATCTCCGTGAACTCGAGCTCCAGGCGCCCAAGTCTGCACTTCTCACCTCAACCTTCTCCAACTATGTCCGGAGCGGAGGCAGTGGATGGCCTCCTCCGTCACGGAGGGGCAGATCCAGAAGCTGCGCGACGCCGGATATTTGTCCAAAGAACATCGCAGATCGGCTCCCCGACGAGGGAGAGCTCGTCCCCAACCCAGGCCCCATGAGAGGGTAGTATTTCTTCCCCATTTCCTCCGTGGACTGGGCTTCCGCTTCATCCCTTTGTCCGGGGCTCATGTTCTACTACGGCCTAGATTTCCATGATCTGCCCCAATTTCATCCTCAACATCTCGGCGTCATCGTCATGTGCGAGGCTTTCCTCGCATCTAGCCCCACTTCGCCAGGCTCAAGACCTTCAAAGGTCAAGTCAAGGTTGTGAAGGGCAGCAAGCGGAGTGCGGAGGCGCCATGGTGGCAGGATGTCCCACGTTACGTGGTGGAGGCACTTCGTGGAAACCATCAAGGGTGGCAATCGGGTGGTTCTACATCACCGAGCCGCGGACCCTGATTGGGCAGCGCCCCAATTCAGATCTGGCATCCCTACACGGCCACCCCGGAAAGAGAGTGGCCGGATTTGGGGGATTTGGAGGAGCTGACCGACTCCAAGCCTCGTATCCGTAAGGTGGTGGACAAGAAGCTCTGCTTGTCAACGTAGTCCAGTCATGCTCATCCGCCGGATTCTCCGTGCCAACGACGGGCTTCAACATGTGGGAGTTTGATCCGCGCAGCACCGCACCGAGCGGTCTTCGACACTACGTCTTAAGATGTCTGGAAGGTGCTGTTCAAGGGCGCCGAAGCTCCCGCATCCGCTACCGAAGATCGCGGATTCCGCTCGCAGCGTCCAGCTGACGAGGTAAGTGATTTCACCACTTGTTTTCCATAGTTTGGCTCTATGCGGGATCTAAACTCCCTTTACCTTTGACAGGAATGGCTGGCGAAGGCCGAACGGACTATCTGTCCGGCCCCATTGCCAGAGGACCCAGCGGACGCCCGCCTAACGGGTTGTTGGCTCCCGCACCCCACATGGTGCCGGAGAAGAAAGCCAAGAAGACGGCCACGGGACTCGGAATAGTTCCTGCCAGGTGCTATCGGATGATGAATCCGAGGCCGACTCCTCCCACCAAGGCGAGGAGGAGAAGAAGAAAGCCTCTCCCCCAGCGGGGGGAGGGAAGAAAAGGAAGGCCTCCCCAACAAGGGAGGCCGAAGGGTCCAAGAAGGGAAAAACTCTTCCCCCGGACTGCTCCGCCAACACCAAAGGATTTACGACGAGGATCGGCCTCCAAGGGCCAAGCCCCTGGCAAGATCGTAAGTATCCGGACTCCCGAATAACTTCAAGGTTTTTTCTTTTCTCCACATAATGTCTTTCTAATGCCGCATACAACCCTGCAGTCCGCCCAAGGATGATCTTCCCGTTTCATCGAGCGGGTCCTTGGGTGCGTCGGATATGGATTCCCTTCCAACTGCCTCCACCTTCGCGTGCCGCGGACGACGCCGAGGTGGGATCCGTGAAGGGACCCACCAGAGGAGGAGGCCCCGAGGTGTCACAGGACACCCTCCGGACTTTGCACGGACTCAGCCCCGGAGGCCACGGTGGCTTCGAGTCCGGTGGGCGACCCTTCGTAAGAAGGGCAAGATCATGACGCCGGCTGCCTCCGCCCAACCGGAGGTGCCGGATATTTGTTGGAGGCGCCAACGCGCGCCCATCAAGAGGAACACCGCATCGTTATGAGTGCGGTGATTGAAAGGTTCAGCTCGCCAAGAGCGGGCTGATCGAAGCTCGCAGCAGCCTTCTAATGTGCTTTGAGGTAAGAATTTCAATATATGTAAAATGGTACCGCATAGACAGTAGCCCCGATGCTCGGTTCGTGTTCGGAAAGAAAAGCCGGATGAGGATCTTTAGAAAGATAAACGCAGGAGTCATAAAAATATGTCAATATGGGATTGCAGGTTGTCCGCTTGACTCTCCAGACCGATCATGGAGGTCAATATTTTGAAGGAAAACCTCGAGTGGTCCGAGAACGAAGCTCGGCCATGCCAAGAAGCAGCTCGAGGAAAAGAAGGTGAGTAATACCTTATGAAAATTGTACCTTCTGAAAAGGATTTGGTTGCAAGAAAAATGACAAGGATAACGTGGGTATTGTAGGGGCCACTAACGAGGTGGCGACCAAGGAGGCGGTGGCCGCGCCGAACGTAATGCATGCTGACATGAGCGCACCGAGCGAGACAAGCAGGAGGCGGGTGGCGGAGGTACGGCAAGAGCTCCAGGATCTCGTGAAAAACATGAGAGCTTGAGCGTGACTTGAAGACTCGAGAGTCGAGCTTGCAACGGCTCTTGAGAGTGCCAAAGCCGCTAAGGCCAAGCCTACAAGGCCCTCCAGAGATTGAGGCGGTGAAGAAAATAGCAGCGGTAAGGCATTTTTCATGCAAAGTAAGCATGTGAGTGTTAATTACCATTGCTTACCCGAATCGGAGCTCTCCAGAGCTGTTCGCAGATCTTCCTCGAAGCGTGTCCGATGCTGCCGCATTCTACCGGGCCGAGGAGGGAGCTCGACGAGAAGGTCTTCGGTCTCAAGATGCCGAGGCGGACACCCTGTGCCTTTAGCAACCAGTCAAGCAGCTGGTCGAGCTCCACAAGGCGGCCGAACAGCAATGAAGGGCCTCATAGTTTGGCTGTGGCCTAAGGAGGCCATGCCAGGAGCTACTTTGCCCTGGTGCGGCGGCCGATGGATGCGTCTGTAGAAGTCATCAAGCATTCCGCTTGTATTGAGGGTGCCTGTCGGGCCTTGCCCGCGCAAAGGTGCATGGGCAAGATGGATGCCTGTAAGCTCGTGGACGGACCCGCCACCAGAGGGCAAGGAGCATCGCACGCCCGAGATGTATTATAAGAGTGTGTCAAGGGCGCCAGACTATTGCGGTGAGTGCTCCAAAGATGTAATATTTGAGTAGACTCGCATTATGTTATCCTGCGCGCTGAAAACTTAGTTCATATGCGCTAAGCAACGCTTGTTAATTTAAAATATTACCTTCAGGCGGCTGTTTATCAAATCGAGAGATGGCAAGTCGTCGGCTTCAGCCCCCATGCCACGAAGTGTGGGGTGTTCGGGATAAACTTGAGCGCCTTGTTCCCATTTTTGGGTCCATCTAGACAAAGGCCAACACAAATGTAACAAGGCAAACGGACTTATAATGCTTGAACACTCTCACTTAGCGCCACATCCCTAGCTTCTGGTATTGCACTAGGCTAGCTTCATGTGTGCATCATGTTTAAATTTTGCTTAAACTTGAAATGGGGATTGTTCAAACCCTAGCACCAAATGAATTCAAATAGGCTCAAATTAAATCACTTCCAATAAACCCAAAGTGACTTTAGGAAAAGTCCATCATTTTTGAAACTGGTGAAAACCTCTGACAAAAATTGCTGCATATTTTTCTAGGTCATTTCAGGTTTTTGGATTAAATCATAAGTATTTGAATTGGAGCATTTAATGGCTATAAATATTTTTAAATGTTTAATAATTCTGAAAACATTTGAGGGCTGTTAGTAAACATTTTAAAAGTGCCCACAAATTTTCTCGTGAGTTTTAAAAAATGGTTTAGTATTATTACTAAATCAAAAACAGAAAAGCAAATTAGAAAACAGAATTAAACTAGAAAGAGAGAGAGAGTAACCTTCACTCGACGCTTACTCGAGGCCCACTCACCTAGTGGCCCAAAGAGATTCGCCCAGCCCACTGTGGGCGCCTTGGTCTTCTTCCACCTCTGCCAAGAGGGCAGAGGCGTGTCGACGCCACGCCCGAGGCCTCCACCTCCTCCCTCCCAGCCTGCCTGGCTCCTCCTCGATGCCCCAGGAAACGCCACGCAACCCTTGGCCCTCTCCTCTCTCCCTGGACCTCTCTCCTCCTCTCTAGTCCCTCTCCACAGCACCATCGGGCGCAGCCGACGCCGCCGACGCTGCTTGTCATGCTGTGGCCACCGCCACGCCTCCAACGCACCAAGGAGCTCTGCCATGACCTGCCTTTCGTCTCCGACGAGCCAAACGACGCCGGAAGGCCTTCTCCGTCACCTTCGAGCTAGCCATCGCCAGATTCGCTGCCGCCGCTGCTGCTCGCTACTGGAGGTCGCCCCGAGCCCGCTGAGCCACCCCGCTGCCTCCCTCGTGAGCGCCCGCCTGATCTCCCCTCTTCCCGGCCTCTTTCAGATTTAGCCGCTGCTCCATCTCCGCCGGTTGTGATCCGCCGCGATGTCGCCATTGTCACTGCAGCAGCCGAGGCTCAAAACCGAGCGCTGCATCGCGTTCTAGCATCTTCGGGAGCTCGGTGAGCCCTTAGCCAGCTCCCTGGCCCACTGTGGCCTCGCCCGCCGAACCCGTAGCTCCAGCCGCAGACTTGCCATCGCCATTGCCGATGTAGTGCACCCACCGCCGCCGCTGGCGCAGTGGATGCGCCATGAGCCTCGGCGCTCGAGAGCCTCTCCGACGCTTATTTGGTCGCGTGAGCTGCGATTCCAGCACCTCCACTGCCTCTAGTGTCGCCGGCGACGAGCCGTGGACCAAGTCCGCGGTTGACCTGCTTGACTGGGGTTTGACCCCTCAGGTCACCGACGCAAGGGCCTGCCCTCATAGCCTTTTAATTAGATTTAGGTTAGTGCTAATTAACCCCGACAGCTAGTTTAGTCACTAACCAAAGGCCCAGCCCCAATTAACCCAAGTTAGTGTTACGTAACACTAACTAACCTCGTTAGTTAGTCGTTACATCGACATGTGGGCCCCACCGTTAGGTTTGACTCCGGGCGGGCGCTTTGACCTCGATGACGCCACCCCGACGCCTTGCCGACGCAGCTAATCTTTTTCTTTATTTATTCTTATTCAGAAATTCCGTAAATTAGTATAAACTTCTAAAATTCATAGAAATTCAACCTTAACTCCAAATGAAATAATTTATATATGAAAAATTATCAGAAAAATCCAATCTATCCATCTGTACCATTTTCATGCATGATAGAACAACTTATGGCTGCTGTTTAGGACAATTCAATTAAATGGCATTTAAGAAATCACATATGGAGTTTGAATTTGAATCTTTTATTCAAACCAACTTCATTTAATCTGCTGCTATTTGCATTAGCTCAAACCACAGCATATTGCCATGTCATAGCATGCATCATATTGTCGCATTGCATTGATTGTGTCTTCTGTGTTTGCCGCTAATCGTCCCCTCTCAGTAGACGATGTTCCGACGACGAGATCGATGACAGTGATGAAGACTCAATGTTATCTTCAGAAGTGCCATGCAAGCAAAACCCCTTGTTCATTCCGACATAATCCCACTCTCTCGCTCCTCGCTTCTTTTACGCATTAGGACAACAACGATTCATCTCACATTTGTTGCGGTAGCTGAACCCTTTATCCTCTCGCATGACCTGTCATTGCCACAAGAATAGATGAAACCCACTAGCATGAGTAGGAGTTGTTTGAGCCCTGATGTGCCTACTCATTCATGCTTGTTTGTCATGCCTGCTATTGCTTAGAGTTGTAGTCAGTCTGATTCATCGGGATGAATCGGAGGTGTATGAACATGTCCTATCGTTGAGAGCTAAGTGTGTGAACATGATTTGGTAAAGGTAGCGGCGAGAGGCCATGTAGGAGTACATGGTGGGTTGTATCATTGCAGCCGCCCTCGTGAACTGAGTTCTGTGTTTGTGATCCATGAACAGTTATTACCACGCATTGAATGCTTAATGCCCTCTCGACTTATTAATCAACTTGATCTCCGGCCCAGAGTTGCAACTAGTTTTCGTGTTTGTAGGTAGTGTTAGTAGTCTACCAAGTGGCACCCTGCATGTGGGCTTGGGATGACTAGGCACCATGGCACGGTGTACCAAGCGTAGATCCACCCACGAGGTGGGCTTGGGAACCCTGCACACATCGCTTGGGGCCGTGAGCTACACCCCGCAGGATCTCCTCATGGATGGAACCCGAATAGGCGATAAACCCGACTAGAGACTTGTGTGGTTAGTCGTCGTGGCCGACTCCTCGCCAAAGCTTCCGCTTGAAGGTTGCCGAGATACACAAGGTGTACATGGCGGTAAGTGGCTAGAGCGCAGGTGAAGAAGTACACCCCGCAGGTTAATATGATCTATTCAATAGCCGTGTCCGCGGTAAAGGACTTATGGGTTGCCTATAGCAGTTCATAGACAAGTGAAAGTGGATACTCTAAAATGCGCAAGATAAGAGTGAGTGCTATGGATGGCGCTCTCGAGGGAGACGGAGCGGATCCATAGTGGTGTATTGATATGGTGAATATGTGGACTCGTAGCGCCAACTCAAAAGGAGTTACTTGCAATGTAGTTCAGATAGCCACCGAGTCAAAGCTGGCTTTGCCGCAATGAACTCCACCACCCCTTTATTGATAATGATGCATATGTAGTTAGTTCTCGATGTAAGTCTTGCTGAGTACGCTTGTACTCATGTTTGCTTATTCTATGTTTTACAGAGAGACGCTGGCCTCGCTAGTAGTTCCGCGTGGACTTCGACGTTTAGCTTGTTACCTCAGCTAGGATCTTGTGCCCTCGGCAGGATCTGGTAGATAGTTAGGCTTCTCAGCCTTTTCATTTGTAGATGTCTGTACTCAGACATGTTAAGCTTCCACGTGTGTTTTGTTTTGTATGCTCTGAATGTTGGGTTATGAGACCCATGTTTGTAATATCTCGCTCCTCGGAGCCTAATGAATAAATACTTTGAGTCGTAGAGTTATGCTGTGATGCCATGTTGTATTTACACATATTGAGCATATTGTGTGTATGTTTGAAATGCTTGGTATGTGTGGGATCCGACAAACTAGTTGTTTATCCTTGGCAGCCTCTCATATGGCGAAATGTAGTCTAGTGCTTCCTGAGCGATAGTAGTCCGCTACAGCCCGGTTCACCGGAGTCCCGCTAGCCCAAAGACTACCGCCTCGACACTTGACTGGCCGGCATGTGTTTCACTTCGTTCTCGTGGTTCCGTTCTTCGGGAAATGTCACATGGTGACATCCGAGTCTTGCCTAGCTCTGCTACAGCCCGGGTTACCGGAGTCCTCATAGCCTGCTACAGCCCGGATTCATATACCGATGACCGATATGCTCAAGTTGATTCATGTATGCCTGTCCCCATGGGTTAGTGTCGCTTGGGTTCACGATTAGCCATGTCGGCCCGGTTCTTCGTCATATGGATGCTAGCGACGCTATCATATATGTGAGCTAAAAGGCTAAATGGTCCCGGCCATGGTAAGGCGACACCGTGGGAATACCGCAAGTGAGGCCGCAAAGTGATATGAGGTGTTACCGCCAGATCGATGTGACTTAGAATCGGGTCCCGAAAGGTGTTGGTATCGAGCCTCGATCGCTCAGAGGATTACCAAGCCAAACTGGTCGGTTGTGTCTAGCAATGCTTTAGTTATGTAAGGGAATTGTTTGTGGAAGGAACGAAGGCTCTTTTTACTCCTTATACCTCATGGCCTTCTAACTGAAAGTCATCCTCTCTCTTCTACGGGGTTTAAGAACTAGGCTTTCATCTATCTATCGTGATGACGTGTTACTAATCCATAGACTTTAAGATTGTTGGTTTAAGCCCGCCAGTTCCTACTATTTCAGATGTTAACTGTTGATCTCAGAATCTTGTTATGATGTTGTAGAGTGGTTATGCCACCATTTTGCATGATGTCTCAAATCTTTTTGAGCATTTACAGCCGTTATGCTGTCCGAGTCATCCAAGGTTTCTAATTAGTCTGATGCATTTGCAAATCCTTTCTTTCCACCCCGTTGTTCCTTTGGGTCAGGATAAGCACACTAATCGGTGTGTTGAGGTACTCCATTGCCTCGACGTTTATGTTGGAGCTATTATTATGACCCTAGGTGTCTAGAGTATCACCTAGTAATCCAGCCATGCTTTGTGTTCCCAGTGTGATGATTCTGGCCATTATTCTTGAAAGCATCTCGTGATGTTATTAGTTAGTAGGCAATCTATTCCTGGGTTCTTGAACCCGAGATTCACCCTACCTCATGTTGTTAGTATTTGCTAGTTCCTTTACGAAGTTAGTAACCTTTGTATTAGTCCTCGAGGTTCGTGGTATTTCCTTCTTCCAAATGCTATGAACCGCTTATGGCAGAAGTTCCTCGCTGAACTAAAGGATCACAATCGTAGTACTCTTGAGGAGTTCTCTGCTCATAATTGTGAATCTGCCGCTCTACTTTCCTGCATGGGTTATCCGGAAGAAACCTGTTGATCTTGATTCGACATACTAACCTATGCATCCACAACTCGTAAAGTTATATGTTCCCTAATTGTTCCTCCTTAGTTGTATTCTCGACCCCGCCTATCAATTGATAGTCAAGGGTATGTGTGCGATCGTGTTTATCGATGCCTATTATCCTTGTGGTCCGCTGAGCCATTCTATTCCGAATGACTAGGAGAAACAAACTCAAAGACTTCATCCATATCCAGATTGGGTCAAAGCAGTTGTATTCTCGCAGATCAAAATGCCAATTCAGCTTTTGTTCCGTTTCTACCTCAAGTATTACCCACTTTATGTCGTGAACGCCGTGAGAATTGCACCTCTCTTATGAATTCTTGACGAGTGATACTTCTCGCTATCATTATTCATTCCTCGGTCCGTGTTGATGTAACCGAATGCCGACAAGTGAATTGTGATGTGTGAATCGATACTCCTAGCAACCTCGTTGTTTGGTAGTTAATGGACAATATTCTCATTCTTAGCGTGTTGGTTATTAAATCATCATACTAAGATTTATCGCTACCTAGTCCATTTTTCCCGATGCACCCTTCGATCAAGAGTTAGGATTGTATCAATCCTCTCTTGTTTGGTCACATCGCCTTGCCTCGAAAAGCAAGATTGTTCACGAGCTTAGTAACATATCGGTGGTTCGTGATGTTCCAAAATCTTCTCGAAGTGTTACCAAGTTGTCACCGACCTCTATGTTGAGTTCGTGATCATATTGGTTTTCCTCTAAACCGCCCATTCTCCAAGAATCTGTGTTGATGTCCCCGAGCTAGTTGGTTGAGCTAGACAACAACTTGAGAGTTGGAAGATAAAGCTTTGCTTAACTTAGTTCATCTTTAGGATATCTTCGTGTGTGTGCGCTGAAGAAAGATGATATCTCCATTGATTGGTCCTCGTGATCAGTTGTTGGATCTATTGCCTTGTCAAACTTTGACTTGAGTATGGGCTATTGTCAAGTCAAATCAGAACCAACGATGTTCGTAATGTTGTCTTACTCGTGGTTGATCCCTTGAGCATACACCATTACATCTTTGGTCTGATCAATGCTATCACCGTGTTCACATGATGGTGGAAGTCCAGTGATATGGAAATTCCGATGAGTTGTTGTTGAGCCCATCGCCAGCATTTTGTCTCCCCATGATTCATGTTGAACATCAACCTAGTGTTGGAAACTTTATAAGCATTATCTTCATGTCCCATCCGTGAAGAATATGTTGGATGAAAGAAGTGACTTTCTCTGATTCACGTGGATTTGGTGCAAGTTGCCGCCGTGAGTTCGAGAAAGATTGTTTTTGTTTCCTCTAGAACCATCCCAAGTCACCATGCATACGCAAGTATTCTATGGTTTGGAGACTTGCAACCTTCATTCTATATGTATCCCTAGCACACCAAGCCACCGATTGATTTGTTCAAGGAAAAGGAGTTAATGTGCTAATACTAGTTCATGCACACGACTTCGATATCCTTGTTGATGGTGCCCCACCGAACTCTCGGTAGTGTTGTATTATAAGACTACTACGTGGTCATGCTTGTTCAGGACAGCGTGTTCACTTGTATGTAGCGTAACCAGCTCATGTTTTGGAGCTTGCTATCATGGTTCATTCCTCGAGAATCTCGCAACTCCATCTCGCCGATTTGTGTTGTAACTTTTCTTTTCGCATGTGAGTCTAAGTATCCTGCTTCTAACCAGATCCAATCTCGCAGATATGATGGTTGGAACATTCGACATTTGCATTTTGTTCCCAGCTTGCATCGCCTTTGTGCCAAATTCCTTTGATTTCCTTCTCAAAGAATTGTTGTTCAGATCATCTTCGAGGTGGTCCAACCATGGGTCCCATCAATTTCCGATGATAAGCAAAAGTCATCCATTGCGTTGTTTTCAACAGGGTAGTCCACATCATCCATCCTAGTTCGAGTTTGCCATTCCTTCGAGTTCTTCCAATCGATCAATTGTAAATTGTCTTAAGCTGGTATGAAGAGTTTCAATGATCTCTAAATCAAAGGTAATTCTTTTGCCACTTAAGGAAGATTCTCACAGTCACCTCATCTAGGATGTCTCGTTATGGTATCATGGCAACTCAACTCCTCATACGCTGACAACCATTCACCACCCTCTTAAGTGTAGAATTGTTGTCTACCTAGTGAATTTTCGCCATCTATCTCACTCCATTCCTTCGATATATGCTTCATGTCCCAGATCGAGAGATGTTGCTATGTCTCATTCCATGAGTTAATCCCTGAGTTGCCCGATCCTCGAGAAGATCGATCCTTCTAGAGTTCTCCTTCCTCTCGCTGTCATGATAGCTGGAGTTCTCGTGAGCAAGTCGTCGAGACAAAGATGATGAAGGAATCGACGTCCCTATGAAGTGCAAGTTGGATCTTGAAGATCATGATAGCTTTGTGTCCCTCCGCCTTCTTACTCACGCCTTGAATCTCGGACGAGATTCTTGTTTAGTGGGGCGAGTTGTCACATCCCTAGCTTCGTATTGCACTAGGCTAGCTTCATGTGTGCATCATGTTTAAATTTTGCTTAAACTTGAAATGGGGATTGTTCAAACCCTAGCACCAAATGAATTCAAATAGGCTCAAATTAAATCACTTCCAATAAACCCAAAGTGACTTTAGGAAAAGTCCATCATTTTGAAATCGTGAAAACCTCTCACAAAAATTGGTGCATATTTTTCTAGGTCATTTCAGGTTTTTGGATTAAATCATAAGTATTTGAATTGGAGCATTTAATGGCTATAAATATTTTTAAATGTTTAATAATTTGAAAACATTTGAGGGCTGTTAGTAAACATTTTAAAAGTGCCCACAAATTTTCTCAGAGTTTTAAAAAATGGTTTAGTATTATTACTAAATCAAAATGTAAAAGCAAATTAGAAAACAAGAATTAAACTAGAAAGAGAGAGAGAGTAACTCACTCGACGCCTTACCCGAGGCCCACTCACTGGTGGCTCAAGCAGATTCGGCCCAGCCCACCAGGGCGCTTTGGTCTTCTTCCACCTCCGCCAAGAGGGCGAGGCGTGTCGACGCCGCCGCGCCCGAGGCCTCCACCTCCTCCCTCCCACTGCCTCGGCTCTCCTCGATGCCCCAGCGACGCCACGCAACCCTTGGCCCCTCTCTCTCCCTCGACCTCTCCTCCTCTCTAGTCCTCCCCTCAGCACCACCGGGCGCAGCCGACGCCGCCGACGCTGCTTGTTGCTGCCAAGGCCACCGCCACGCCTCCAACGCACCAAGGAGCTCGCCATGACCTGCCTTTCGCCTCCGCCGAGCCAAACGACGCCGGAAGGCTTTCTCCGCCGCTTTCGAAGCTAGCCATCGCCAGATTCGCCGCCGCCATCGCTGCGCTCAAGGCTACCGGAGGTCGCCCCGAGCCCGCTGAGCCACCCCGCCGCTTCCCTCGTGAGCGCGCTCGATCTCCCCTCTTCCCCGCCTCTTCGCATTTAGCCGCTGCTCCATCTCCGACCGTGCCGTGATCCGCCGCGATGTCGCCGCCACATCGCAGCCGCCGAGGCTCAAAACCGAAAAGTGCATCGCGTTTTAGCATCTTCAGAGCTCGGTGAGCCCTTTAGCCAGCCTCCCCGCCCATCGTGGGCTCGCCCGCCGAACTCCGTAGCTCCGGCCGCCAGACTTGCCATCGCCGCTGCCGATGTAGTGCACCCCAGCTGCCGCCGCTGGCCGCAGTGGATGCGCGCGAGCTCGGGCGCCTCAGAGCCTCTCCGACGCTGCTTGGTCGCGTGAGCTGCGATTCCAGCACCTCCACTGCCTCTAGTGTCGCCATGGCGACAGCCGTGGACCAAGTCCGCAAGTTGACCTGCTTGACCGGGGTTTGACCCCTGTGGTCACCGACGGTGGGCCTGCCTCATAGCCTTTAATTAGATTTAGGTTAGTGCTAATTAACCCCGACAGCTAGTTTAGTCACTAACCAAAGGCCCAGCCCCACTAACCCAAGTTAGTGTTAACGTAACACTAACTAACCTCGTTAGTTAGCCGTTACATCGACATGTGGGCCCCACCGTCAAGTTTGACCTGGCCTGGCGCTTTGACCTGGTGACGCCACCGACGCCTTGCCGACGCAGCTAATCTTTTTCTTTATTTATTCTTATTCGTGAAATTCTAGAAATTTGTATAAACTACTAAAATTCATAGAAATTCAACCTTAACTCCAAATGAAATAATTTATATATGAAAAATTAACAGTAAAAATCCAATCTATCCATCTGCATTCATTTTCATGCATGATAGAACAACTTATGGCTGCTGAAAGTGCTATATCGACTAGAGGGGGTGAATAGGCTATTTTATGAATTCTTCATCGAGGAATTTGTCGGTGAGGAAATTCCTTAGCTAAGAACTACTTGCAATGAATAAGTACTCGTAAGTAAGCATAACAGACATGCATTGTCATCATGATGAAATGAAGACAATCACAGAGTATGTAAAGCGAATCACAGGATAACACAAGATGAAGACAAACAGATCAAGAAATTGAACTGAGGAAATTGAGAAAGTCTTCACCAAAGTCTTCAAACACGATATGAACAAACACTCAACACAAGAATGAGGAAATGAAAGGGTTGAGGAAATAGAACCAGTTAGGTTGGTGAAGACAATGATTTGTAGACCAGCCCAACTGATGTCTCAGCTTGTACGTCTGGTTGGAGCGGTTGAGTATTTAAACTCGAGGACACACAGCCCGGACACCAAACCGCCGAAAGCACGCAGCTCAGACACCAAGTCATCACCAGATTCTCCTTGAACTAAGGTCACATGCACTGGCCCAATCACTGTGGTAAGTCTTCGACGACTTCCAAACCTTCATGACTTGGTCACTCGGCGATCCACAATTCCTCTTGATGTTTCTAGACCATGACGCCTAACCGTCTGGAAGAAGCATGCCTTCAAAGGTAATAAGCGCCGGATCCACGCAGGATCAATTTCTTCTGATGCTCAATCACTTTGGGTTTGTAGGGTTTGGTTTTGGGTTTTTCCTCACTTGATGATTTTCGCCAAAGTCCTCGTGAGGATGGGTTGCTCTCAAATGACAAGTGTCAAGTTCTCTCGAGCAGCCAACCAGCTAGTGGTTGTAGGGGGCGGCTATTTATAGCCTAGGAGCAGCCCGACATGATAAGACATAAATGCCCTTCAATGATATGACCGTTAGGTGGATAAGATATTTTGGGACAGTCATGCCAAGAAGACAAGAACGGTCGGAAATTTGACTATCAAATTCCTCGCTATCATGTTCTCATCGTAGGCAATTCAGACCGGCGAATTCCTAACTCCTCGCCGTAATAAATTCTCAACACTGTAAGAGCTTGCCTCTCACATCAAGAAATTGATTGAACTGTATGAGATTTCCAAAAGCTTCACTCAAGGGATTGGTAGGTGTAGGATTTTGAGTTGAGCATCACATGGAAATTTTTCCTTAGTATTTCTAATTTCTTTAACAAAGACGGTGTTTCCTATGACTCAAGAAAGAGAAAATGAAACTACGAAAACAAAAGTCTTCACGCTTCATGTTCCTCAAATGAATACCAAGTCTTCAAGGTCACACCAATTTCTTCACTTTCAAAGTCTTCGTAAAGTCTTCGTAATATCAAAGTCTTCAATCAAGAACTTCATTTTTAGGGGTTGACTTTTCTCAGAAATATCAAACTCCTCATAGACTTATAGATCTGTGTACACTCACAAACAAGATAGTTACTTAACCTATAAGTCTTCAATACACCAAAATCACTAAGGGCACTAGATGCACTTACAATCTCCCCTTTTGGTGATTGATGACAATATAGGTTAAGTTTTCAACGGGAAAAACATATGAAGTGTAAATACTGATAATGAGGATTTGATTGCAAGATATAGAAGAACTCCCCCAAGATGTGCATAGTGAGGAATTTGCTTTTGAGGCAATGCACATTTGAAGAAATGAATCATGGAGATCTCCCCTATATCTTGTAATTCATACACGCATTTAACATATAATATGAAGAATTTGAAATGCATGATGAAATATGGTGCTTGGTGTTATGCAAAGTAACGCATCAAGAATATTAGAGCTCAAATCGATTTGCTATGAAGATTTTCACGGAGCTCAAGAGAATCAAAGCATAGTGCAAAAGCATAATGCATCAAAGGTATCAAAGCACCATCGGGTTTAAGATTACAACTCGATCCAATAAAAGGTTTCAGAAGAACGAGAGTTGTAACTTAATAGAAATAAAATACTGTATATAGACAAATACTAGACCCGCTTGAAGACTAACTCAAATTTCTCCCCCTTTGTCATTGAATGACCAAAAGGATCGAAACTGAGGACTAACGCTCCTGAAGAATTTCAAGTTGAAGATGGAGCGCCAGCATTGTTGGGGTCGGTTGTTGAAGTAGGACCAGCCGCAGTGTCTTCCAAATCTTCATTTTCATCAGTGTCGCAAGATGAAGAATAGGAGCTGGCCACCAAGGAAGGAACTTTGACTTTCTTGAATTTCTTCTGAGGAGGTGCGATCACCAAATTCTTCCTTGAGACCCATTGAAGTCAGCTTCTTCTTCATCGAGACATGTGAAAGAACAGCCCAAAGCGCTTGAAGGTTTCATGGAGGTAGTAGTGGTTTTTCTTCACCGCATTGTGTGTTGAGGTCATGTTGTAAAGAAGAGTACCAAACCGACGCTGACCCATTTATGATTACGATCAACCTTTGATGAAGACCGAGGAGTAACTCACGATCACCATCACCCGGTGCAGAGCTTGAGGACTTTGCTTGACCGAGGTATTTATGGCCGAGTCATGTGTGCGTAGTCATCATTGGTGGAGTAGGATGCTGCTTGCTAAACTGTCCATCCAATGGACGAATGTTTCATCGATCACAGCAGTAGCCTTGCCCTTGTCATCACCGAGGTAAGGGTCCGCTTGAGGACTTCAATCGGGGCAAGTAGCTGCAGTGGTTCAAAGTATCAGCCTTTGTAATTGAGTGAAGACCTTGACCGATGAATCTCATAATCCAAGGCGATAAGGCTTCAAATCAAATGGTGACATAGCTATGTTTGCCGAGTCCTCATGAAGAAATCATGGAAGTTGACGGAACGCCATGGATGAGGTTGAAAAGCATATTCTTCATGATGCCAACGACTTCTTCATTGTTCGAAGTCGTGGCCTTTGATAGGACTCATAGTCTTCGCCGAATACGATAGACCGTCCGAGGCACATATAATAATTCCTTGACGAGGAATTTGGTTCTTGGGGCCTGCCTTGGCTTCAACGGCTTCATCAAGACTTGCATATTGTGATTTGTAAGTTCGTTCATCGAGATACGCGGCACCATCAAGCGGAGGATCGAGTGGTAGGGCACGGGCAATTCAGTTGTTGGTGCCTTGTAGTGAGTATTTTCAGTCATCCAATCTAAGACCCATGAGTTCACGCTTCAGCTGCCTCCGTGATGTGCAGCGTTGCATAAAGTCAAGAATTAGCTCTTCATTCCAAACCACAGTATATCGCAGAAATTTAGAAGTCCTCGCCGTGAAGAACACCGAGGGCTGGCTCAAAGCTCGGCAAAGGACTCCATATCCACATGAGGAATATGAGCATGATCAAGATTTTATCCTTGTTGAAGAGCACCGAGGAATAGAAGTTGGCTTGGCCGGCAGTCCGTAAGCGCTTCTTCCTAATGCGAGCGTAATCATATGGATTATATTCAAGGAAGAACACGTGCTCGCAAAGAAATCTTCAGCCTTGAACTTTTGCTTGCTTGAGAACGGATTCTTTTGCTTGGCAGAGGGTGTCGTGAGTTGCATCACCACCTCAGAATCGAAGTTCAGGTTCTTCAGTCGAGGAATTTCTTGTTCCTCAACAAAGTGTACCGAGGATCAGAAGCAGCAGTTTCATCAAGACTAGTGGCTGGAATTTCTTCATGCACGTAACCAGTGTGTTGAGTTTCTTCAGAGTCCATTTGGACTGTTTGTGCAGGGACCGAGGAATTTGTTGAGCGGGTGAAGAGAGGAGTATTGGGATGCCGATTTTCCCAAAAGTCATCATTTATCACCGGAGTGGTGCATCCAATATCCACATCTTCATCTTCAATTTCTCAACACCAGCCCGAGGAATTTCATAGTCCGATGAGGAAATAATGGGTTGATGGGATGGCATCCACTTCAATTTCTTCATCAACCTGCTCGACGGGCAAAGCAGATCGATGTTCTTCATCGGATCCGATTGGGATCTCATAGTCTTCCAAAAGGAACAACTTCCTTTGATGGTATGGAGGAAATTGGAACAACATCAATTGATTTTCGAATGAGCTGGTCATTGGCTTCATTTTCTTCGCAGTCAAGAATCGACATAATGATGCTTTCTTTTTTCACAAAGCAGCTCGCTCGCAGCCTTGGTTTTCTTCACATCGAAGCGATGGAAGAATTGGAGTTGGAGTTGGCGCAGGAGGAGCCGAGGAATTTGGTTGAGTTTCTTCAGCGCAATCGATGTAGTTGCCTGCCTTGAGCAATTTCTTCAGCGCACTACTAGTGGGTGTCCCGCAATTTCTTCACGGCAATGGAATGGGATCATCAGCCTTGAATCAGCATTTTCTTCAAGAGGTTGAACGTCATCGCCGGTGTCGGTATTTTCTTCAAGAGGGCTGAGCCGAGGCTCCACCGAGGAATTTCATGTTGCATTGGGGCAGCAACATTTGTGAATTTCTTCGTCAGTTGATTTAATCTGACCTTGGCCCTTGCCAATCAAAGATAGTAGGAATCAAAGTTTTTGCCGAGGTCTTGAATTTCAGTTCTGACCCGAGAAGCTCCTCGTGTCATCTTGACAACATTTTTCTTCGTGAACTTCTCCTCCCGTATTGAGCCTTTTGATTTCCCTCGCCTTCTCAAACTTCCATTTTCTTCAGCTATGAAGTGAGTCAACATATGACTTTGTCCGTGTGTCGATGAAGGTCGCATAGGAGTATTGGGATCCTTGTGCGTAGATCAATAAAGTCGAGGACTTTCTTTGGGTTCAATAGCAAAGGCACAGATGTACCTTTGGCTCTAGCGGCCTTTACTTGACGGTCTCTCGATGATTTCCGCAAGTTCTTCATCGACGCCTCATCATCGATGGCACATGGAATGCAACCTGCTTTTCCTTGGCTAGGCCGAGGACCTCGCCCACTGTTGCTTTGGTCTTCAGCTGAGTCGGGCCAGATGAAGAAATGGGAGCAGCCGAGAACTTGCGTAAATGCTCGAGGCAATTGAGAAACCAACAGTCCTTTGACATGTAGCCGTGCATGTGGACCAAGACTTTGACGGAGCTGTTGAGGACTTTGGTGAGCAAAGAAGAAGCAGGAGGAATTTGCTTGAAGGTGTCACGAGGAACTTGGCCGTGAGGGCGCAGATGATGAAGCACTTGGCTTATGAGCAGGATTCTTTGCATGGATTTCTTGGTTTGACCGAGACCTCAAAGGGCAGTGAGCAGCGCAGTAATCCTCATTGAATTTCTTCACCGCCTCCTTTGCTTGCTTTGCCAATTTTGCTTGACGCTTAGTCCATTCATCGTGAAATTCTCACCTCGCTTGATGCTTGTGGGATCAGCTATTTGGCCAAAAGCCAAAGGAGCTCTTGGGCATGGAGGATTAAGAGCTAATTTCTTCATGTACTTAGGAGTTACATATCTATATTCCTCCATTCCCATGCCCATCTCCGCTCAATCTTCCGAATACGCACTTATGCTGATTTTTGCTTTCTTCATCCGTGCAGTGAGTCAAGATATATTTCCTCGTGGATTTCAAACGCAGTCATAACCTCGTGTTTCTTTCCTCCTTCTATGGCTTCTTACCGCCCCGCCATGTTCTTCAGCTTGAGGAAATTGAACAATTGAGTTCTCTCAAGAAGTATGCAGTTTTTCTTCGAGGAACGCTGCAAATGAGTTAAGTTGATGAGAACCTAGGGATTCAAAGAATGACATTTGTACCTGTGAATGAGTATAGGTGCGAGGAATTTGGAGAGGTCATATGCTTCTCGTAAGGTTTTTCAAAAAGAACAAGTTTTGAGGATTTTGACCAGATGAGTTTTGAAGAATTTCACTAAGCGCTCTTAGTCTTAGGTTCCAGAGTTGTATAGATCGAGGATCCACACAATTGAGGAATCTTGAAGAAAATCATTGCTTAGAGAAACGAATCAAGAGATTTGAGGTGTTCATATGTGTGAAGATTTGAAGAATAAACACCTTTGAAGAATTTGAAGAAGATTTGAGAATCAAAGCGAGTAATAAAAGTAACTTTAATTACCCAAGTGAAGAACACGATTTAACCGAGAAGAACAGTTGGGAAGTTCGTTTGCTCAGATCTTCCACGCCCTAACTTGGCGGAGGAAGACAGCTACGGCGACGGCGGAGTGAAGATTTCCATGTCGGCGCGAGTACGCCGGCGACGAGGTCAAGGCAAGGAAGCTTTTCCTCACCGGGCGATTTATGGAGTAGCGACGGCGTTAGGGTTTGAGGAGCTCGAAGGGAGAGAGAGGTCGAGCAAAGGTAAAAGAGTGAGGAAGGGAGAGGGTATTTATAGACGCTGTGAAAACGGATCGCCTCAAGATTTAGGACTAACATGCCCTCGACCATTTCCCTTCTCACGACATGTGTCACCCATGTATCTGTGGTAGTGGAGATCGTACGATCGTGGGTGAATAAAGTAATGCATCGTGGGATGTGGAACGGTTTGAGCGGTAAAACGAAGGTTTGATAAGATTTGTTTTAACGTTGCTGTAATTTCTTCACTGTCAAGGACACAAAGAAGATTTTGAACGAAGTTTCAAAGTAGAACGCATATGAAGAATTTGTGAATGGATTGGGTTGAGTATAGCATAGAGGGGAAGGGTCCGATCACATTCACTTAGCGTAAAAAGCGACTTGAAGAAATAGCCATAAGTGAATGTCAGAGAGGACATAAACCCATATATATATATAGCCAATGAAGAAAGACGACGGAAACAAAGGAAGATTTTGCAAAGTTGAAGAATTTGAAAACTCAAGAATTTCAAAACCGAGGAAAACTCAAATTGAAGATTTTCAACTTTGGTGGTGGCGTGACCCACAGATAAGAATGATGATTTCAAACACCGGTACAATTGTCGAGGGTTCTCGAGAATCAAATTCTTCATTAATTTCTTCACACTAAGAGTGTTATTCTTCATTGATTGAAGAAAACGCTTTCTTCATGTGTTGCACATCTAAGTCATCAATTTTGCATAAGTGTTAGGATGTGTGTCTTTTCAAAGAACGCTCAAGATTCTAAGATATTTAGCTCACACCACAACTTGCTAAATCTCTTCTCATCCAAGGGCTTAGTGAAGATATCAGCTAGCTGTTCTTCGCCTTCACGTGCTCGATGGAGATGTCGCCTTCAACACATGATCACGAAGAAAATGATGACGAATTTGAATGTGCTTTGTCTTCGAAAGTGCTGAACGGGTTGTGAGTAATCTTGATGGCACTCTCATTGTCACAATAGAGAGGCACATTCTTCACGTTGATGCAGTAGTCCTTGAGAGTTTGCTTCATCCATAGAATTGAGCACAACACGAGCCAGCAAGAATGTATTCAGCTTCCGCAGAGGGAAAGTGATACGCAGTTCGCTTTCTTCGAGGACCAATGCATCAAAGATCGTCCGAGGAAATGACAAGTACCAGATGTTGACTTGTGGTCCACACGATCACCAAAGATAGTCGAGTCGTAATATCCAATGAGATCAAAAGTAGAGCCCTTGGGGTACCATAATCCTAGTGTTGGTGTGTGAGCTAGATATCAAGAATATGCTTCACAGCCTTATGGTGTGATTCCTTCTGTAGCTTGAAATCGGGCACACATGCAAACACTAAGCATTATATCTAGCCTAGATGCACATAAGTACAATAAAGAGCCAATCATGGAGCGGTATACCTTATGATCGAAGTCAATACCATTTTCATCAGTGCATAGATGGCCATTTGTGGGCATAGGAATTTTGACACCTTTGTAATCTTGCATGCCGAATTTCTTCAGACATCTTTGAGGTATTTCTCCGAGATATGAATATGCCATTGTGTTGTTGATTAATTTGAAGACCTAAGAAGAATTTCAACTCTCCCATCATAGACATTTGATATTCTTCACTCATCATATAGGCAAATTCATCACTATAACGCTGGTCAAGACAGCCAAAGATAATATCATCAACATATATTTGGCACACAAACAGTTCACCATCATAAGATTTAGTAAAGAGAGTAGGGTCGAGTGAACTGGTGTGAAGCCATTCTTCACGAAGAATTCCTTCAATGTATCATACCACGCCCGAGGGGCTTGCTTGAGGCCATAGAGGGCCTTATTTAGTCTCAAGACTTTGTCGATTCTTGGATCTTCAAAACCCGGGGTTGAGCAACATATACTTCTTCCTCAAGCTTACCATTGAGGAATGCACTTTTCACATCCATTTGATATAAGGTGATATTGTGATGGTTAGCATAGGCGTAGTAATATGCGAATAGACTCAAGTCTAGCGACAGTGCAAAAGTTTCATCAAATCAATTCCTTCAACTCTGCGTGTAGCCTTGAGCTACTAGTCGTGGCTTTATTCCTCACCACAAGACCATTTTCATCTTGCTTGTTGCGGTAGATCCACTTTGTGCCAATGATATTATGCTTATGCAGGATCTCGACGCTTGACCAGTTCCTGACGTTGTTGAGCTCGAATCGATGTAATTCTTCTTGCATGGCCTGAATCCACTCCGCCCGTAAATGCTTCATCTACCTTAGTGGGCTCTGTGATAGAGACAAAAGCATAGTGCCCACAAAAGTTAGATAAATGTGAAGCTTTTGAGCGTGTGAGAGGACATGGCGCTTAATGTCATCGATGATATTCTCCACTTGCACTTCTTTTGCAACGCGAGGATGAGCTGGTTGTCGCCGAGGAATTTGATCATTTTCCTCAACACCATTTTCTTCAAGATTATCTTCAGTGCATCACCGACGTTCTTCACAGACAGAATGAATTCTTCAGCAGTTTCTTCAAGAGGAATGACATCCTCGCTTGCCTTGAACCTGATAGAATCCTCGTGATGGTTCGCCTAACATGAAGGTAGGTGCTCTCTTTGCAGCCATTAGTTTCATCGAACCGACATCTACAAGGTCAACAATCTTGTGAAGAGCGATGTTGAAGACTCAGAGGTGTGCGAGTCCTTTCCGAACCAAGCATAAACCTTCATGTGCTTTCGTGCAAATTTAGAGTTGTGGTGAGGATCTCTAATCCAGCATTTAGCAATCAAGACTTTGAAATAACTTACATTAGGTTTCTTGTCGTGAGGAGTTCATAGGCAGTCTTCTTGAAGAATTTGTGAAGATATACTGCTGATGATGTGGCACGCAGGTCAATTGCTTCAATCCGTAAACAACCAGCGCTTTGTATTCATCAAGCATAGTGCAGCCATCTCAACAAGAGTTCTCGTTCTTGCGCCCACGACGCCGCTTTTGCCGAGGAGTATAAGGAGCATATAACTCATGAGTAATACCAAGTTCATCAAGATAGTCATCAAGACCGAATTCTTGAACTCGGTTCCATTGTCACTCCCGATGTGCTTGATCTTCACACCAAAGTTAGTTGAAGCCCTCGAGGAAAATCGCTTGAAGACTTCCTGCACTTGATTTTTGTAAGTAACAATGTGTACCCATGTGTAACGAGAGTAATCATCAACAATAACAAAGCCATAAAGAGATGCATCATTAGTGACAATGAGTAATGATTGGGACCAAAGAGGTCCATGTGAAGCAATTCAAGGGACGAGTAGTGGTCATGATAGTCTTCACGGATGCTTGGCCTTGGTCATTTTTCCAGCTTCACAGTTCGTGATAAGTGATCCTTGAGGAATTTGACATTCTCAATGCCAATGACATGCTTCTTCTTAGCAAGCTGCAGCAAATTCCTCATGCTCGCGTGACTAAGTCGCCGATGCCATAGCCAGCCTTTCAAGCTTTTGCAAGTAGGCACATGGCTGGTTGTGGACCTCGTGGAGAAGTCAACAATATACAAGTCTCCTCTCCTAAAGCCTTCAAGACTTTGGAATTGTTAGCTTCCATAATCACAACACAACGACATTTGCCAAAGATAACAACCATATCAAGATCACAAAGCATTGAGATCGACATGAGGTTATATCCTAAAGACTCAACAAGCATGACTTTGTCCATGTGCATGTCCTTAGAGATAGCAACCTTACCAAGTCCCAATACCGACTTTTGCCTTTGTCAAAGAAGATGATATGCTTCAGATGTGACGGTGATAAGGAGCATCCATCAATAGATTCTTGTCACCAATATGTGATTTGTACATCCACTATCGAGAACCCACTCGCTGGTTTTGGGTTGATCATCCCGCAGATGAATTAGTACAACTTACGATCTCATATACTTCATCTGAAGAATATGATATCAAGTTCATCGATGAATTTCATCACCATTATCAATCGATAAGCAAGATGAGGACGTGAAATGAAAGTTCATTTCATCATGATTAGCATGCGCCCTTTCGTGCATTTTGTCGTGCCCCAAAGAAATTCTTCAGACGTTAGGGCACGCCCGAGACCTGACCCTGCAGAAGAGATTAGTTCTTTTCTTCACCACCCACATCTCAAGGGGTGGCAAAGAGTTCATCATCATGAAAGCACCATACGAGAATGGTGGCATAGAGGCCAAACCATTTCGCTTCACATAAGAGGGGTTAGGTAAGCATATGAATAAGAAGAGAAATTCTTCGAGGACATATGAACATATTGGTTTGAAGAATAATGCACATATTCATAGCCCTTAGCTCTCACCTCATAAACAGAGTTGTTAGCACGATGATAATCATATGAGGACTTTGATCCATATGAAGAATTTGGTCCATATGAAGAATTTGATCCGGGGTTCCTATTCTTCACCGGTGGTGTCATGAGGACATTCACCAAGACTTTCAAGGCACTTTTGGGAACCCAGATTTTCTTCATAGGGGAACCGCTCTCGCAGCTTAGTGCCAACATATCTAGCAAATACTTCACCATTCTGATTTTTGAACAGTTTATAGTTTGAGTCAAATGACTCATCGCAGTAATGAGGAAATTCGCACGTAAAGTCAGATAAGGTAGATGGATCAATCGAGGTCCCTTTGCAAGAACCCATGAGGTTTTGGGATACCGCTCAAAGCTTCCAATATGTTCCATCAAGATTGAGTTTCCTCTCAAAGGCAATACCCTCTTCCTAGGGTTCTCTGAGGATCCGCTTTTAAGCACATCACAAAGAGTCTGATGCCCTTTGAGGCTTTTGTACATGCCTGCATGTACAATTCCTTCAGCCTTGCATCGTCAAGATACTAGCAATGTCCTCAAATGAGGAATTAGTGATAGTAAGCAGGTGAAGAATTTGTAACAATTGAAGCATTTGAACATTCAGTGAAGAATTAGCGATTCACGCTCAATGCACTTTAAGCATGGAGGAACAAATTCTTCTTGAGAAGCGCTGATTTGTTGAGCAAGTAATGAATCGCGCCTTCTCAAGATCTTCATAACTCGCTCTTAGCTTCTCAAGATCTTGCTTTTGAAGAAATTCATAAGAAAGTTTCTCATGATCGATAGGAGAGTGTTATGATGACCTTGAAGGTTGTCAAGCCTTGATCAAGTCTCTCAAGATTTTCACCGTGGCTTGAGTGCGATCCATTTCTTCACCTAACATATCATCACTCTTATCTAGCATGTTTTGAACCTTCTCAAAAGCCCTTTGTTGTTTTATAGCAATCTTAGCAAGTTTAGAGTAGCTGGGCTTGAGATCCTCATCAGATTCATTTTCACTAGATTCAAAGGAGGTGAAATTTAGTACCTTGGCACCTTTTGCCATGAAGCAATAGGTGGAGCGAGTCATCATTTTCCTCATCAGCTTGTCGACGGAGTCAGCTTCTTCAAGGTTGAAGATGGACTTGCTAACAAAAGCAAGAGCAAGAGCCGACTAGCCACACCAGATTCGGATTCTTCAGACTCTCCTCTTCCTCATGTTCCTCGATTCAGCTTCAGAGTCCATTTCCTTGCCAATGAATGCCCGAGCCTTTTTGAGCTGCTCTTCTTGTGAGAAGAAGGTTTTGAGGATTTTGATGATGAAGATTTCGATGATTTCTTCTTCTTCTTCGCCATCGTAACTATAATCCTTGTGTTTCTTCTTCTTTAATTCCTTTTCCCATCGAGGAGAATCTTGGATATAGTGACCAGGTTTCTTGCATTTGTGACAAAGTCTTCTTATAGTCACTAGATGAGGAATCACCGCTTTTGAGGATTTTCCAAAGCGACCACGCCTTGAGAATTTCTGAATTTCTTCACGAGCAGTGCTAGCTCCTCGCCAAATTCTTCAGATCTCCAAGGCTACTACCGTAGTCTTCACTCTCGATTCGGACACAGCCTTGGCCTTCGTGGCACGTGTTTTTCCATAGCCGTAACCATAGAGATCTCTTTCAAAGAAGTCGAACTCGTGAGTATTTAGCCTTTCGAGGATATCAGCAGGACCAAGAGACTTGTAGTCACTGCTCTTGTATCATCGCGCGTGAGTATCAAATGAGGAATCAAGTGATCTTAATAATTTCTTCACCACCTCATGGTCGGTGATGTCAATGGCACCAAGTGCTTGAAGCTCATTTGAGATGTCAATGAGGCGATCAAGGTTTGTTGAACATTTTCGTTGTCGAGTCTTTTGAAGCGTTGAAGAGATTCAAGAACATCAACTCGAGAGTCACGCTGAGTTGAGACACCTTCATTTACTTTGGACAGCCTCGTCCCTGTATGAGTTTGGCAGATTCCAAAGCACTCACTCTTCCATATTGACCTTTGCTTAGATGGCTACATATGATATTCTTCGCTTGAGAATCGAGTTGCTTGAATCTCTTCACATCAAGATCATTCGTGAGAAGGTGTGACCGAGGAAACACCTTTGTCACAACATACCGTAGATCGTTGTCAATTGCTTCAAGATGCATTCGATTTTGTTCTTCCAAGAGGGGTAGTCCGTCCCATCAAGGTAGGACACCCCGCCGAGACCTTGATCATACATGCGGTCGACATAACTAAAACCCTGTGGTTAAACTAAAATCACACGTAACAAGGGAGTACCTTGCTCGATACCAATTGAAAGTGCTATATCGACTAGAGGGGGGTGAATAGGCGATTTTATGAATTCTTCACTAAGGAATTTGTGGTGAGGAAATTCCTTAGCTAAGAACTACTTGCAGCGGAATAAGTACTCAAGTAAGCATAACAGATTATGTGCATTGTCATCATGATGAAATGAAGACAATCACAGAGTACGTAAAGCGAATCACAGGATAACACAAGATGAAGACAAACAGATCAAGAAATTGAACCGAGGAAATTGAGAAAGTCTTCACCAAAGTCTTCAAACACAGATATGAACAAACACTCAACACAAGAATGAGGAAATGAAAGGGTTGAGGAAATAGAACCAGTTAGGTTGGTGAAGACAATGATTTGGTAGACCAGTTCCAACCGCTGTCTTAGTTGTACGTCTGGTTGAGCGGCTGAGTATTTAAACTCGAGGACACACAGCCCCGACACCCAACCGCCGAGCACGCAGCTCAGACACCAAGTCCTCACCAGATTCTCCTTGAACTAAGGTCACATGACTCGCCCAATCACTCGTGGTAAGTCTTCAGCGATTTCCAAACCTTCACAGACTTGGTCACTCGCGATCCACAATTCCTCTTGATGTTTCTAGACCATGACGCCTAACCGTCTGGAAGAAGCACAGCCTTCAAAGGTAATAAGCGTTGATCCACGCAGATCAATTTCTTCAAGGATGCTCAATCACTTTGGGTTTGTAGGGTTTGGTTTTTGGTTTTTCCTCACTTGATGATTTTCGCCAAAGTCCTCAGAGGATGGGTTGCTCTCAAATGACAAGTGTCAAGTTCTTCGAGCAGCCAACCAGCTAGTGGTTGTAGGGGGCGGCTATTTATAGCCTAGGGAGCAGCCCGACATGATAAGACATAAATGCCCTTCAATGATATGACCGTTAGGTGGATAAGATATTTTGGGGCAGTCAAGCCAAGAAGACAAGAACGGTCGGAAATTTGACTATCAAATTCCTCGTGGCTATCATGTTCTCATCGTAGGCATTCAGACCGGCGAATTTTAACTCCTCGCCGAATAAATTCTCAACACTGTAAGAGCTTCGCTCACATCAAGAAATTGACTGAATCTGTATGAGATTTTCAAAAGCTTCACTCAAGGGATTGGTAGGTGTAGGATTTTGAGTTGAGCATCACATGGAAATTTTTCCTTAGTATTTCTCGACCCCTTTAACAAAGACGGTGTTTCCTATGACTCAAGAAAGAGAAAATGAAACTACTAAAATAAAAGTCTTCACGCTTCATGTTCCTCAAATGAATACCAAGTCTTCAAGGTCACACCAATTTCTTCACTTTCAAAGTCTTCGTAATATCAAAGTCTTCAAATCAAGAACTTCATTTTTAGGGTCGATTTTCTCTCAGAATATCAAACTCCTCATAGACTTATAGATCTGTGTACACCACAAATGCATTAGTTACTTAACCTATAAGTCTTCAATACACCAAAATCACTAAGGGCACTAGATGCACTTATACCTGCTGTTTAGGACAATTCAATTAAATGGCATTTAAGAAATCACATATGGAGTTTGAATTTGAATCTTTTATTCAAACCAACTTCATTTAATCATTGCTAGTTGCATTAGCTCAAACCACAAAGATATTGCCATGTCATAGCATGCATCATATTGTCGCATTGCATTGATTGTGTCCTTCAGGTTTGCCGGTAATCGCCCCTCTCAAGAGATTTATGTTCCGACGACGAGATCGATGACACCGATGAAGACTCAATGTTATCTTCGGTGCTGCAAGCAAAACCCCTTGTTCATTCCGATATAATCCCACTCTCTCGCCCCGCTCTCTTTACTGCATTAGGACAACAACGATTCATCTGTTACTTGTTGCGGTAGCTGAACCCCTTTATCCTTTGCATGACCTGTCATTGCCATAGTAAATAGATGAAACCCACTAGCATGAGTAGGAGTTGTTTGAGCCCTGATGTGCCTACTCATTCATGCTTGTTTGTCATGCCTGCTATTGTTTAGAGTTGTAGTCAGTCCGATTCATCGGGATGAATCGGAGGTGTATGAACATGTCCCATCGTTGAGAGCTAAGTGTGTGAACACGATTTGGTAAAGGTAGCAAGTGAGAGGCCATGTAGGAGTACATGGTGGGTTGTCTCATTGCAGCCGCCCTCGTGAACTGAGTTCGTGTTTGTGATCCATGAACAGTTATTACCACGCATTGAATGCTTAAGTGCCCTCTCGACTTATTAATCAACTTGATCTCTCTGCCCGTGAGTTGCAACTAGTTTCGTGTTTGTAGGTAGTGTTAGTAGTCTACCAAGTGGCACCCTGCATGTGGGCTTGGGATGACTAGGCACCGTGGCACGGTGTACCAAGCGTGAGATCCACCCGCCGAGGTGGGCTTGGGAACCCTGCACACATCATTTGGGTCCGTGAGCTACACCCCCGCCGGATCTCCTTATGGATGGAACCCGAATAGGCGATAAACCCGGACTAGAGACTTGTGTGGTTAGTCGTCGTGGCCGACTCCTCGCCAAAGCCCGCTTGAAGGTTGCCGAGATACACAAGGTGTACATGGCGGTAAGTGGCTAGAGCGCAGGTGAAGAAGTACACCCTCCGTGGTTAATATGATCTATTCAATAGCCGTGTCCGCCAGAAGGACTTCGCTGCCTATAACAGTTCATAGACAAGTGAAAGTGGATACTCTAAAATGCGCAAGATAAGATGAGTGCTATGGATGGCGCTCTTGTAGGGAGAAGGGAACGGATCCATAGTGGTGTATTGATATGGTGAATATGTGGACTCGCAGCGCCACCTCAAAAGGAGTTACTTGCAATGTAGTTCAGATAGCCACCGAGTCAAAGCTGGCTTGTCGCAATGAACTCCACCACCCCTTTGTTGATAATGATGCATATGTAGTTAGTTCTGATGTAAGTCTTGCTAAGCACGCTTGTACTCACGCTTGCTTATTCTATGTTTTGCGAGAGACGTTAGTCTCGCTTAGTAGTTCTCATGTGGACTTCAAGTTTAGCTTGTTACCTCAGCTACGATCTTGTGCCTCGGCAGATCTCGTAGATAGTCGCTTCTCACTTTTCATTTGTAGATGTCTGTATCGTACATGTTAAGCTTCCGCGGTGTTTTGTTTTGTATGTTTCAATGTTGGGTCATGAGACCCATGTTTGTAATATCTCGCCCTCGAGCCTAATGAATAAATACTTTGAGTCGAGAGTTATGATGTGATGCCATGTTGTATTTACACATATTGAGCATATTGTGTATGTTTGAAATGCTTGGTATGTGTGGGATCCCACAAACTAGTTGTTTATCCTTGGCAGCCTCTCATATGGGGAAATGTAGTCTAGTGCTTCCCGAGCGATAGTAGTCCGCTACAGCCCGGTTCACCGGAGTCCCGCTAGCCCAAAGACTACCGCTCGACACTTGACTGGTTGGTATGTGTTTCACTTGCCTCGTGGTTCCGTCCCTTCAGGAAATGTCACACGGTGACATCCGGAGTCCCGCCTAGCCTGCTACAGCCCGGTTACGGAGTCCTCATAGCCCAAAGGCTACAGCCCGGATTCATACGCTGATGACCGACATGCTCAAGTTGATTCATGTATGCTCGTCCCCATGGGTTAGTGCCGCTTGGTTCACGATTAGCCATGTCGGCCCGGTTCTTCGTTATATGGATGCTAGCGACACTATCATATACGTGAGCTAAAAGGCTAAACGGTCCCGGCCATGGTAAGGCGACACCTGTGGGAATACCGCATGGAGGCCGCAAAGTGATATGAGGTGTTACCGCTAGATCGATGTGACTTAGAATCGTGGTCCCGACACTTAGACATAGAATTTATAATTTTAAATTTTCGAAGCCCCTAGTCTTCGAAGGTCAATTTGGGGCGCTATCCACGCCTTTGGCCGGACAAGATCCGCCTCGCCTAAGCGCATAAGTCTTTAATGACTCGCAAAAACCTCTCGAGCAGCGACCGCGCCGCTTCATCATGACGGGTCAATTTTAGCTTTTCCACTCAGCGTTAACCCAGCTCAATCGGGCGGAATCGCAGTAGTTCTCCTAGTGCTACCTTAGCCGATATAACGGAACGAAGTACCAAAACATGGGAGCCGCAAACCCAACTATTGACCCAAGACATGATTCGAGCCGATGCATATAGTGCTATAAGTTCGGGTGCCGACTTGTGAAAATGTTCGACTCATCATACCATAATGCGGGAAACGAAGCCCTCGGTGTATATTAGCCGCACTAAAGTGTACGGATGCAACATGCCGTGAATGAACATGTGTATGAAAAATAAATGCAATTATAAGCAAAAAGGTGTTGCATTGTTTTATTCAATAAGTGCTGCTACTTAATGCGTAACGATACAAATAGTGCGATAAGCAAGGTATGGGACTGTTAAACATGTCCCTCCAAATGTAGGCTGCAGATTGGTGTATAAAATGCTCGTAATGGAGACCACCTATATATTCGCTGTAGCCTTTATCCTTCCCCTGCTGTTGCATCGCGGAGTTCGGCAGTTCGTGCCGACGTGGCCTCCGACAAACGGAGTCCCGTGGGTAAAAATTAAAAGGTAAAAGAAAAGAAAAGGAACGACACACTTGAGAGCCCCCGTGTGGTTGAGCCACAGCCTGGTTTATCGTGGTCGTGCCCTCTCCCCATGCCCATGGTATCTTCGTGAGCGTAATGGTGTACGCGGCGACCTGCTTGACGCTTTCGCAGAGCTGGGTTAGCCGCATCGCTACGCTGCGTTCGGAACGCACTGTGGTCTTGTTGTGTTACCCAGCGCGCTTAGCTGTGTCCGCCGCTTAACGGCCAACTCGAGAATTGCCTTAAGAGGCTGCATTGCACTTCGCCGCGAGAGAGCCAGATGTTCCTCCGCGCGGAGAGAACGCTCAGTGTTTCCGCTGACCGTGATGACTCGAGGGCCTCGCATCTTGAGCTTGAGGTATGCGTAGTGTGGCACCGCTGCTGAACTTTGCGAACGCTGCACGTCCGAGCAAGGCATGATAGCCGCCATGAACGGGCTATGTCAAGATTAACCTCGCTCGAAGTTATCCGGGATCTCAAGACCACTTCAGTAATTGAGCCTCGTATAATTGGCTTTACACCTGGTATGACGCCTTTAAAGGTCGCTTTTGGTAGGTTTAACTTGAGGGGTATATGCCCATTTTGCGACCGTATCCCGGAAAGCAGGTTCAGTTGCCGCCGCCCATCGTGACTCGTTAGGTGAAATCCATCGACGATTGGGTCTAAGACCACGCGTGAATCCGCCGTGGCGGATGCTGGTGGGGTGGTCCTTCGGTCAAAAGTGATCGGGCAGGAGGACCATGGATTGAACTCGGGCAACTGCTCCATCGCGTAGACATCCTCGAGTGCACGCTCGCCCCTTTTGGGTATGTGCTATGATATCATGTTCACCGTCCGCACTGTGGGGGAAACCCTTCGTCCTCTATTGTTTGGCGGTTGGGTCTCGCCCTCGCCATCGCTATGCAGCCCTTGTCATTGTTTTCGCAATTAACTTGCCTGCCTGTTGAATACCCAACAGTCCCCGCTGGTGTGGTTAGCTGGTTTTCGGGGTGCCGTATCCGCACAGTTTATCGAGTATTCGGTCCAAATTGACGGACCCGAGTAGTTCTTTTGAATGGCTTTTTCCACGACCGGTTTAGAGCCTCAATCCGCATTGATTGCCATATCTCAATATTGTCGCCAAGCACGCGGCGCTTGTTTTGTTACGACACGCCTGCCATTTCGGTCCTTGAAGTCCGGACCGCTGTAATTTTTGCCGAGGTTGTTGCTGCGCATAGCTAGCTGTCCTCACCCGCGCAGGTTGGTCATGAGTGATGTGAGGGCTGCCATGGATTTCGCTTTTCCTGTCCTAGGTGCCGCAAGCCACTCGTCGCAGACAGTTATGCTTGAAGGTCGCGAGGGCCTCCGTGATCCCGGACAATGACGATTTGGTTTTTCTTGGTTAATAACCGTGTCTGTAATTGTCCGCCGATTCGTTCCGCTGCTGAATTATGTGGCTTAGGTCATCAGCCTCTGGTGGTCGCATATAAGTGCCCTCGAAGTTATCGAGGAATGTGGTTTGTGTCCTCCCAGCCCCAATTGACTTCCATCGCAAGCTGTTGAGCCAATGTCGGGCTGGTCCTTTAAGCTTGAGGGGAAGGTATTTGATGGCGAAGATCGCCACCAAGGGCCATGTGGATGTGAAGGAGATAGTTTTCGATCCAAACCGCTGGGTCTCACAGCCATCATAGGATTCAATATTGACGGCCGGGCATGTGTTTCACTTCGCCTCGTGGTTCGTCTCTTCGTGGAAATGTCACACGGTGACATCCGAGTCTCGCTTAGCTCGCTACAGTTCGGGTTACCAGAGTCCTGTTAGCCCAAAGGTTACAGCCCGGATTTATACGCTGATGACCGACATGCTCAAGTTGATTCATGTATGCCTGTCCCCATGGGTTAGTGCCGCTTTGTTCACGATCAGCCATGTCGGCCCGGTTCTTCGTTATATGGATGCTAGCGACGCTTATCATATACGTGAGCTAAAAGGCTTAAACGGTCCCGGCCATGGTAAGGCGACACCTGGGAATACCGCAGGCGTGAGGCCGCAAAGTGATATGAGGTGTTACCGGCTAGATCGATGTGACTTAGAATCGTGGTCCCGACACTTAGCCATAGAATTTATAATTTTAAATTTCGCGGCCCCTAGTCTTCGAAGGTCAATTTGGGGCGCTTATCCACGCCTTTGGCCGGACAAGATCCGCCTCGCCTAAGCGCATAAGTCTTTAAGGACTCGCAAAAACCTCTCGAGCAGCGATCGCTCTTGCCTCATCATGACGGCCGTTTTAGCTTTCCATCGAGGCGTTAACCCAGCTCAATGGGCGGAATCGCAGTAGTTCTCCCAAAGGCTACCTTAGCCGATATAACGGAACGAAGGTACCAAAACATGGGAGCCGCAAACCCAACTATTGACCCAAGACATGATTCGAGCCGATGCATATAGTGCTATAAGTTCGGGTGCCGACTTGTGAAAGTGTTCGACTCATCATACCATAATGCGGAAACATAAGCCCTCGGTGTATATTAGCTGCACTAAAGTGTACGGATGCAACATGCCGTGAATGAACATATGTATGAAAAGAAATGCAATTATAAGCAAAAAGGTGTTGCATTGTTTTATTCAATAAGTGCTGCTACTAATGCGTAACGATACAAATAGTGCGATAAGCAAGGTATGGGACTGTTAAACATGTCCTCTCCGTGGGTAGGCTGCAGATTGGTGTATAAAATGCTCGTAATGGAGACCACCTATATATTCGTTGTAGCCTTTATCCTTCCCCGGCTGTTGCATCGTGAGTTCGCAGGTTCTGTCACGGACAGGCCTCCGACAAACGGAGTCCCGTGGGTAAAAATTAAAAGGTAAAAGAAAAGAAAAGGAACGACACACTTGAGAGCCCTCGTGTGGTTGAGCCACACCGGGTTTATCGTGGTCGTGCTCTCTCCCCATGCCCATGGTATCTTCGTGAGCGTAATGGTGTACGCCAAGGACCTGCTTTGACGCTTCGCAGAGCTGGGTTAGCCGCATCGCTACGCTGCGTTCGAACGCACTGTGGTCTTGTTGTGTTACCCAGCGCCGCTTAGCTGTGTCCGCCGCTTAACGGCCAACTCGAGAATTGCCTTAAGAGGCTGCATTGCACTTCGCCGAGAGCCATCAGATGTTCCTCCGCGCGAGAGAATGTTCAAGTGTTTCCGCTGACCGTGATGACTCGAGGGCCCGCATCTTGAGCTTGAGGTATGCAGAGGTGGCACCGCTGCTGAACTTTGTGAACGCGGTATGTCCGAGCAAGGCATGATAGCCGCCATGAACGGGACTATGTCAAGATTAACTCTCGCTCGAAGTTATCCGGGATCCAAGACCACTTCCAAAGTAATTGAGCCCGCATAATTGGCTTTACACCTGGTATGACCCTTTAAAGGTCGCTTTTGGTAGGTTTAATCCTTGAGGGTATATGCCCATTTTGGCGACCGATCCCGGTAAAGCAGGTTCAGTCGCGCCGCCGCCCATCGTGACTCGTTAGGTGAAATCCATCGACGATTGGGTCTAAGACCTGGCGTGAATCCGCCGTGGCGGATGTCAGGGGTGGTCCTTCGTCAAAAGTGATCGGGCAGAGGACCATGGATTGAACTGGGCAACCGACTCCATCGCAGAGACATCCTCGAGTGCACGCTCGCTTCCCTTTTGGGTATGTGCGCTATGATATCATGTTCACCGTCCGCACTGTGGGGGAAACCTTCGCCCTCTATTGTTCGGGCGGTTGGGTCTCGCCCTCGCCATCGCTATGCAGCCCTTGTCATTGTTTTCGCAATTAACTTGCTCGCTGTTGAATACCCAACAGTCCCCGCTGGTGTGGTTAGCTGGCTTTTCGGGCTGCCGTATCCGCACAAGCGATCGAGTATTCGGTCCAAATTGACGGACCCGGAGTAGTTCTTTTGAATGGCTTTTTCCACGACCGGTTTAGAGCCTCGAATCCGCATTGATTGCCATATCTCAATATTGTCGCCGCACGCGGCGCTTTGTTTTGTTACGACGCTGCCTGCCATTTCGGTCCTTGAAGTCCGGACCGCCAGAATTTTTGCCGAGGTTGTTGCTGCGCATAGCTAGCTGTCCTCACCCGCAGTAAGCGGGTCATGAGTGATGTGAGGGCTGCCATGGATTTCGCTTTTCCCGCCCCTGTGCCGGCAAGCCACTGTCATGATGTTATGCTTGAAGGCCGCGAGGGCCTCCGTGATCCGGACAATGACGATTTGGTTTTTCTTGGTTAAGAACCGTGTCCGTAATTGTTCCGCCGATTCGCCTAGCTGCTGAATTATGTGGCTTAGGTCATCGCGCTCCGTGGTCGCATATAAGTGCCCGGAAGTTATCGAGAATGCGGCTTCAGTCCTCCCAGCTCCCAATTGACTCACCGGCAAGCTGTTGAGCCAATGCCGGGCTGGTCCTTTAAGCTTGAGGGGAGATATTTGATGGCGTGAAGATCGCCACCGCGGGCCATGTGGATGTGAAGGAGATAGTTTTCGATCCAAACCGCTGGGTCTGTTGTAGCCATCATAGGATTCAATATTGACGGGTTTAAACCCTTCGGGATTTGATGATCCATTACTCGCCCGTGAAGCATAGTGGGTGTGCGCGCCTCAGATCGGGTGATATCACGACGGAGCTCAAAAGAGCTTTGTCTGTTTTGTTCGCCCGCCAGACTTATCAGGTCCGCGCGACGGTTGTCGCCATGTACCGTATGCCCACGCGATCCATAGATCGATCTTGATTGTCTTGCCTTGTCCTCCAATATATCTTGCGATCCGGAGTGTTCCCCCGTGGCCGTGGTGCTTTTGAGCGATGCCGGGCACGGTTCTAGTGAAGGGCCTAGAGGCCTTCCGCCGCGACCACGGGTGGTCGGTCACCGTATTGTCTCCTCGGTGATGCGGGTTCGTAAGCTCCTCCTCTAATCGGGGAGCAGCTTATGCTTAGGGTAGCTTTTGAGGGCATTCGAGCTCATGCTCTTCGCCGCGAGGACTTTAGTCCATCCGTTGGCCAGCGATCCCGATCAGCTCTAAGTTGTTGTCGCTTTTCTTGAGGCTGTTCGCCGGGCTATAAGCCTCGCGCCTAAAACGCCTTGTTCGACGGGATCTCGTGCACGATTTAATTCATCGTCGCCGAGGCTTGCTTCGCCTCCCGAGGGAGGCATATAATCCTTTCACCTCTTCTTTCGCCGCTTCTCGTGAGGGCTGGCGCTCCATTCTCCCGCTGGATCTTGCCGAGGGATTGTCTTCGCACCGTCCGTGTATTGTTATCTCCGTGCCGGAATCTTCATTCTTGTTGTGGCGGATTTAGAGCGGCGCCACCGACGCCGGGCGCTTGGGCTGTTTTTGAGGGGTCATCCTCCTCTGCTCCTTCGCCATTCCCATCCTTTGGGATATCCACCATGTATATGTCATATGATGAGGTGGCTTTCCAGCGTCCTGTAGGCGCTGGTTCTTGTTCGCCTCCCGCATCGCCGCCCATACCGCCGATGTCTTCGGAGTTATAGTCTAGCATGTCTGTTAGATCGCCGACAGCGGATACCAAGTGGGTGGTGGGTGGGCTTTGAATTTCTTCGCCGTCTGCGATCTCAACCGCCCCGACCGCAGTCCGCCAGGCTCTCCGATAACGAGAGGTACTTTAGCGAACTCAAGATGTCGCCAAAAGGTGAGAGTTGAAAGATGTCCGCAGCGGTGAACTCCATGACCGGCGCCCAATCGGATTCGACGGAGGGGCGCGGAGGTTCAAGTCCGCACTCGGAGTCGCGAGCTTTATGAGGGACAAGATCGTTGTTCGCTCTATCGCCAGAGGTTGCAGCCCCGAGGCGGTGTTCAGCCATCCGCCCCGACCGCGCAGCCGCCCGAATTGAAGATCGGAGCGAAGTTCGAAAGGGCTCTGTGGTACCGTCCCGCCGCAGAGCTAAATCATGCTCACCGTGATAAAGGCGGCACGCCGGCCGGGCTCGACTCCATCGAGGATCAAGTCCTCGCGATGTCACCGTGAAGTTCAAACTTCCAACCGACCGACGCCAGGGGCGAGCTTTCGATCTGCTCCAAATGGCTGCTTAATCGCCCGCAATGCGGCCAATACGTAAGATCTGTCCGGGAGAAAAGTCTCACCGGACTCGCTGCTGATGATGGTCAAGAAGCCATCGAGCCTATCGGTGACGCATACGAGGAACTTCAATGAAAGCACCAATGTCGGTGTCAAACCGCGGATCTCGTTAGGGGGTCCCAACTGCAAGGCCTAGGCGAATGGTAACAGGAGACAAGGGACACGATGTTTTACCTGTGTTCGCCCTCGATGGAGGTAAAACCCACGCCTTGCTTGATTAATATTGATGATGTGTGTTACAAGAGTGGATCTACCACGAGATCAAAGAGGCTAAACCCTAGAAGCTAGCCTATGGTATGATTGTTGTTCGTCCCTATGGACTACAGCCGTCCGGGTTTATATAGACACCGAGAGGGCTAGGGTTACACAGAGTCGGTTATAATGGTAGGAGATCTACATATCCAGACGCCAAGCTTGCCTTTCACGCCAAGGAAAGTCCTTCAATCTTGTATCTTCATAGTCTTGGAGTCCGCCAATGATGATAGT